>JADLZL010003199.1:0-20979 GCA_015844335.1 Chrysopogon serrulatus | reverse complement strand
TTGTCACACCCCAAAATTTTCATTTTTGGGGATGTGCATAGAAAACACTAAATAAAATCCAGGATTTAATATTTTCCTAAAAGTTTCCAAGCTTTAGTTAAGTTTGTTATCAATTTAGCGAGTGAAACAAAACATTTTCTAAAACTTTTACCACTTAATATAACATGTTTGTTGCACTTCATGCCATTGCATAGTGTTTACATATGAAAAAATGAATTTAAAGTTTTTCAAATGCGCCTAGGGTTTGAATCAAAGAAAATCTATCTTGATCTTTGACCATGTTTCCATAACCTCAAACCCATGATGAAATCCTTCGAATCCATACACCTTGATCCTTGATCCTTGTTCTAAAAATCCTGATGGAGCATCAACCATTCATCTTGCCAAACATCCAAACTCATGCTCTCTAAAAACCCTAACTAGTCATACCCTTGCTCCCCCTTTCTTTTATCCTTTCTTCCTTACATTTGAGCTCCTAATCTTTTGATTGAGTCTTCTCTAAAGCCTAAAGTCTATGCTAGGTGACCAATCTATATATCTCTTCTTGCTCACACCATTCAACCATCACCTTGTTCAAGTCAAATCACTTTCGAATATCGGGCACTCAAGTTGATCTCAATTTGGACTTGCTCTTCTTTCCTCACCTTTGGCAATACCCTCATGGACTCTTTGTCATCTACCTTATCCCCTCTCAAGCAAAGCCCACAACCCAAAAATACTCCAAGTAACCTACTCTATAACTCTATCCTCGATTCGGGCCGAACCCGGTCCAAACCATGCCTTAACTCTGCCTCGGATCAAAGCCCAAACATCCTCCTCTCTTTTTAGTGGCCCAACACCAAGCCCAACCAGCACTCTAACTCTTCCTCTACCCTCTCCCACGTCAGCCCCTTGGAGCCTCTCAATCTCCCACAAAAATATCAAGCAAGGCATCAAAATATCAAAGCAAGACCCTTTGGCTTCCAACCCTTGGTCTCCCCTCACCTCTCCTTCATATATACCACCCCAACAGCCCCTCACGCCTCTCCCCTCATTCCCCATGTCAAGAACAGAGGAGGGACGCCCCTGCTCCTCCTCATCCTCCCCATGGCTGCCCCGATCAACCGTAACGCGAGAAGGATGCCCCGATGCACTAGATCATCGTCCACCGCCACCGTTGATGCCTCTCCTCGCTCCACCACACCAATCCCCATGGTGAGAACCCTCCATCATCATCCCCATGTTCTTCTTGTATCCATCTCTGCATATCAAGTACCATAGATGACGTATGGTTGATCCCCCGATGAAGTTAACCCGGTGTATGTGTTGTTGTCCTTGCGGGCAGATTTGTTGTCGTTGACGGAAGTTGCGTTCCTCGCTGTTTTGTTCATCCAAACATCAATCTCTTTGGTGACTATGTAGATTATATCCTTGAACACACCTCTGTAAAATGGTTTTGCCATAGGAGTTGAGAAACTTAAGATATCGTCCATCTCTGCCTCCTGCTTCCTCGCTGTCTTGCTAGATTGCAGCCCCAGTTGTGTTGGCGTTCCCGCCTAATCCGCTATCCAAATCACCAAACCCTTTAGCCCACATGCTCATGATATCCCTGCACATGATCCCACATATTGGTTTGGCTATGCAATCTCTGATGGCCAAGATGTCGAAGCCAAAGCATCCGCTACCCTTGCCGTCCCAAACAAAGAAGGTGACTCTTTTTTTGGCAATGGTGTTCCCATTGATCCATTGAACCCCAATATGTATCCTTTGTCTAGACTATCATTTATATACTTGCACACACCTTTGCAAAGTTTCATGGCCACATGATCAAACATGAAGGAGATACCATTCAGTTTTGTGCTTGCTGTCCCCTCTCGCCCCAGTAGCGCATTTATGCCGGTTGGCATGCGTGTTCCCAATGATTCGCTACTCGGTGGTCAAGCCCTTCAACCATAGTGTTTATCATATAACATCACACATATCTGAAAGTTGTCTTGTTCATATAAACCACATCACCAAATATATAAACATCATCGTGTCACTGCTCCTACCATGCCAATTGCCAACAACTATGCCATGCCATCTTGCAATCTCGTTCCCCGACTATCCAACGGTCAAAACATCATGCCCTTTTACCACAATATATTCTATACAGTATCTAGAAACCCCATGAAAGATATCACCCTTTGGTCCTTTCGATAACCATGCAACCGCTCATCCTAACTACCGCCGGCCACCACCGACGTGCGTGTCTAGGATGCCTCGAATTCACCGTGTTCCCCGCCTCGAGTCCTCCTACATGATCATGTGTCTCTGACTTATCATTTTCATAGTCATTGCTACCCGCCGCTATCCGCCACCGAGTATTCTCAACCAATGCACCATTAATAATAATCCTATTTTCCTTTGATCTTGAATCTACCATAGTGCATTGGTTAATAATGACATGTTCCCAAGTAACCTATACACATAACCAATCCTTATTGTTCTGGGTGTGTATGTTCCTTCTAGTATAAAACCCACCTTGCGTACCTAAATCCAATCATTTCCATCTATACCTTTCAACTTTCATATCCTTTAATTGTGGCTTTCGTTTAAGTTGTTTTTTAGCGCTCAAGCGATCGTAGTTACAAGTCCTACGTGTTTCAAACCTTTATGTGTTTCTTTTATAATGCTTGGTGTATTGTTTCTAGGTTTGTTTAAGATGCTTGTGCTGGTTGATGCTATCGTTAGAGGTGGAGCTGCATAAGGATGATCCGGAAGGAAAGGATGAAAAGTTTGTCCTACTTTTGGAAGGCAAGTGTAACATGAGTTCTTTGCTACCTAATAACCACTTAATCACTTTCATATGCATGTGTCTAATATGATAAACCCCTAAGGACTTTACCTAGTACTTTTTGTACCATGTTCCTTGTTACCCCGGGTTGATGCATATGGATAGCTTTGCTTAGCTTGCAATCACCAAACCTTATAATGTTAATTCCGATTAATGATGACTTATGGAATCGATGGTTAAAGTGTTGCTTTTGAGCAACATGGACAGTAAGGGGCTAGAGCATTGGGCCGGTTGGGTGCTCTAGTCGGCCCTCCATAAGGACTCAATCTTAAGGCGGCCACCCAGACATCCGCATAAACCATGAGGACTATATGGCTCGGTCTTGGCTAAGTAACTAGATTTCTCTAGCTTGTTAGTGGTTACCGAAAGGCGCAAGAGGGGGGCCTAGGTTGCAAATGGCTTCTTGCCTGTCAAGATGTGTTGTCTTTGGGCTGCGCCATTTGTGCACTAGTCTTGAAGGGGGCTCCATTCGCCTAGCTGCTTTGAAACCTCACGGCTACTAACTTGTTAGGGTGTCTTTGAAAAGGCCTCGTAGTGAACCCCGCCGACTTACCTTGAAGTGAGTCAAGAGGCTGATCACCTCGGGCATATGGGTAACACGACTCATGGTGAAAGTGTACAACCTCTGCGCAGAGTGTAAAATGATATATCACCGAGCTCACGGTCACGAGCGGCCCGGATCCTTTTCGAGATAGATGGTTCGGTGGAGGTTATGGATGATGATGATGATTAATCCTTGATGATGATAATTATATATATTCACTTGGGTGCTAAGCATAACCTAGTAACTTAGGTCCTATAAGTAAATTATGATCAATTAAAAGTGCTTACCGCAGCTTGAACCGTGTCTAGCCTTTTGAGCCTTGCATCCCCTCATGTTATGCTTGCTTGAGCATGGTGCGCCGACGCTTGCTTTACAATCAACAAAATCCCGGATGGGTACCGGATGGCGCTTTCAAGTGAGGTGTTTTCCTCGAGCTGTTCCAAGATCGCTAGGTGAGTGCTCTCCCGGTCAACCTTCCCTCGTGGAGTATGGAGACCCAAAGACAGAAGATTAAGACAAGTTTCCGCTATGCTCAGAATAGATGTAAGCTTTGTTTTAAATATGTTTCGATATATAATAAAGCATTGTCTTTGATAATCTCCATTTTTGTTACTATATGTGTTGTGTGGACATCCTGGGCACACATATAGTTAGCGCTTGGTATTCTTCGGAAAACCGGGTGCGACAGTATTGCACGGGCCCCCACATTCGTGCCTCGGCTAGGAAGTGCAAAATCAAATGTTGCATCGACAAGAAAAAAAGCCGGTGGAAAGATCTTCTCTAACTTACAGAGCAACAGAGGTGCCGCCTTTTCCAACTCAAAGAACCACTTGTCATAGATAGTTCCTTGGCATAAAGTCGGAAGAAAAGCTCAACTCGCCGGCACCTTCCATATGTGGTCGGGGGGCGTAGCCTCGAATCATCGACGGAAGAAGACGCTCAATCCATATGTGGAAGTCATGACTTTTCATCCCTAAGACTCGGCAGTAGCTGGGTTCACACCCCTTCTAAGATTCGCTGCATACCCATTAGGAAACATTAACGTCTACATCCATTCTATCACTTTCCTCCTCTGATCCTTATCTAAGACGTAATCAGCCTTTGGCCTTTTCCATGGTTTGCCATCTCTTGGAGGCAGCATCACTAGCTTTGGTCTATCACATAGTGTTGCGAGGTCTACTCTGGCCTTAGGGTTGTCCTTTGTCTTCTCAAGAATGTCCATGAGTGTTGCCTAAAGTGCTTCGGCTATATTCTTCTCCGTGTGCATTACATCTATGTTATGTGGAAGGAGAAGGTCATCAAAATAGGGAAGTCTCTCTAATCCCGACTTATTAGTCCACATATGTTCCACACCATAGCCCATAAAGTAGTTTTTCTTTGGATTATCTTTCTTTCCGTTACGCTTATTTGGATTATCTTTCTTTGGATTGACCACGAGAGCATCTATCTGAGCATGAACCTGGGACATGGTCATCGTCTGAGGTGCAGGGTCGGTCACCTTGACACCTTTCATGAAGTTCTTGGTGTCTTGTCTGAATGCATGGTCAAGAGGGAGGAACTGTCGATGCTTGTCGAACGATGAAAACTTGCCTCCCTTCTTCAACCAAATAAACTCTACAGTTGCCTTGCATATCGGGCATGGAAACCTCCCCTGGATACACCATGCGGCGAATATCCCATACGCCATGAAGTCATGCATAGAGTAATTGGTACCAAACATACATTCTCAAGTTCTTCTTTGTAGCTCGGTCATAAGTCCATACGCCATGATTCCAAGCACTAATCAATTCATCATAAACAGGCTCCATATACACACCCATTTTGTGTCCCGGGTGTCCAGGAATTATCAATGTCAAGAACATGGTTTCCCGTTGAAGTAGGACCCCGGGTGGGAGATTGAGCAGGATAGCAAAAATGGGCCAACAAGAGTAGGGGGCTACCATCATTCCATAAGGATTGATCCCATCCATTGCCAGCGCAACATGTACATTACGGGCCTCAGTAGCTTTGTCAGGATGCTTGCTATTAAAGTATTGCCATGCTTCACCATCGGCTGGATGTACCATCTTGTCAGAATTGTATCGAATACCATTCTTGTGCCATGTCATCTGTTTCGCGGACTCCTTAGACATGAATAGTCGTTGGAGCCTCGGTATGATCGGAAGGTGTCGTAGGACTTTCATGGGGACCTCACTCTGCTGCTTTTGGCCATGACCATTGTCTACCTCCACATACCTAGAGGATTTATACTTTGGACAGTACTTTGCATCCTTGTGTTCTTTCCTAAATAGGACACAACCGTTTGCACAACAATGTATCTGCTCATATGGCATCTTCGGTGCCGCAGAGTCTCGTTGACTTCATACAAAGCCGCTCGGCAAATGATGACCCTCGGGAAGCAGGGCCCCCAATCACGCCAACATAGAATCGAAGCAAGCTCGACTCATGTTGTACTGGGACTTCAACCCCATTAGGCGCCCAATGGCATCTAGTTGAGAAACCGTTGTCTGTCATGTAGGAGCTTAAATGTCGATTCCAACATGGCGTAGAACGCCTTTGCGGTTGGCTCTGGCTCCTCCTCATCCTCCTCTACCTCCGTAGGTCTTTCAGTGAACGTTGCATCGTGAAAGTCACCTAACCATTCTACTACCCCACCGTCACCATCAAATGCCTCCAAGCGTGGTCTGACGACCTCCTCTCTAGTACGTCGGGCTTCACCATGGTACACCCACCGGGTATAGTTTGGCGTGAATCCGTACTTGCAAAGATGCTCTCCCATGACTTTCTTTGTTTTTCTTTTCTTGTTTTCACATTGGCTACAGGGACAGAACGTGTCTCTTGCTCCATTAGCTGACTTGCCAAATGCTTGATCCAAGAAACCCTCGGTCTTAGCCATCCATTCCGGAGTGATTTGAGCCTGACTTGGGCGTCCCGTGTACATCCATTCACGGTTATTCATCCTCTAGCATATACACATAATGCAGTAATATATCCATCAAATGTTTGGTGGGTGGTCCAAAAAAGTGGACAATCCAAAACTGATACGGTCATAGATATGCAAATAAGATCCATATGCCTCCAACCATATTTGTTTCGGACGGGAGACACATAACTGGGCTACACCGATCTATGTATGATAACAGTAAGGACGAGATGTTAATTATACCTAGGGTGGCGATGGAGACAGGCTAGTGGCGTAGTGGCAAGTCGGTGCAGCACTAACGAAGACGATCAGGGTCGCCTGAGGACGATCAGGGTCGCCTAGGTACTCCGGGTCCCCTCCGACAGGTCCTGCTCTGCAAAAGGAGAAACACAACACTATAAGTTGAAAATTTCACCAGCACCTCCCCTATACGGGGAGGTTTCTAAAACCTGCAAGGAAAATGTTGGCACGAAGGCCGACAACCACAGTTTTGGCACGATGGCCCACAATTCGGTACGGTATCATAAAAATTGCCTCACAATTCGGTACACAACTACTAAATAGCATAATAAGTCTTAGATTGAGATACAAATAGTTTGAATAGCAACTAATAGTTTAGAATATGCATGATATAAACTTGATCAAATAAGATTACAGTACTACTTTATGGGCCTACGCTTTCTAATGGACATGACAGTCTTAGTTCAGAATATGCTTCAAAAAGTAAAATATCTCCTACATTTCAATGTCTCCATCTCTCTTCATACTTCACAAATCCTACATCAATTGAACTAATTTGAGGAGAAATTGGACAAACAAACAACTACATAAATTAGATCGGAGGAAGTTAGCCGATTAGGGTTAAGAGATTTGGGGAAATTGATTCGGTGGTAATACCTTTGCTTCCAGGAGAAGTACGAGAGAGGGAACGTTGGTCGCCGGAGATGCGCCCTTGACGCCTGAGACATGAGAGTGGAGGAGAGCCGGGCCGGGACAGGCGGAGGGCGCCACTGCTCGAGCCCGAGCGGCTCAGGCCAAGGCGCCCCTTGGCGAGCTGGCCCAGGCTCGATGGCCGGGCGTCCGTGGGGCGGGTGGGGGGTGGCGGCAGCGGCCAGCGAGGGGCTGCGTGGCCACTCTCCCTCGCCGCGAACTTCATGAGAGGAGCTACCGATGGGGGACGACGGCGACACGGAGAAACAGGCTTAGTTCATTTTTTATTTGTTCCCGAGGGATACGTCTATTGTTGGGTGGAGCTTAGGGTATGCCTTGCGCGCGGAAAGTTTGCGCAAAATGTGCCTACCGGTAGTACCGGTTACTCACCGGTACTACCGGTGCCCAACTGTAGTACCCGGTGATATATAGCGGTACTACCGGTAGGTCAAATCGCGCTAAATGGGAGCGCGTGCTTGATTTGACCTACCGGTACTTCCGGTGATTCATCGGTACTACCGATCACAATCGGTACCACCGGTACTACTCACGGTTAACAGAACAATATGGATTTATATAATTTTTTTGGTGATATCTAAAAAATAAAAGTGCTAGGTTAAGTCCATTTTAAGCCTAAACTCTCGCAGGATGATATCGTGATGCGTATGACAAGTGCTAGGTTAAGCCTAAAATTTTTTTTGTGATATCTAAAAAATAAAAGTGCTAGGTTAAGCCTAAAATTTTGCAATTCGTGATGACCTAAGTGTATGTGACAAGCATAATATCGTGATGCGTATGACAGGATATATCACATAATGATAAGTTCTACAATACGGCATACTTGCCTTGGGTGCACCTAACACCGGAACAAGTTTTACCACAACAATCAAACCCCACCTCAGGCAAGGACATTTCCAACACCACACATATATCATCGCAAACACAAATATCACAACCATTCATCACAAATATATCACAAGGTCACCACCACAATTTTAAACACAACTTCAAATACAACAAGTTCACATACATCACAAGTTCACAACCAAAGTTTGCAAGCATAAGTTCATAACCAAGCTCGTCGCAAATTTCACAACCAAAGTTCACAAAGAATAAAACTACAAGTTCGAATACATCACAAGTTCACAACCGAAGCTGCTCACAAATGAATTCACAACCATAAGTTCACAACCGAAGCTGCTCACAAAATTCGAATTCACAACCAAAGGTGACGACAACGTTAAGACAGGATGGGCAAGTAGTCGTGGCATCAGGCACAACTTTCTTGAGTGCTTGCCGCTTCCATAGTGTCTCCTCATCTTTGGATTTTTATTCGTAGCAGCTGTAAAGGAGGTGTGTGTTAGCAAAGAGACGGTTGCACAAGTTCTATTGTTTTAATTGGAAAGTGTTATACATAAGGATTGAAGTTCAACTAAATGTACCGTTCATCCGTGCCCTCGCGTTCGGTGAGAGGCACATGGTCACCCTCTTCTATGGGCGTCTCGGAACCACGGTACCACCTTGCATGGCTCGACACGTGACGGCGAATCTTCTCCCCGATGAATCGGGAGGGTGATTCAACAAGCACCGCACGACGCCAGCCCCGCATTACCATACCTCGTTGTTGATGACTGCTCCATTTCCACCTCCTTCATGAGAAGGCCCCGCATTGTTGTGATAATCGGGTTGTGGGAACAAGTGTGTAGCGGATTCTCCTGTTCAGATATGAGTGACAATTGTTAGAGGGAACATTGTAACATTAACAGAGCACCATTTGGGCAGCGCCGGATTCTTCGTTGGTCTTCCTCAGCCGTTGGTGGTGGAGGGTCATCTACAAAAACCCAAACTGGCCATATGTATAGGACCACAGCGGGAATGCTTCGAAGGATGGCTACATGTACAAGGTTAGGTATAGCTGCTCTTGGTGCATATGTGGACATGGTAAAGGAGAGAGTACGTGGTTTAAACTCGATGTCTTGAACATGACATATGTTCATGAAGATTCTCTGTACCATGTATGGCAAGCAAAGATGTGGTGGCATTCCAGCTATCATAATCCTAAGATGTTCGTAGTAGGCGGGCTCTCATGGACGTCTAGCTGGTGTTGCACCAGACGATATGCTGTCATCGAAGAGTACTGGAGTGGCACCATAGTCGGGCGTCCATGGAAGGATACAGAGGGATTGGTGTTCAACACAGAGGTATGTTGCGTTCATGATGTCAGTGGCTTCGTGGGGGGATTGGGTTTTCACTAGGAAATCATACATATGTCTGCTGATAATGGCTAGCGGGACAAGGACACGAGTTTGTTTGTTGTATTGCTTTGCCTGTATGCTATCCACACTGATATCATAGGGTCCAACTGGAGAAAGGTTGGAGGATGGATTATGTGGAGGGACCCTGATAAGCACTAAGATGCCTTCAAGATCAGAAGTTAAGGTGATCTCAGGCTCCTCAAGGATTGTGAGGTGTGGAAAGTTGAAATGCGCCATCTCCCCGCAAATTAATCGTACAAAAAGATCAAAATTCACAAACCTCGCCAAGAAGAAATTATTTGTCGACCATGGCCACCACCATTACTTCTGAGGTGTAGACATTGCCACCACCACCATTGAACCACCCCCACCACCACCTAGGACTACACCAACACCGGCACAACCACCACTCTACCACCACCACCACACCACCACTCCGGCGCGGATTTGCCGTAGACATTGCCACCACCCCATTGAACCAACCCCACCTAAGAGTACACTAATGCCGGCACAACTACCACTCCACCCCACCGACTACACCAACACTGGCACATTCCACCACCACCAAACCACCACTCCGCGCTGGATTCGCCGAGACATTGCCACCACCCCATTGAACCACCCCCACCTAAGAGTACACCAATGCCGGCACAACTACCACTCCACCCCACCGACTACACCAACACTGGCACATTCCACCACCACCACACCACCACTCCGGCGCGGATCTGCCATATACATTGCCACCACCACCACAGCAGGAAGGAAAAGGGATGCCATACCTGTGCCACTGGAAAACAGCGGGGATGGCGGTGGGGAAGGCCGCGAGGCAGGCAGTCTCCAGGCAGCGGCAGGCACTCCCTTCTTCTCCTCCTTCTTCCCCTGCTCGGCTCATTCTAGGTGGCGCGGGCGGTGTGGGGGGGGCATTTGGGGAAGGGGGAGGGCCGTGGCGGGGCGTTGGGGGCGGAGACCGTTGCAGTGGCGTGGTGGGGGGCGCGGCCGGGTGGGGATCCGGGCGGGCGAGGAGCGGGGCGGTGGCCGGGCGCGGATTCGGCGAGTGGGGCGGAGTGGAAGAGGGCGCGCGGGGTCTCAGCAGAGATGTGGATAAGATGATTATTGGTGGTGACCGTTTGGAGAGGAGAGAGACGACAATTTATATAAACCCACAAACCCTAGATCTTTGGTACTACCGATAGGTACAAATCGGTACTATCGAGGGTTTTCGATCGGAGCTTGCACGCCAAAAAGTTTTTAAAAAATGTGCCTACCGGTAGTACCGGGTTTCTCACCGTACTACCGGTGAGTAACGGTAGTACCAGAGGTAATTACCTGGTACAACCGTAGTTCAAAATTCGCGCCAAATTGGAGCTTATGTAGATTTGACCTACCGGTATTGCCGGTGATCCATCGGTACTACCGATCATAACCCGGTACCACCGGTGCTACTCACTAACATAACAATATTGATATATATAAATTTTTTTTGGTGACAAGCATAATATCGTGATGCGTATGACAGGATATATCACATAATGATAAGTAAGAGATCATAAATGGTTATGATAGAAAGAAAAGGACTTAAAATCATGATAACCATTGTAAAACAACAAGCATCAACATGATATCAAATAGAAGCCACCACAACATGATCAAACAATAAGCATAAGTGTTTAGCCTACAAGCATCCATCACACAGTAGTTCTTGTTCACCACACATAGTTCAGCACAATATATAGAGTTATTACAGGACATAATAGGTACCAATTGCAATAAACATAAGCTTAACATCTACTACCTCCGTTATCATTTTTTTAGGCGCGAGCGATAGAATCTCGAATACCAAGACAGTGGTCGGCTTCTTTAATTTTGCTTGTATGCATCGTTGTCTCATTAGTTTCCCTCCGCATGCATGCTTTACGATTGGCTACTACGGTATATTTAAGCATGTGTTGGCCTTTTGTTTCCCTTTGCATGCATGCACGGGATTGGTTGCGCTAATTAAGCATGTACCGGTGGGTTTCTCGAATACCCCACGCCCAACATATAAACAAAAATGAGAAAAGGTCTGTGCGCCCAATATAAGATAATGGAGGTAGTATTACTCATCATCGCCGCCGGACTCGGCTCTTTGTAGTCAACAATGTTAGGCGTCGCCCGCTTTCCATGAGGATCGGAAGATGGTCCGGCTTCTTCAAAGACCAAAGAGCAGACAAACCTCGGCATACTCCTCAAAAGGATCACGAAATTCATGAAGAGGAGATGGAGGATCAATGTTGTACTTCTTTGCTCCAAGCGGGGTCAAACGACGATCATCCCTCTCGGCCTTGTAACAAAGGAACTCATGCAGCTTTTGGAGGGCAAACTTGATGGCCCTACCACCACGGGGTAGAGAGGAGCGGGGGGAGAGGAGGTACCGCCCGATGAGGGAGCATTGCCACTAGCGGGATCGAGCGCCACCAACAGAAGAAGCGGGGGGGGGACCACCGGGAGGACCCAAGTGCCGCACACTATAAAAGAGAATGAGGGCAATCATGATAGAAGCGATGTCCCACGACACGCTCAATGATGTGCATGATATATGGAGCATATGGGAGGGACTTGTGCGGGTTCACTGAAGCCTCTGCAATCTTGGTCCACATGAAGTCAGAGATAGAGAAGCGCCCACCATTAACACCAAAACGAACAAGAATCTTGGGGGCATCATGATGAATCCGAATAGAATCTCCAATCTTGGGATCAATTGACCACCGGATCAAGTTGTTGAGTACATAGAAGTAAGGCTTGAGCAAATTGTGGTACAATCGGCGGGAAAGCCGGGAAGATATATCGGCGAAAGGCGGCCAAATGGTCTGAGGAACTAAATCGGGTATAGAGAACACGCAGGACTAGGAGCAAAGACGGTCATCATGGTTGAAGCCAAGAAGACGAGAGAAGGTCGTGTAGTCACAGCAAAAGTGCTCCCCGGCTGTCATCCAATGTAAGACCTTATACGCAGAATCAATCCATAGAGTAGCCCAGAACTAACAAATGATCTCCTCATTCCATGAATGCTGAAAAGTCATAAGGTTGAGAAGCCTACAATCATCAAGATCTGAAAGAAGCTGAGTCATCTCAGGGTGGTCGTGTGCTTGGAGAGAAGAAAGCAAGAGACACTTGTGCTGAAAGATGGGTGCCTTCGAACCACTGCGACCCAGCTTGTAGAGAACGGTGAAGTAGTACTCTGATTGGAAACGTGACCAAAAGCGCTCTTCAATATTGGGATCTTTGACAAACTCATACGGATTCTCCGAGCGTTGAATCTTCAAGTCTTCCACCCTCTTGTTGTAATCCACGTACAAAGGAAACGTAAATAACCACCGCTGTTCCTTGGATTCCTCATCCGTAATCTTGAATTGAGAATGTTGGGTGAGGACGCAATTATTTGTAGAAACACCAATCCGCTAGGGGCGAGGTACTCCCAAAGCGAGGATCAATAGCACAACCAAGCACATCATCGGTAGAGGGCAGGTGATTGCCTGCAACAACCGAAGCCGTGAAGACGGGGCGACACATAGAGTTGTGAGGGGGGACGCACGCCAAAGCCCCCATCACCACTAGCCCCGGAGCTGCCACGGCCACTACCACGAGCAAAGATCACGGCCCGCAGCGGACCGGGTCGGCGAAGCATTGTCACCACCGTTGTCACCGGGGCGGGCAGCTCGGGGGGTTCTTCCGCTTCGACTGTAATCCGCATGCTACAACACAAACAAGGACGAAATCAAGGTCTCAGACATGGTACAACACAAACAAAGAGGAATCGTAATAAATCATATAAACATGCCATAAAGAAATATAGCTGTTTTAAAATTTCCACTTAGCAATATATTATTGATGCCGCATCTCTTTTCTATGTATCGAGCATTATAAACATGCCATAAAAAATAAACTGGGTTTTCCCTGATTAGTGTACTCTGAATATGCTAAGCATTTAGCCACCTAACATATTTTTTTATGCAGTTGAAATCGGGCAAAAAGGATGGGTTAAAGTGGCATACTGGAATAACTTTCGGACTTGTAATTTCTACCAAATTTATGTCTCCCCGTTTACTCTCCTGATGGCCTATTACTATATTTGAACTGAGAGGCCGACGTGCAATGTCAATCCATAGTTTCTTAATTTATGGCACTGCGTTCTGTCTGCTTAATAGTTTTCTTACATGGATCATACCCCAAAAAAGCAGGCACCAGTCTTGGAACCATTTTTTATAGTTACCATATGTACTTACATGATACACTTATTACAAAACTTATGTAAAAAACTAGACTTACTACAACCAATTCAGATTCAATGACTTTGTGCAGCCAATTCAGATTCAAATGATGTAAACACACAATCTTTGTTCGAAGACTTCAGAATAAATGAAGATCTTATTTTGGAATGTGAGAGGTTTGGGGAAAAAAAGCTAGAGCTGGTCATCTCAAAAGTATTATTAGGAGTGAGGGGTGTGACATAGTGGGAGTTCAAGAAACAATCAAACAAGATTTTCAAGATTATGAGCTGAATAATATTTCTGGAGATATTCCTTTCTTGTGGAACTGGATACCAGCAAAGGGACACTCTGGAGGTATTCTAGTTGGGGTTAAAGATGATAATTTGGAAATTGAGAGCTGGGATAAAGGGGATTTTTATGTGGAAGCAACTCGAGAGACAGATTAACCAATTTCAGATGGAGATTTGTGACAGTTTATGGGCCAGCAAACCATGCACTTTCCTAGGATTTTATATCCGAACTGGACCAATGTGTACAGCGCTCTCCCCTTTCGGTCTTAATTGGAGGTGACTTCAACCTCATCAGAGAGCATTCAGATAAGAGTTCTGGGCTAGGTGATTACAAACTGATGGATCTTTTCAGCAACTTTATTGGCAACTATAATCTCAGAGAAATTAGTAGGAATGGTCAGAAGTTCACATGGACTAACAAGCAATTGACTCCAATTCTAAGCAATATTGATAGGGTTTTATGTTCTACTGAATGGGAGCTGAATTTTCCTTTATGTTCTTTGAAAACTTTGACTAGAGTAGGTTCTGATCATTGGCCATTATTGCTTGATGATGGATCTAGTAAGAGAAATGGAGTAAGAATCTTTAGATTTGAGAGACAGTGGCTAAAGAAAGATGGTTTTCTTGAACTAGTCTCCAAGAAATGGGGTGATTTTAAGTCATTAAGCAAAAGGGGGAGTTTACTCGGTTAGTAATTGGCATACTTTGATCGAGTAGTTTAAGAAAGTTCCCGAGAGGTCGGGGGGCAACCCGAGGGGAGATTTCAAAAGAATCAGGGATGAAATCATGTCACAACTCAGACACTTTGATGAATTAGAAAATGCTGGGAAAATGACAATGGATCTTTTCACTGAGAGGTATAGAATGGAGGAAGAAATGGAAGGGATCCTAGCTGAAGAAGAGATATTGGCACCAGAGGGGTGGGGAGAAATGGATCCTCGAAGGAGATGCAAATACATCCTACTTCCACTTGGTGGCAAATGGAAGAAGAAGGAAAAAAGATGATTGTGCAGATTGAAGAGGGAGATAAAGTGCTGCAGGATATAACAGACATCAAGAGGGTGATCAATGACTTCTACAAACAGCTCTTTGGCAAACAAAAGGAGAGGTATGTGACCCTAAAGGAGGACACTTGGGGTTTGAATGTTAGCTTTAAGATCATGACAAACCTAATCCTGTACAGATTGAACACAATTATAGACAAAGTGATAGATAAGGGTCATACTGCCTTCATAAAAGGGAGATATATTTTAGATGGAGTGGTTATACTGCATGAGACACTGCATGAATTAAGGGTCAAGAAGCAAAAGGGGATCATTTTTAAAATAGACTTTGAGAAAGGTTATGACAGTGTAAGTTGGGAGTTCATTGAGAAGGTGATGGTAAGAAAAGGTTTTGATACCCAATTGATCAAGAGAATTATGAGTACAGTGAGAGGTGGGAAAGTCTGCATCAATATCAATGGGAAAAATGGCACTTACTTTAGAACACATAGAGGTTTGAGGCAGGAGGACCCTTTATCTCCTATCCTATATAACTTAGTAGGGGATGCTTTAGCTCATATGCTAAATTTGGCCAAAGAGAAAGGGCATATAACAGGGTTGATTCCACACTTGGTCCAAGGGGGCTTAACTCAGTTACAATATGCTGATGATACCTTAATATTCATGAACCATGATGACAAGTCTATCATGAACATAAAGTTCATTTTGTACTGTTTTGAATGGATGAGTGGCCTGAAAATAAATTATCACAAATCTGAAGTATACACAGTGGGTTTGGAGGAAAAGGAGAAGATTAGGATTGCTAACATGCTGAACTGCAGGATTGGAGAATTTCCTCTAATATACCTGGGTATTCCTATGTCTGATAAACACTTAGGGGCTCAAGCTCTTAGGGGGGTGGCAGATAAGATGAACAAGAGACTACAACCGAGGAAGGGTAGGAACATGTCTTATGGAGGTAGGCTGATATTAACCAACACATCTCTAAGTAGCCTTCCAATATACACTATGGGAGTATACAGATTGCAGGATACTGTTCACCAACAAATGGATACCATTAGGGCAAAATTCTTTTGGCAGGGGGCATCTGATAAGTTTAAATACCATATGGTAAAATGGCCTAATCTATGCATCCTAAAAGACCATGGGGGCTTGGGGATAATAGATACCAAAATTATGAATGAGTCTCTATTAGGAAAATGGGGTTGGAGAGTGCTAAAAGCTGATCCAGAGGATCAATGTTACAAATTGCTGAAAAACAAGTACTTGAGGAGAAAGTCTTTTTGGCAATCTAAAGACTCCTCAGGTTCTCAATTCTGGAAAGACATTCTAAAATCCAGAGAGAGTCTGAGTTGGGGCTGTAAGAGTATAGTTAACAATGGTCTAAATACAAGATTTTGGGAGGATGTATGGGCTGGGGATATATCCCTAAAAATAGACTTCCGTAACCTATACAAGTTAAGTGCTGACAAAGGGGTGCTGGTTGTGACAGAACCGACCAATCCATTCGAGATTAAGCATAACTGTCCCCGTTAACAACGTTGACACATATACACCGCTTCTCGAATGAACCCGTAGTCCGCCGAGTGTCACGAAGGACCTCGGTAAATCAACTTACATCCAGGATCACATGATTAAGGAAACACCATACATCATCATATAGAGTTTACAAATGAAAAAATGATTACACACGGAGTTCCATTTAATTACAAAAAACTGGTTCAAATATATTACATAAAAGTGGTTCTTGTTTTAAATACCACACCAAAAGTTTGTTTGACATCACCAGCTTTATTCAAACCTCGGTTCTGACATGAAGGTGAGCTTATAGAATATGGCCATGCCCGTTGGCCAAATCAAAACCGCCATCCACGGGGGTTACCGCCATGCGATGCTAAATCCTTCACACATCAAGTCACCTGCAACGATGGGTAAAACCCCGAGTACTCAATTGTACTCCATAAGACTTACCCGACAGAGAATAAAGGAAAAGACTCCAAGGATAAATGATTGGCTATGGATGGTGGGGTTTGTTGGCTAGCAATTGTTGCGAAAAAAAGCTTATTATTAGGTTCCCAAAGTTTTATATGTTGGCGGCAAAATTATTATGATGCTATCCATAACTACGTTTGCACCTTTCTAAAACATACACTTGAATTATATAAGCATTCATCTACAGATGAGGTACCAATTATAATCCTTTCAAAACCAACGGTGAATTCCATCTCTTTTACTACGTCTACTGCGACAAGGTATAAGTTTCTCGAGATCCGAGAGAGACGGCGATTCGAATCGATTACACCACCGGGTAAGCCCGTATCACACACCCGCATGAGTTTGTACTTCACCCGCGGATTACCGTTCACTCTATTCGAAAACTAGGATTGAACCGTTTTCAAAAAACCGATGGTACCGCATCCTCAAAAGTCATGCCCGTCGGCCCGTAGCCCGTAGTCATGCGGGGTTTTGGATCGATACCCTCTCCACCCGTTACTCTCCTCCCAAAGAATGCTAACGATTCAATTCCTACCTCGAACGAGCTAATCGGTTTCGCAATCGAAACGAGTTATTCGGCTGCTATGTGAAGGTACGTTCAATCCCACACCTAGACCGTAGTACGCATGCGGTCCTTAATTGACTTCGAGACGGAAAACTAGAAACATACAAGACCTCCATGTCCCGTAGCATCTCCAAACACCGATTCCGTCCGGTCTCCAATTATCATTCTCCTCATGATTAAGGATATCACATGTACCGATCCTAAGTGATGCGAATGACAGAAATCATCCGACTTCTTAATGATCTAAGCATGGCTAAGCATAATCTATCTACTTCATCTAGTAAGATAAGCGGTTTTCATTTTAGTGGACAAGGATGTCATGCAACAACGGTGTCAACCACCCCGATAACTTAATGCACATAACATTACTATATAAAAGAAAAGTATAATTGTATTTCAAAAGATAGAATAGGTTAATAAAATGCTCGGGGGCTTGCCTCGGTGAAAAATAGAGGATCCGAGGTTAGTGCACTTTGACTGTGGTTCAAAGTCTCGTCCTTCGCCTTCGGGTGGCAACTCTTGTGGACCCTTCTTCCGGGTCACCACGTACTCGACGGACGCCTCTTTCTCCGATCCTATATGAATGTATTCGATTTATGAATACCAAGAATGCATATAGGATGTGTGATGACAGGATGCTATGGCATGAAATGATACATGATGACATGATCATGGGAATTGACAAGAATGGAAAGCTACATAAGGTTCCATGTGTGCAATTCTCTTTCTCTGATGACAACACTATATTATCAGAGTTGGTTAAAATAACTAACATCAAATGTCTCTAAATGCACTGAGTATGTGCATATCTCTTCTCTGAAAGAGATAGTGTAACTACTAGAGAGCAACAACTATTCACTATCAACTAATAAATCATGATTACTCTCACTAAACAAGAGAATTGCCGAGGATCAAAGGGGTTTCATAATTCAAGGTCAACATGCAAGCTTAAAGGTTACACAAGCACTACTTATATACCATATGGTTGTTTTTAAAGGAAAACAAGACATGAAAACAATTTCATCACACTTAGCAATCATGACATTCAATAATAAAGCATCTACTTTTCAATCAGAGTATTTCACATATAAACAGTACCCTATGATGTCAAACAGAAAAGATATGAAAAAAAAGTATGCACTTTTACAGATACATGAAATCATATGCACCTTCTTTCTTTTTATTAATACATTTAGAAATAGTGATTTTATAAAATATTCTCAAATTCATCTCAAACTTTTTGTGCAGGTTGGAAATGTCATGAAATGGTGGCAAAATAATTTTCATGATTTTTGGATCAATAACCTATCCTAGAAAAATCATAGTGTTTGCATTTATTAATTAAAAGGGATAATTTTATCTCATGCAAAAACTATCCAAAATCCAAACTTCCTATTTTTACTGAATAGGTACTACTATAAGGAAGCTATACAAAAATTTTCAAGATTTTAGGAGCTCTAATTATTTTTCCACGAAATAAACAAAACTTAGCACTATTCAAAAATCGGAGAAAAGTTTAAACATTCAAAAGGGGAGGGAAAAGCCTACGGGCCTAAACCGGCTCGGCCGGGCCCAGCTACTGTATTTGGACGGCCCAACTGAGTAAGCCGGCCCGGCTTGGCCCCGTCCCGGCCGTGGCTCACGGCCGAGGTGTCTGCCGGCTGCTCGCCGGTGTACCTCGCCCTCCGGCGAGGCTTCCCAAGCAAAGAACGAGCATACCAACACAACCGCAACTTCATGGCGAACTGATCTAGGGCTTAATTAGCTAGGTTGGCGACCGGAGGAAGCACGCTAGCGGCCAAGGCGGCTTCGGCGAGAACTCCGGTGCGGCGGCACGGGCGATGTTCCTACCGATAGGACCTAATAGAGACGATATCTGAGAGATGGGGTTAGCCATGGGCTCACCACGACTCTAAAACATCAACCGCTGACGACTATGACACGGGCGGGGCTTGGTCGTCGGCGTTGGAGACGAAGGCATGGCGTGAACACCACGGCGAAACGACGCTCAAGCGTGCCTGCGCTAGAGAGAGTTAAGACGGTCGGGTTTGTAATGATCACGGTGTCAAGGCGAGTTCAAAACGATAGATCCCCAGGCGATTTGCTCACACGGTTAGTCGGCCGACAGCGAAGCAGAGCGCGGTGGTGCTCTGGCCGGCCGTGGAGAAGATAACTCCGCACGGCAAGTTCGGCGATAAAAGGAAGTAAGAATGGGTTGGATGGTTTCGCAAAGGGGTTGCGGGTCAGTGTGCAAGAGCAATTGAATGATAGCTAAGTGACGGCGGCGAATTTGACGGTAGAACAAAGCTCGGTCGTCGGTGGGAAGAAAGAAGAAAGGAGACGACGGCGGCCATGCAGAGACTTAAATAGAGCAAGGGAAGGAGGAAGAGGAAGCCGGGCGACCTTGCGGGCTCACCCACGCGTCCTCCACTCACCCCGTGCTCGAAGGCGGCCATGGCCAGCCCGCAGCGGCGTCGGGCGCGACAAAGGCGGTATGGCGATGAAGAAAAAAATCAGCGGCTACGATTGTCGATCGAAACAAATGAACTTCGTTGATCTTTATCTCCCGATCCAAGAAGCGAAACTAGAAACCAATTGCACCGTCTTTGCTCCTCTATAGGTGGACTCTAGATTTGCTTAAAAAGATCCCAAGCTAAAACTCAACGGTTTGCACCCTATCAATTGCTAAACATCACTAAAAACACACTGAGCACACTCGATTCAGTTAAGCCGGAGGCTCATTACAGTGATTAGCTAAGTTTAGCATTTAATTAAGAGCTAACCATCCAGCATAGAACTCAACCAAAACCATGGCATGAAAGTACTAACTTTGTACCAACAAACAGTGACTTGGTTTACACAATTTTATTTGTGAAAAACCATTTAAACCAGCACTAGAAATTGAATTTGATTTCTGAAATCGGGGACTTAGAAAATTCTAAGTCACCTTGTAATTTTATGCTGAATTAAGTTTTAAGTGCACCTTTTGAGTAATTTAAAAGAGATTTAGCCCTGGGCCCTTAAACAAAGTTTGTAGCATAGAACTTGTACTACAACTTTTATTTAGGGCTTCATACCAAAAACTGAATAAAACGTGCACTTGTACTTTAAGCCATTTACTAACTTGGTAAAATCATGTATGACCTATATTTCTTCATGAAAGCCTATTTTGATAAAATTTCTAACATAAACCCTATGTCATATGGAAATCTAAACCACTTGAAACATTTTTGAGATCATTAACATGTATAGGCATCATAGTCATGAACAATTGCACTCACTTATGCATTGCAAAATATAAGTTCATGAAAATTCTAAAAACAAACTTACATTAGCATATGCTCATGATGCATGCATGAAAATGCTTATGCACATGAAATGTGATGCAAGGCATTATTAACATTTAGA
>JADLZL010003198.1:0-117250 GCA_015844335.1 Chrysopogon serrulatus | reverse complement strand
CATACATGCATGTATAGAGTATTCACGTCCCAAGATCCGAGAAGTATAGGTAGGCTAGGCTCCCTATAGACAAACCCTAATATCTCTAGAGGCGCCTCCCTCCTCCTCTTCATGCCATGGCCCATGCACCACGAAACAAAATCATGTCCATTCCTACTTATAGACCTTTTAAGCCTATATTTCACATTAGAATTTAACAACCCTAGCCTCTAATAAGAATGAGCACGATGTCTAGGTTGAAGCTTAGCCTTAGATCTCGATCGAGGGATTTCAAACAACCGAAGAACATGATCGACCTGTGCAAGTTACAAATGAAACGATAAAAAGGATAATCAAAGAGAATAGATTGGTTACTAGAAATAAACTACTAATAACAACATATATCCATATATCCACTATAGGCATTTTTAATGCACGATCCAAAATAAATTTACCTGATTAACGTATGGTAGTTTTTCACGAGCATAGAGTACCGCTCACGACAACTATAGTCTATAAAAAAAAACAATACATAACATTGCGGTATAATAATGTAGTTTTTGCATGTTATATATGACAAATTGCTTAATACTCCATTTTATCGTAGGGCTCTCTAAACTAAATAGATGGATGTGACAACAAATTCTATATGCACGAATAAGTCTATATAGAAAATTCCCGTCCCAGGATCGGGTAGTACAGGTCAGCCTCTGTGTAGTTTCTAGACAAACTCTATTTGTTTTGTTCAAAAATGCATTAGCTTCGTCTCTTGGTTGTGACAAATCCTATATGCACAGAAAATCCACGTCGTGGGGCCAGCCATGGGTCCAGCTAGACTTCAGCTCCTATTGTTTCTAGACAAACCCTACTTGCTTGTTTCGGTGTCTGGTCATTCGCTCCGCCAGCCGTTTTATTTCCTTATTCCCCCAGCCTCCTCCACGCACTAGGGAGGCGGCGGCCATGGGTACCTGCTTCTCATTGGAGGGAGGCGGCTGCGAGAGGATAGCGCCCGGGCAGAGGTCGTCGCAGATCCCGGACCCGGTGGTTGAGATGGTCGACTCGACCGTTCCGAGCGAGCCGGTCATCCTAGTCGTCCCAGGTTCTCGCTCCTTCGTTCTCGCTCCCGGAAATGCGGCTCCGGTTCTTGCGCTTCTTCGGTTCCGCGGCTTGCTAGTTTGGTGATCCCTTAGCACGGGCCTTACAGAACGCGGTTCCTTGGTTTTGGGGCCGTGGATCGAATTTCGCACGCGGAGTTTGTTTGGGGGGCTTTTGTTAGGGTTTTGCATACTAGCTCAAGCGTGATCGTCGCGCGCCCGCAGTTCTTGTGGATTCTCGGTTTTTAAGTAGCTCAAGCGTGATCGTCGCGCGCCGCTTGGTTACTGTGGATTCTCGGTTTTCGTAGCTCAAGCGTGATCGTCGCGCGCCGCTTGGTTACTGTGGATTCTCGGTTTTCGTTTTTCCTTCCCTTGATTTTGGTTTGTTCCGCCTTAGCACGGAGCAGCCGCTCCGCCGCCGAGATCTAGCGTACGCTTGAGGATGAGGTGAAGGAGTACGAGCGTACCACCAACACCCGAGCGCGGCCGCCCCCGGCCGGCGGCGTCCCGGAGCCCACCGCCACGGACTGTGCGATCGATGTGCGCTGTAGTTACTGGCTACTTCGATTGCCATTCCTTCATTTCTGCTTCATTCTTCGTTTCCTGCAGCTGTTCAAATGGTTTTTGGTGCTTAATCATTTGTTTGTCATGTTGCTAAATGGTGCTGCCCTACTAGCTGTGTCTACTGAGATTTGTCGTATCAAGAGCAAAAGGTGTTGTTCGCCTGTTCCACGTGATGGTTTTTGAGTCGTTTGCATGTTTGGGGTCGTGATACTCTAACTCGATCTACACTTCATGTCTTGCGCGGTCTCCAACAATTGATTTCACGAAGAAACTCTGGTTCTTGTACTGTTCTGGTTCTGGTTCTTGCGAAATCGAGCACGTACACCATGTTGCAGTTGCTGTGCTGCCATAAGCAGAGAGGTTCCCTGGCTGCTTATAGATGATAATAGGTTCCTCTTTTTCATTTGCGTGTTTTTGGTAGTTGACATCGTGAGGTTAACCTCACAAATTCTGCGTATCTTTTTCATAAAAAGGCGGTGCCATCAGTTTGTTTGGATAAATTACAATTCCGATTGTCTTGTCATGCATGTTTTCGCTTTTTGTTTTAGGCTTCTAGCAAGGAACCACTTATCCCGGCCTGTCGTGTTCTTGGAATAATTTGCTTTTGCCTTCTCATGTTTGCTTACTAGCAAGGAGACCTGCGATATTATATAGTGCGGGTAGCTAATCTTTTACTCTTATCATATAACATTTTGATTTTCTTAATATTTTTTGTTTTTTGTTTGATTGTCATTTCTTTATTGGTCCAATTGCATTTTCAGCACAAACAACCATATATTTACCACCAGTAGTAATTCCTTGTTGTTCCTTTGCTTTTTAGTACCACCACAAAATCTAGTTATAACGTTGCTTCAGTTCCACACTGCTGACTCTTTCGATGGCTATTCTATATGTATTGGGGTCTTTGTTTATTTATTTATTTTTCTACATTTTATGGATTTGTTTTACCTTAATAAGAAAAACTTTTAGTTCTTGTTACGTTGGCCAAGCTTTTCTTCCATTTAATAATTTGGATAAAAGTTCTAGTGAACACTTATATACATTCAAATATCACCTTTCTTTTTAAAAATGGTAATTAATGTGAAAAATAATGTATGTTTTGTACCTTTGCATTTCACTTGTACAATTTCCCTTGGCTATTTTAAGAAACAAAATCTTTTAGCGTGGTCATGTCTTATTTAGTTTTTGTTCATGAAACTGAGAAAGCACAGTTTTATCCTTGACGGCATTATCGAATAGCAATGCGCTAGAGAAACTTCAAATGAGTCTTTATCTTTTTTCCACTCAACTTCTAGTGTTGATCCGATGCTGTTGAAAATTTTGATTTTTTTTATCGTTAGTCAGCAGTTCACTGCCCATATGTTTATTTGTGCCCCCACTTAATATTCATTGTTTATTTTTTATTGATACAATCTTTTTTCCTCTCAATTTGTGCCTGAGCTGATGTTGCCTGATTCTGTCCTTTGTCATCGTCCAATTGCCGTGTTGTTATTGGTTAGGTTGCATTTTGTAGAAGTTTTGATTTCATCTACCTATGTATTTACATCCATAATTTTGGCAGCCCAATTAAACTTACAATCTCCTCTTACCAATTTTATTTAATACATATATTTTTTTTTTTTTTTTTTTTTTATTCTAGACCGTTAGATCATCATAAATCCAATGGTACATGTTCTTTTTCTTTTTACTCATTAACTAATTTTTAGGTCCTCTCAACTTATTTATTCTAGACCGTTAGATCATCATAAAATCTAAAGTTGCATATTCTTTTTTCCCTGATTAATTCTGGAATCTTTTGAAGAATATGAGGACTTCTTTCTATACACACTGTTATATAGATATAGTAGGTTATCATTTTTTGGGGGGAACGATATAGTAGATTAATATTAGCGTGGTCTCCCCTTGGCAGCGTTTGCATTATTTGTGTCTGATGCTTCGTCCATTTTTGTTTTGTTTGTACAGAGATGGCAGAATCAGTGATCACGGTGGAGGCCCCTCATACTGACTTCATCACAGATCGACGTCAGAGGCACATTCGTGTCAGGAGTTTCACCTATGATGAAATGTGTGCGGCTACACATGGCTTCGAAGTAGACCGTTTCCTGGGACAGGGTGGGTTCGGCCAAGTGTACAAGGGCTTTCTTGATAGCATCAGTCAGGTTGGTTCACATGCCTCTGCTCAATGATGGTTGCAGATATGTTTGTATGCTAAATTATATGATTCTTTGTTGCTATTTCGTTGCTAAAGAAGATTAGATTTTTTTTTTTTTTTTTGCGACTAAAGACTAGATTGATCTTGATGGGTATAACTGAAGAACTGAAATGGTGACTGGTGTGTGCAAGAATAGATTGCTGTGTTTTTTTTATATATATAGCTGAATGTTGATCGATGTATATGGTTAATTGATGATAGTTGTTGCTAGTGCGTTAGTCTAATGAACTGAAGTGATCTTAAGAACGATCAGAGTAGCACCTACAAGAAAGGATATGTGTACCTTTTTCTTTATGTATCTGAGAATGCTGATTGATGGTATCGTTAATTGATCATGTAAAAAAAAAGGATGGGTAAGATATATTTCTTGGCTTTCATTTCTTGTGATATTCTAATTCTAGAAAGGTGCCTGGACAGGAGGTGGCTATAAAGAAGCTTGATCTTCAGGGGCAAAAAGGGCATAGGGAATTCGTCACTGAAGTTCTGATCTTGAGCAATTTGCACCACCCAAATCTTGTAAAGCTCGTTGGATATTGCACTAGTCATGATCAGAGGATTTTAGTTTATGAGTATATGCCTTTGGGTTCGCTGAACAGTCACATCCATGGTATGTTGCGAACCTACCATATATCTACAGTTCTCTTTTGGTTATATATCAGAAGAATTTAGTGTAACCAAAGTTGGTCCTTGCTTTGTCCAGATCTCCCCCTGGTCAGCCGCCTCTTGACTGGAGTACAAGAATTAAGATACTCCTTGGTGCTGCTAAAGGTCTTGAGCATTTGCATCACAATCTCAACCCTCCTGTCATCAATCGTGATGTGAAATGTGCAAACATTTTGCTCGGAGCGGGATACCACCCGAAGCTGTCCGACTTCGGCTTGGCGAAGCTAGGTCCAACTGGTGACAATACCCATGTTTCAACAAGAGTTATGGGTACACCTGGTTATTGTGCGCCAGAGTACTTGATGACAGGCAAATTGACAGTAAAGACAGATATTTACAGCTTTGGTGTATTTATGTTGGAGGTTCTCACTGGAAGAATGGCTAGAGACGAAAGACTCCCTGAATCCGAACGAAACCTTGTCACATGGGTAAGCTTTCTTTTTTTTTAAAAAAAAAACTCTTTACTTGCTTCTCCTCAATGCCAGTACAATTGCCGATATGCTCATGAGCCTCAATGCCAGTATAATTGTCAATATGCTCATGAGGAAAGTATGTTGTTCTATTTAATATCATAGTCTCTTCATTTAAAACGCTCATAAGCTGAGCTCATGCTCTTCCTCCTTCGTGCCCAAAAATGATGTTTATTCATTTTGTTTGGTAACCATTTTATCATATCAACTTTGTTCTTTTCTTTTAAAAAAAATCAAACTTGTTAAGCTATTCCCTTCTGTCATCGTTGTAGAGGCAAGTTGGCCGAGGGCATGGTTGTATACCTTAACCAAGTTTTAGTCCTTGTAGGCTAATTTGGATGTGTATTTCTTCTAGATTAAAATAAAAAATAAAAACCAGGACGAGGATCAGGAGATGGATGGTCTTCTCTTCCACACCTGAGTAAACCTGGGTCGAAGTTTTTGAATTTTTTTGCCTTTTCTTTTCTTCCCTTTCTTCTTCTATAGTGCATGGAAGCTGGAAGTGAATAAAACTAAGATCGAGTGTAAATCTTCTCCCCTCACTCCAGGTTTATTAGTTTCTATCATTTATGTTGGGTTTACATTTGACTTGCACAAGACAGTGATTATTTTGGTGTAATTTTTAGAACTGGTCGGACACAAATTCAGGCATGGGTAAGGAATATTTCAGATGTTTTATAACATGCCAAAAAAATTTCTGGTATAAGAGGGAAGTTTTTCGTCTGGGTACTATATAGCAGAACTACTAAACAAGTTTCAGGTTTTACATGCCATTCATCAGATGTATGCATTATCCTTTTGCAGTTACATGTTGTGACCTTTCTTTTACTGTATGGTTTCAGGTTCACAACTTTCTCCGCACACAGGAACTGAACAGTCTGCTAGATCCGGCACTGCAGGGGTCAGTGCTCCCAGCCTTGTTTGGAGCATGCCTTTTTTATTGTTTCACGCTGTATCAGTGAATCACCCATTATGAGACCAAGTATGCGAGATGTTGTCGCCTCTCTCGCTGTGATCTCAGAAGTGAGAAACAGAAGGCGGTTGCACCGTGCATGGCGCAGCACACCAACAAGAACTAGCTCTGATCGGAACCCTGGATGCAGCACGCCAAGAAGAACTATCTCTGATCGGAACCACCAGGGCGATCATGGAGAAGGAAACTGAGGAATCCAGTGCATAGCAAAACAATGATGCTCTTATGTTGCTGCAGTGTGGTGATGGTCAGTTACTGCCTTTCTAGGAGCAAGAAAGTTGTAATGCATGTTCAAATGATATGGTTGACTGCTGGGAAGTGCATGTCATGATGAAGAATTTTTTTCCCCTTAGGCCTAAATTGAAAACTTTTATCCCAGACTTTTCCCATGGTAGGTAACCCATGGTGATATTATTATTTTAGTTATCATCTTAGATTTTAGTGGGGGAGTTTTCCATCCATAGGTTTTGCTCCCCCTTGCTTCCAAAATAATCCACCATTTGTAGATGGTGTAAACTCTTGTTGTATTTGTTGTGGCTCAGTCTTATCAGACGCTCTGTTTGCATGTTGTATTGATGACAAGGCTATGTCTAAACCAGTGGAGAAGGCTTGTTTCCCTTACTTTTGTTGTTGATGATGTACCTAAACGGGTTTGATTTACATTGTGTCCAACGAACTTATGCCTGACCGCAGGTTCAGAATGTTTAATCAACTTATTAGTCGCAAAGTTTCTAGGATGATTGGGTCATGGAACAGGGACCGAGGACACACCCTTCAAGACAGTTGGGTCGTGCGTCGTGGGACGGGGATGAGTCTTTGAGACAGTTTTCTCACGGCAGAGAGCCAGAGACTGGGATTGCTCCCGCGTTCCTCTGAAACAAGTGGAGGAACGTGGCCCTGTACCAAGTGATACTGCCTCTGCCATGTCCAGTGTGATTGTCCAACACTCCAACTGATATTCGCTTCAGGCTATGTTGGGCATCAAGATGGGGATGGTTCAACCATGGGTCGAACCGGTGCCGATCCAGCGATCCATTTAATACGCATAGGAGCCTCGGTTAATCCATTTCAAGTTGTCCGCTTGCCCCGCTGCTCCGATGGATACCGTGGATCAACCCATCATCAGTTGATAAGCTTCCTCTCGATCAGCCAAACGGACTACTAGGATGAGCGCTGCTTCCAAACTCATCCCCCGACGGCGCCGCACGCAGCCCCGCACAGCAGCAAGCACGGCTCGTCAGACCCCAACGGCAAGCGCAGCAGTCTGCGAGCGGCTGGTGCCCCAGCTCCGGCAAGAAGCAATTCAAAGCCCTGCGTACATGTTTTCCCCGTATAGTTACGTATCATTGCTGATGCTCCTTTACGTTGCGCGTTGTCTATTCTCGCCATTGTTTGGCTCGTTTCTTCTCTCATACAAATTCAGAGAGTGCCAGCGCGCCGGCGCCGCACGGACGGGAGCGTGGGGTGGGTCGAACCACTCGACCCAAGGGTTCGAGTGCTTCCGAGCCATCGATTCCTTCTGACGCTATGGCTCAGAAATAGGGTCCATTTGGGTTGTTTTTTATGTTCGGATCGACGAACTTGTGGTTCAAACCGAACCACCCCCATCTTGAGTTGGGCAGTTCATCTACTTCACCAAAGTGGCAAGGCATTCGTCGTATTGTGTTGACAGAAACAAGATATTTACGGGCATGCCGTATGCTGCACAGGTTGAGATGCTTTTTACCAAAATCATTTTTCAATAATAACCTGGGAACTGAATAATTAGCTTTCCAAAAATGCCTCGCAATCAGACCCTTTTGACAATAATTTTCCTACATCAATGTCAACTGTCAAGAATATGTCAGAGCCACACGTATCAAAAGAACAAAAATACAGAGATAATCTCTTCAGTGGTTTTGACATTTCTGAAGAGATATAAAGCATGCTCTTCTCCAGAACACATACTGTAACTAATCTAACACAAGTTTTTCTTCTTTTCATGTGTATAGGAAGTTGTATTCTTTTCTTTCTCCTACTTGGAACACTAACTATTGACAATCTTAATGAAATTAATAAAAGAAAATTTACACCAATGACTTGCAGAAGCCTTTCTGACCTACCAACAAAACTTTATCTGGCAACTGAACTCAATATGATACAAGATACACTTCCTGCAAAACTTCATAGAAAATACCAGCTGAATCTTCACGAGAAAACATCGCTGCTGATTTCAACACATTCTTATGGTGATCGGGCAATCCAAGCATTAATGAACAATCCAGATCTTGCTGGGAGCAATGACTTCATCCTGGACATAGATGAGTTTAGCCTCCAGATGTTTCAGTAGAATTCTGCCTTCCCTGCTAAAAGCAATTCAAATATAGTGACCCACTGCACGTCAACTTTGTAAAGTCTTTCTAGATCAATGAGTCCATTCATTTTTTTTATATGATGTCCATGCAAACATGGTATAAATAAAAACAGCATTCCTTCGAGTTACCTTTTTTCAAATATTCTATAAAATGAGACTCTTGGTTGAACAGGGACACATCACGCATTATGTCCAAGCTCATCAAATATTTTAGGAATAACAAAACAACATAGAATTGAAAAATAAAGCTAGTAAGAAACAAGGATTGATAATGACATGTAGGGCAAGATACCAAAAGTCATGAACTCAAATTTATTATTGGTAAACTTTTGACTTTATGGGCATACCTTGCTCTTGTCAAGCCATCCAAGTCCCCTAGAAAGCAGGCCAATTCTCCTGTTAGGTGCATCTTGGTTTGGTTCTTGATTTATCTTCCCAGGAACATGGTCCGCACGAGGTGAACTACAGAAGATTCCAGGTAAATGAAGTATTGTAGTATGAAGTTAGAGTTTAAGCTTCTTAAATTAACAGCAAAAAATATCAATGAAATGTTAGCAGGACACATGAAAAAAATAAAATAATTGGGGAGGAAAAGAAACCAACTCAAGCAATAGTTTGCAGCTCACATGAAAAGTAGTCATGCCGAGTGTGAAGTAATAGACTTCCAATAATAGCTTGTAAGTGATCTAGATGCTTGGAAAGTGGAAGTTAAATGTAGCCAAAACATACCTTGAAGTGAAAGACTGGTTGGCTTTAACCTGCCCAGCCTGGTATTGCTTTGTAGCTTCCAGCATTGTTTCTGCCATTACAGCTCTCTTCTCCATTTGTGAAAGTGCTGCCATTGCTGTTTCATACTTCTCCTGCACATAGAAGGTACAGAAAATAGGCATATGCCGTCTTAAACATAAGCATGTCACCAAGAAAGTAGCACTTTCCAAAAACTGCTTGCAGAAGCTTTTCCAAGAATTAACCTGGAGCAAGTGAGCGGCGTGTTTTTGTTCAGCAGCATCTCGCTCAGCGGCTATGCGGGCATCTTCTGCCACTTTCTGTTCTTGTTCCATTCTTAACAAGATCTGTAGAGGTAAGTTAATGTGTGGATATTTTTAGACAATCAAATGTATAATGGACTTTGGAGGACCAGGTAATATGATCTTGAGACCCAAAGATTATAGCCACAGAATGTATGCAGTAATACAACACCTGAAGCATTACTTGCTCTTGCTCTTGCTTGTCTGAAAAAGCTTTTCGCAGTTCATATACCTCTGCTTCCAGCTTCTCAACCTGTGAATCTTTTCCAGGTCAATGGTGCATGAAGAAAATAAATAGGCAAAGGGGAATTCATTGACTTAAATCAGTATATATTTATTCTTGTACTATTTAGTTCAGAAAGAACTCAAAAGCATATATAATAGTGCTGGCCTATTGGGAGATTCAACTTTCTTGAAACCATATGCTGACAGGTACCAGAAAAAGTGATTCCAGTTAGCATCCATACCTTAGCACTCAATGTACGCCTGTTGTCATGCTCGACCATCTCCATCAAAGCAGTTTCCAATTCCTCACCCCTTGAAAATATAAAGAAATATTAACACAAAATCAAGTCATAATTCAACTTGCGAATAGTTTTAACTAGATGATGAGGACATCACTGTCCAGATTCATGGAACAGCCTTCATTTCAATAGTAGTAATAGACTTAGCTGTTGTCAGTTGAACTGTGGTAACATGCACTGTGACTCTGACAGCAGCAGCCCTTTAGGCTATAAAAGGAGGGGTGACTCCATATGTAAAGTGTTGGGGAACCGTATCCCCGTAGGTTCTTTTCAGATGTTTTTAACCTCACCCTTGACATGGACTAAAAGCATTTGTTCTCGCAGAAACCCCGAAGTTTGCTCCCAAACTTCATCCGAGGTTTCCGAAATGATGCCTTGGCGGAAGCGCAAAGACATCTTCAGAGGATCCCAGGAGGCATTGTGTGCCATCAGCAGGTCCTGGAAGGAGAACGTGAAGGTACCCTTGGGCAGTTCAAAATGGCAACACTATGGGAAAGAGGAGTGGACGCCTGAACCCCACTGCACTCATGAAGGTGCAACATTCCGGAGAAACACACGAAATGGAGGAAGGTGCCACTTGTCCAAGTCAAATCCAAATCGGATTCCTGTGTAAGCATGTACTGAAAGGACCAAAATGCTCCTAGTATGCAGGGAATATGCTTGGAATCTAGCCCTAGGGTAGGGGCGTTTTGGTCCGACAAGTGCAATTGTTGATACTTGATATGTTAAATCTGCTCAACCAAGTACAGCTGTTTATTTTATTGTATCTAGAGCTGAAATGCTGAATACTTATATTGAGCATAAGTTGCTAGACCCAAGTTGGCCCTGGTATCGACTCCAGGTGCATGTTCATTCCAATGCCTGTGCTCTGTTCTCTATGGCCACTCTAACCTTGGTCAGTATTCAGTAATGGACTAATTGGACAGAAACTATTCTAGTCTGATCACAGGTTACATGGGTGTACATTGCTAAGTTGGCTTCCCACTTAACTGCCCTAGTTAAGCAAGGGCTCAATCAAAGAACTATTGCTCAGGGACTAGAAAATAGGCTTTGGGTGACAGACATCAAAGGTGCCCTAACAGTCAGGATTCAGGCCATGAAGAAAACCTACTGATATGGGACTGAGTGGAAGAAATAGTTCTGCACCCTAATGTGCAGGACCAGCATGGAAGTTAACCAACTCAGGTACATACACCTGGAAATCTGCCAACAAAGGAATTTTTTTGTGGGCACCTTGCCCTTTGGAAAAGGATTTGGAAATCTTGGGTTCATTGAGCTACAAATTTTTCTTGTGGCTGGCTCTTCTGAACCATTATTGTACAGCTGATACACTTCCTAAATGAGGCCAACGCACTGCACCTCACTGCCCTATTTGTGATCATGAGGAAGAAAATATGCAGCACCTTCCCATTTCCTCTGGTGGAATCACAGAGGGTTTAGCAAACCTCCAGTGTGCGGGGTTTCCTTTCTGTTAGACAGGCGTCATATAGGGCTGTTGGGCTGGCCACATGGGCCTCTAGGCATATATAGTAGATGGGTTTACCTATTAGGCAAGGATCTCATGATTGGGTATATTCTATAAACCCTTTCCTAATCCTTGCCTATAGATGATGTATCTCATGTATTCAATCAATACAATCTACTATTGCCTTGCCAATTCTACTTTCATGGTATCAGCCGCCTCTCCTGGGACCTCCCTTCCGCTGCCCTAGCTTGCGTGCGCGCCGGTTCTTCCCGTGCCGTGCCGCCAGTCCTCACCTTGCGCGCGCGCCGGCCCTCACCGTGCTGCACCGCCATGTCTGGTACCCCACCCTCCACCCCTACGGCCCAATCCTCTGCCCTCACCGGCGCCCAGGATGAGGAGATCGCCCAGCGCCTGGCCAAGGAGAAGGCCAACGCGGACACAGCGGCTGCTCAGCGCCTCGCCCGCGAACGCCAGGAGGCTCACGACGCCGCCCTGGCCCGCGCTCTGCTGCAGGCCGAGGAGGAGGCCGCGACTGCCACCAAAGAGCGTGACGCCGCTGCTCACCGTGCCAGCGAGGCCCTGGCTCGCGCTGCCAAGGAACGCGCGGCTGCTGCTGCTGCAGCCGACGCCCTGGAGTCCTCCGGTCCTTCTCCAACAGAGCCTGCCGACCTCGCCTCCGCACTGCTGCTCCATGAGGCCGCGACTCTCCTCCAGCTGCACGCCCAGGCGATCGCCGTCAACAACATCCGGCAACACGTCACCATTATCCTCGACGTCGACTCCGGAAACTTCATTCACTGGCGCGACCAGTTCCTGCTGACCCTTGGGAAGTCCTCCATCCAGGACCATGTCACCCAGGACCCTCCGGTCCCCATCTCTCCAGACTGGGCTCGGATGGACTGCGTTGTCAAGTCCTGGATCACTGGCACACTCACCGACGACCTCGCCGAGATCATCTCCGCCCAGGGCTCTACTGCTCGGCACGCTTGGCTCGCTGCCGAGATATAGTTCCTCGGCAACCGGGAGGCCCGATCGATTCATCTTGAGATGCGGTTTCGCAACTTCGTCCAAGGTGATCTTTCCGTCACTGAGTATTGCCGCCGTCTGAAGAAGATGGCTGATGATCTGACGTCGCTTGGCGAGGTCATCATCGACCGCACACTCGTCCTCAACGTCATCCGTGGCCTCAACGAGCGTTTTAGCGCCGTCGGTGCACTTCTCCGGCGTGCCCGGCCCTTCCCCTCCTTCCTAGAGGCCCGTGACGACCTCGCCCTCGAGGAACTCACCCTGGAGAATAAGCAGGAATCCCCTGCCGCTGCACTCGCTGCCTCCACCACGCCGACTGCTCCTCCTCCCCCTGGCACGGGATCCGGGGGCGCTGGGAGCACCAAGACGTCCACCAATAACCGCCGTGGCAAGCGCGGTGGCGGCAAAGGTGGCATCGGCGGTGGCGGCTCAGGAGGACACGCGCGCACCGGGTCTGGTGCGCAGCGCAGCAGCAGCAGCAGCAGCAGCAGCAGCAGCAGGCCACCACAGGCGCTAAGAACTGGCCCACCCCCTACAATCCCTGGATGGGTTTCCATTCAGATGTGGCCTGGTGGCCCTCGTCCTCCGCTGGCTCCGCTCCCGCTGCCTCCACAGCAGCAGTCCCTGCTTGAACAGCAGCAGCAGCAGGCCCTGCTTGCACAGCAGCAGCAGCAGCACGCCCTGCTTGTCCAACAGCAGCAGCAGCAGGCGCTCCTTGCCCAGCAGCAGCAGCAGCGGTTCCCTGTCCCAGCTGGAGGCACCGGACAGTGGACAGCACCGAACTTCTACAACCCGGTGACCGGCCTCCCCTGCTGGGATCCCTCTGCGCTCGCTGCAACTTTCAGCACTATGTCGCTGGCCCCTCCTTCGACCAACGAGTGGTATTTCGACTCAGGTGCTACTTCCCACATGACCTCTCAGTCCTCCACCCTTTCACATATTCTATTCCCGCGGTATCCTACTCCTTCATCTATTATCGTTGGTAATGGCTCCGCTCTTCCTGTCACTGCCACTGGCTCTACAGATTTACCACATGCTTTACGTCTTAATAATGTCCTTGTGTCTCCACAACTTATTAAGAATCTTATTTCTGTTCGCCAGTTTATCATCGATAATAATTATTCAGTTGAGTTTGACCCTGCTGGTTGTTCTGTGAAGGCTCTTCCATCCCGGACCGAGATCGTCAGGTGCAATAGCTCCGGCCCGCTATATCCACTCCGCCTTCCTCCAGCACACTCCCTGGTCACTCGGGCTGCGTCTCCATTGTGGCATCGACGCCTCAGCCACCCTCCTCAGTGTTCACGGAGTTCAGGTCCAGTCTGAACGTGCAGAGTGGCTGACGATCCGACTGCGGGGGTGTGTTAGACAAGCGTCATATAGGGCTGTTGGGCTGGCCACATGGGCCTCTAGGCATATATAGTAGATGGGTTTACCTATTAGGCAAGGATCTCATGATTGGGTATATTCTATAAACCCTTTCCTAATCCTTGCCTATATATGATGTATCTCATGTATTCAATAAATACAATCTACTATTGCCTTGCCAATTCTACTTTCACTTTCTTGGCTTCAATTCCTGACGTTGGTAGATTCTCAGGATGATGGAGTGGATCCCTCAAAAAGGGTTGACAAACAATTCAGGAAAGATATGAACACTTAAAATCATTCTTGCCACTTGGGAAATTTGGAACATTGCAAGATTGCATCTAACTCAGTGTCCCTTTATGCAAACCTACTTGTGAGGGTTGTCGGGAGAGACATCAGGGAAAACACAACAATGTGGTGTGCTGCTGGTGCATCTCTTTGAGCAAATCCTGACTTTTTGTATAGTTTTTGTGGTGTTTTCTCCAGGTTGGGTGTGGGTGATGGTCCTTTGTTTAACTGGCACGCTAATTATGTCATGTGGGTGTGTGGTGTGGGTTTTGTAATTTGTTCCTTTTCTTCTTTAATGAAATGATACACAACTCTCTTGTGTATTCAGGAAAATATATAACCCAAACCTGAGATCAGCCGATCTTTTCTCCTCGAGCAGCTTGCATAGTTCAACCTTTAGCCATGAAACCTGTATGAATATTGCAGCATTGCACGTGTAAAATTCATCACATATGCATAAGAAAATAATCTTCGAATACTTGGGTTGTAAAGACATGTCAGGATATGATTCAAAAGACAGAAAATATGAACATTATGAACAGAACCACTCAGCTTTACAAAATTAAAGATTGTGATATTGGCATGGAACCATTAGGAATCAGAGATTTTTAACCAGGGATTTAAATAATATATTTGATTGAACACAAAGAAAAAAATATGATACTTCTCATATTATTCACATAAATAAAATAGCATATCCAAAATATAAATACTATCAGAGGAGTTGTTACCTGATCTTGAAGATCAACACCCTGATCCAAATCATTATCCAGTATAGAACTAGTACTAAGGTAGGTCTCAAGATTTGCTGGCCCGGCCTCTCCATTCGCCTTTGAACCGTCTAGCCCTTCCTTGGACTTAACTGGTGAGCACACGAATGAAGGATCATGTTTAAAGCTGTAAAGTTTGGTTGCCAACCCCTTCTTATCTTTCCAGGAGCCACGGTCTTTCGATCTTTCCTCCATTGCAGTTAAAATTTCAGGCCTGTGCTTTTTCCTTAACTCTTTCAATCCCATTTCTCTAACTGATTGAAAGCCCATACAAGCTGTCAATACAAGCTGGCTGCTGTCAAAAGTAGATCCAGCAAGAGACTGCAGTAGTGTAATTGCATCTCCGGCATCTTTTGTGGTCACCAGTGCAGGCCCTGCAAATTAATGTATGAAGACAACACAACAATGTTGGTTGCACATCAAAATGGGTAGTCCTGAACAACATTTTCCGGATGTTAATGAACAGGCTAAGAAGGGATAACTAATACCATATAAATCTAGCAAAGCAAGCGTCGTCCTGAACAACATTGTACGATTTCCTTCAAAAAGGATGACATCCCAAACGCGAAGTACTACAAGAGAGGTAAAGTCTTACTTAGATATCAACAGCACACATATGGTAACATAATATATAACCTACAAAGACATAAGAAGATTTTCCATATGCTGATAGTGAGATTTAAATGTTAGTCAACCACCAGAAGGGGACTAACCAAACTTACAGAAGTGAACTACCAGCAAAAAATATTGTAATAGCACATATCATAATTAAGAAAGACACTGTATAAAACCTGACCACTTTCCCATGGAAGCATATTGATGAAAATTGAAAGAAACCATGGTCCAGTCACCCATCCCACTTGAACTCCCAAGAAATCCATATGTTTGGCTGAAGAAAATTGCAATTGATGTAAGTGCCAAGTAATAACCATAACAAGATTCTTGTTATGGTTACAAGAACCTTAAATGGAAGAAACATTAAGTGTAGATACTTTGATATACAGTGCCTTCAAAATATTAAGGAACAGTGACACCAACATATGTGTGATTTTTTAACATATAATTAAACATCACAAAGACGAATATAGTGATATAAGTGGAAAACATACCCAATTTAGGGAATCTTTCTCGTACAACCTCCTCAAGGACGAGTTGGTCAACCTGTGTATTGAGCAGCAACATAGTTCAAATGTTCCATGTAAACAAGTGCATGCATCAAGATCCACAAATTCAAAAGTACCTGAGATTCAATCATTTCTTCCGTGTAGTATCCATCAAAATAATCATCAATAACCCCTACTAAAGCCCTGAATTTCAAAATCAAGTGAAAATGGAGAAGCATACAGTCTTGCACTTATACAAGGTACACCTAATGAAGACATACCAAAATGCATTTTCTTCAGGCATAAATAACAAAAATAGTCCAGCAAAAAAGTTCATAGCCTGCAAGAGAAAACAAGTGAAGATAAAAGGTACTTTCGTGATAGTGGTTATTTCAGAAATCAGTTTAAACTCTTCAGGTGTAAGGCATGTTGAAGGCAATATAAATATAGCTATAAGCTCCATAGTACATGTGGTGGTTTTTCTGACCTAGTAAAGAAGGCTACAATGAAATTCTTTATGTGGAGAACTGGAGATAGACTTCACTGACTTTACATTATGTCAATCCCTTCTGACGTTACCATAGGTATATGGTGTAAGAAATATTTTGCTCAACAGAAATCCAGAAATAATGATTGAAAATTTATCACTTATCATAGGCTCATAGCTTATAATGGATCTCTCAACATTTAAGGCCATACATTACGATTTTGCTCAAATTCTCAACTGAACATGAGAACCATGACCTTTCATAGTTTCCATGCACCAATTAGGATTACAATCTATCTCGTTCTATACAATTAAGCTAACAAGAGGCTATATTAAAAAAAATCAAAATTACATCAACTGGCATCAATTACCTGGCAGTACCCGACTGATGGATTATGCCTTGCATATGCGGTTAATAACCGCCTCAAAGCATTCCTCCCATCCTCATCTAATGCAGGGTGTCCTGGAAATGTTCGTGGCAAATCCTGTAACGAAAACAGAAATCAAGTGTATAGAAACACTAGAGCTTGTCAACCATGGCATGCTTCCTCTAAATTCAAACTGTTGCAGAAAACAACCTTCTCTATCTGTCCTTTCCACTTCTCAGGCTGTGCAACTTTTCTTGGTGCACTTCTCTGTTCGTTGACCACTGGGTCCATGAGGTCCTTTTCATCCAATGTCGCAGTCCTGTCATCAAGCAATTTGTTGTAGTACCCAGGAATCCTCCGAGCACCAACACCAACAAATGCTTGCCATATCTGCAGGGAAGTCAACGCTATGTGAGCATAAAGGCATCAACTCTCACACACAAAGCAGACAGCAGCGATTTGCAGAACTGGTTGCAGTTGCACCTCTCCTCTAAGAGCCATTGGCACGCCTCCACGAACCAAGCTCTCAAGCTCCTCCCTCCAAGGAAAATAAGACCCATCATTGCCTCCGTCCAAAGCAGTACCTGTAGAATCATCAGGTGTCTCCTGTCCAAGTTCCACCTTCTCTGCAACACAAGACTCCTCAACCTCAGCTGGATCTCCGTCATGACTCACGTCTGCAGTCCTTCCTTCCTCTTCAATAGAAGCAAGCTGTGCTCCATCCTTTCCATGAGTATCATTTGCACCATTACCACCCTTCACTACCCGAGAGCTCATCATTTTGTCAATGATGCTAAGCGCTGCCCGCACCCGCCGCTGGGACTCAACTTTTATGGGCTTCAGTTCATACAACCCCTTTTCCAAGAAGAGCTCTACCAGCTTGTCCAAGTTGCCATTATTCTCTTCTTCCAATTCTTCTGAGCTTCCATTCAAATCTTTTAGTTCCTGAAAGTCCTCATTTGCTTCCATCGAGCCCTCTAAGGCTTTGATTGCTTCCGTAGAGCTACTACAAGTGTCCTCTTTCACTTTATCCAAGCTGTCAGTTGCATCTTTCAGATCTTCTGAATTACCATTGGCTTCTTGTGATTCAACACTAGCATCAGCTTCCTTCGGACTTTCCAATTTATTGCTATCTTCTGCATTCTCAGCTCCATCCTCTTTATCATCATCACAATGTATTCCGACGCCATTATTCTCTTGCGCCTGTCCGACACCTGAGGCATCATCCCCGGTAGCTGCATATCGCGAAACGCTGGGTGTGGCGGGCACATTCGCTGACTCAGCCAACCTGTCAAAGAAGTCCCTCCATCTGTGCGCCCTCTCCTCCTCCTCTTCCTAACAAACAACCCTCCAAAAGCAAATCAAAACTTTCCCATAAACAGACAAGGAACATAACATTTCCTGTACGGCAAAGTAAATGACTACCTTGTAAATCTTGGCGTACTCGCGGAAACGTTGCAGATGCTGTGGCCGCACCGCGAATCCATAAGCGTCCCTGCGCCAAACCTCAGGACCATCAACCACAGCTCCCGGAGGGAAACCCCAACAACGGCATTAGCACCCCCAGGCAATACGAAAACAAGGAACGGAACAAGAGACGATAGAGGAGAGAAGAGGAGGCAGGCGAAATGGGCAAAGGAGACCCCCGCGTTTTTGTGGGATTTACCGTGGGGACTCGGCGTCCATGGGGATCAGCGCGCATTAAAGAAGAAGCGACAGGACGACCTCGGCACCGCACGCCATGGATTGACCAAAGCCATAAACCCTAGCCCGCGCGGGCCCCGAGATCCGCGCACATGGGCGGAGGAATTCTGGAGAGGAAAGGGAATCAGGATTGCAACGGATCGCGGCAAGACCGGGTGGAGCCACGCGCGCTGGCGTTAACTGCACCGCACCCCCTGCTGCTGCCGCGGCGCCCGAGGGATGCCCAGGCGCGAGGCGACGAAGAGGAATTGAATTGAATTGGAGAATAAGAAGAAGAAGAAGAAGAAGAAGAAGAAGAAGCGGCAGCGCAGATTGGGGACAGCGAGGAGGAGACCGAAAGAAGAACGAAAAAAAAAAAAAAGAGAGCCATTTTGCGTCGACGCTAGAGCGCGGAGCACGTGGCGCGCGGCACGACGATGTCGCGCACGCGCGCCCGCCCGCCCGCCCGGCGCGCTTCTGCCCTGCCGACTGCATGGATTTCAATTGGAGAAGACACAAGACTACGGTTTGGTACTTAACGAACCTCTTGTACTCGAAGTCCAAGGCCGCGGCGCCCATGGCCGCCGCCGCCGCCGCCGCACGCGGCCCCGGCACGGTGGCCGGTCGGTCGGGGCGCAGCAGCAACTCGTCGAAGTCGAACACCTCGTGCCGGCCGGCGCAGCGTCGCAGCCCGGACACGGAGTAGGAGCAAGGAGGAGGACGGGGAGCTTTGAATGGGACTGGGAAACAAATCGCCTGGTTTTTGACCTGGCTCTTGTGCGACCAAGCGAGATTTGGTCAAAATGGACAAATGGTGCTTACCATATTCTCTCTCGATGGATGGTTCTTCATCAGATCAGAGAAAAAAATATAGCCATCGGGAAATTCGGTTAATAATAATAATGCAGCAGGCAGGCACACTGGTACCTTTAATCATGGCAAGGTGCCAATCGTGCGTGCTGTTACTGTTACGGTTCCTGTGTCTTCCAACTGGCCAACTCCCAAAGCTTTGGCCTTTGGCCCTACTACCTCTCGTCCGGTCGTCTGGTGGTTTGGTGAGGAATGGAGAATTTCTGAGGCCAGTGAGCATGATCAGAGGACAGCAGCATAGCATTGCATTGCACCGTTGATCAAGCGTCCATGTGTCTTGTACAGTACACAGTACCAAACAGTGGTTGTCTACGGCTATAGTAGCTATGCTGAAGCACCGATGTTCGATCAGCAGCACAAGGTACTCCTACCACCACACTACCACCAATCTGTTGGCTACGTGCCTTGGTCCGTGGTGTTTTCAGCTTCTCACGCCCACCTGCATTATTGGTTCGTGTTCCTGATCCTGACTTTCTGTTTCAATACATGCACCCTGTCGAAGATGTGAAATGTGGTGCACGCTTGAGAGGCTGGACCGGAGAGGACATTGCAGCTCCTGCAGTTCCAGAAGATCTTCGTGGTCAGAGTGGGCCGGCCCCATGGGGTTGGAGTAGCATAAAGGATAAACACCACTTGCCACATGGCGGTATGGCGAACGGAGGTCGTGCAGGCCCGCAAGGTTGGTCGTTTGGTGGGCGCTGCTGGGCCCCGGGGAGCTCTCGCTGTCGCTGTAGTCGTAGCAAGCCTGATGGCGCTTCGGGGCCAGCCGCACGAGTAGAGCGTGAGGACGAGGAGGAATAGATCCTCTCTCTCTCTCCCCCCCGGTCTGTGCACGTCTCGGTCTCGGCCCTGCGCCATTTGCGCGCCGCGGCCCGTGAGGTAGACTCGAGTGCGTGCGAGATGCCAGCGTGCGTGCGAGGCCGGCCCGCGAGCCTTAGGAGTCTGCGGTTCTGGGGCAGCGTGGGCTGATGGGCTTCGCGGGGTCTCGGTCGGTCCGAAGACTATTTTTTTTCAATGATGTTGCCCACAGTACAGTACAGGTTTCGTGCCCGTTGCCCGTTGCCGGACAAGACAGGAACCAAGCTAAAAGACAAATTAGGTGACAATCAGCAGTCCGCGCTCTTCCAATAAATATCTTTGCCAGCACACACAAAAAATCTCCGCTATACCTAAATTATCCATGATGATGATGATGTGATCCTCCCACTAAGTTGATACCCTCTGATGATCTGATCTATGGTCCTGATCAGTTTCCAACACTGGCTATTGGTAAAAGGTAAAATATTTTTGTAAGCGTTTTTTGTGAAGTTGTACAAATAAATAGAGAAGAAACCTGATCAGAATAAACTAAACTGACCTGACTCAGTATCTGCCAGTGTTTCCTCAAAAAAAAAAGTATCTGCCAGTGTAAGTGTAGGTCACAAGTTATAGCATTTAGCTAAGAGCTCAATAAAATCCGCAAACAAAGACACAATTGGATATGAACATACTCCCTCCGTCCCTTTTTAACTGTCGTTTGTGCTTCCCGAGAAATAACTGCCGGCAATTTTAATAAATAGAAAATATCATCGATTAGTATCATAATTAGTATCATTGGAAAGATCTTAAGATCTAGTTTTTTAAAAAAATTATTTAGAAATATAAACATTACACGTATTTTCTACAAATCAAGTTAAATTTGTGGCACGAACACCTAAGGCGACAATCACAATGGGAGGCAGCTTCTTTGCCGAGAGCCCCGAGCTCTCGGCAAAGGCCTTATGTTTCGGCGAAGCCTTTGCCGAGTGCTTTGCGCTCGGCAAAGAGCTCTCGGCGAAGATGCTCACGGCAAAGGCCACGCTGCCGAGAGCCTGGCGCCTCGCAGACGGCGAAGAATGTAATGAGGGCCGACGAGCTCTCGGCAAAACCACACCGCCGTCACGGCACCAGTAACGGGTCTTTGCCGAGAGCCGCCGTCGGCTAAGGGCATTTTTTAAAAAAAAACTTTACCGAGAGGCACCCTCGGCAAAGATATCTATTTGAGATGAAGGAGAGCATCTTTGCCGAGAGTCGCCCTCGGCAAAGGGCATTATTTAAAAAAAAAAAAATATTCACCGAGGGGCACCCTCGGCAATTATAATTATTTTAGAAAAAGGGAAAAACAAGTGCAAAATCATTGCCGAGAGCCTTTGTAAATGCACTCGGCAAAGGTGTTTACAAACCGATTTTTTTTTACATTTCCATCTAAAACCTGCTCATATTTTACAATTATATATCACAAACAACCTGCTCATATTTCATAATTATATATCACAAACAAAGCATATATATATCGAATATATTAGAAGCAACCACGAACACAAATATATATCACCAAAACAATTATAAAGTTAAAATATGAATTACAAATTACATAGTCCAAAGTGCAAGTTCACAAGTGCATTATTTCACAATCTTGACAATGCCAAGCTCACAAATGACGGTCCAGTTCGGATGGCCCAACGTGCGATCCCTGGACGGTCCGGTGTGAGATGGTCCAACGTGGCGATCTCGGCGGCGACGCTTCGTGTGGTTTGACGCCGCCCCGATTCATTCTCGCACAAAAGAGGAGATTGCACGCAAGAGACAAGATAAATATGTAAGTAATTTGAAGAGGTGAACAACACCACCACCAACACATCACCATCACCACGAACACCAACCCAATACCCACCCCAACACCACCATATTACCGCCAACATTACCATATTACCACCACCACCACCATCGCCATATCACCACAACCACCACCACACCACCATGACCACCACCACCACCACCCAACACACCAACACCACCACCACCAACACCACCATATCACCACCAAAGATCACCACATCACCGCCACCACCACCACCAAGCACTAGGTTTGACTAGGTTTCACTAGGTTACATTAGGTTTGACTAAGTGAGCATAGAATGTAAAACAATTGTACTCATACTCACCGTAGTAGAATCGGAACATATGGAGCAAGCATTTCTTTGTGGGATCACACAACCGGCTCATTTGCCCAATTTGTTTGCATGAACTTGATCATCTCTACCATTTGCCGCCGATCATGCCCCCCCCAAAGGGCCTCCAAAGCTTGTAGCCTCGCCGCTCAACCTCCCGCCGGCGGCTTTCGGCCTCTGGCCTCTCGCAGTTCAGCTCGCAACTCGGCCTGCAACATTTGACCCCAATGTTTCAATAATGCAGACCTTACGGTACATAAAAGTGAAAGAACAAAGAATGAAACTGGAATACTTACCTGGAGTGCCAACACCGCGGTCGGCCGTTGTCGTATGGGGACACTAGAGCTCGTGCTCGCTGCTCGAATGTGGTTGAGAGTAGGAGTAGAGGCCGTGTCGAGGATGCCGTCACCAATCCAGAACCGTCCGTGCTTCTTGCCTTGACCCACCCTCATCACGAGCTCAGGATCAAGGCGTTCCTCGGTGCTCGGATCATAGTCCGGCCCGTGGAGTGCCTTGCCGCTTCCTTGTACGCAGCTTGAGGGCGGGGGTGGACGCCGGAGTTGGTGTACGCCTCTGGCGGGCATCCGGCCGTATCTTGGATGCCGGCCGTTGCCTTGCCCATGTGAGCCGAGCATATGCCGTGAGTTGACCAACCGGCTAACCACCGTGTGCCGCCGACTATGAGAAAGATAACATGTGGTTAGGAATCCAGCATAATTGAGCGGCTAGATTAGAGAAATGGTTAACACGCACATATGCCTTTGCGTATTTGCTTTGAGATCTGCGGCCGCCTCGATGGCGAGGTACACTGCATCTCGCAAACGCCTGTCGCGGGCCTCGTCATGCCTCTTCTCGCGGTCCTCGCCCACCCAGTGTCCACAATAGCTTCCCAAAGAATCGGGGTGGGTAGCGCACCAGATTAGGAATCGCCTACACGCCATCAACATATCACAAGATCAAATTAGGCAAACTTAATCTCAAAACAAATGAGTAAGAGATGTTTTGTAATTACCCTTACGTCTTGCTCCCTTGTCGGCGTCATCCGCCTTGCCTTATCTTTAGGGACTCTTACGCCCAAGGATCTTCGCGTTGTAGTCTATGTGCGCCCGAGGCGGGGACTCGTAATGCAAGTCCGTGACACGCTTTTTACAGGAAGCGTGAGCCACCTCATAAGCCCTTTCCTCCTGTCCCTCCTGGCATCTGAAGAAGTCCTGCATTGTCGGGGGTGAAATATACGGCCTACAAACCTCCCCGGCTAATCTCTCCCAAAGAAGTAACCCAAAGACAACGAATTAATAATAATAATAATTTCTAGAAGATTCACCGACGACAAATCAAAGAGGGCCTACGAAGGTCCGCTTCACCCGATCCCGATTATGGCGGGGTCGGACGCGCCGACCCCCGCGTGCGAGGCCGTGGGTTCGCTCGTCCATCCGCCTCGCCCGACCCCCCCAACATACGGGGGTCGGAGGGTTCTCTTGGTATCTTCACAGTCCCCACACGGTTTTGACGGCGGACACGCTTGACCGAGTCCCCGAATCACGGTGCGGGCGCTACGCGTGCGCGGCGCGTCTAGGCCGACCCCACGCGACCCGCCACGTAATGGCGGCATGATGATAGGCCAGCGGCCACACGCAAGCGAAGCGTGCGGAAGGGGCCTATGCGGGCGATCCACACGGCCATGTCTTTGGTGTTTGAGTAGACCAAACTTCACGGAGGCCGGGCCATACTGCATGCATGCATGCGCACATGCTACTTCGTTCAAATAAGCAAAGTAAAAAAGCAATGCATGCAAGAGACCAGCAGGCCAAAAGCTAGCCTAGCGTACTTGCCCAAATAAATACGGATAGGAATAAGACAAGAGGGACCCGCAGGCCATGCAAGCCAGGCTCTCCTCCGACCCTTGCATCCGCTCCGCCCGACCCCTTGGGATCGGACAGCTCGTTTGACCACCAAGTCACTATGTTGCTCCGTCCAAATCGAAGGTGAACCCTTGCATGGTTTTTACCATACCGACAAGACACATCGAGGCTGTCAACTCGCACGCAGTAAGCCATGCCTGCACAGGTAGGCACTATTATGCCTAACCCAATGTGGAACACGTCAAAATCAACTGCTGCACCTTACCGATCACTGTACGCGTATGGGCGCCTTGCCTATAGTACGACGGGTACTATCCAAGGCACGACCCGTCAGCACATACACAGGAGGGAAGGACGCCACGACCCCAAGCGAGAAGACGAACAACTCCATCTTTTTCGTCCTTTTCCTCTTTCTTTCTTCCTTGGCACGGCACGCCCGTTCCTTCTCTGCGAAGCATGTGTAAGGCCGCTCCCTCCCTTCGTCTATAAAAGGGAGGGAGAGCCATCCTTCGAAACAGCCCCCCTCCGATGACACACGACACAAACGAGAAAAATATCGCACAGCAAAAACCACCACACACACACCACTCACACGCCACGATATTGGCACCCACGCTCAATCAGAGAATTGGGAGGCCCTCCCTCTCTCGAACCGGTTGTAACCCCTACTATGAACCGCCGCTAAGTAACACGATCCTTTCGAACTGGACGTAGGGCCCCACGCCTGAACCAGCACACTTCCCGTGTCCTCTTAGCGAACCATCCGGGCATAAACGCGCATCTATAAATTCACTAGTTGGTGCTTTCACGAAACACCAACATGCATAAAGACACGATGTTTCCATTAGTTTACTTCAAGAGGTGAGCAATTAATTGATGAATTGAGAAATTTAGTGCTAGCATGATTGACCCACAACTCCCTAATCACCCGATCTGCCATGTTTCTGTATTGGATGCCATTAAGATCTGGAGTATCCTCGACGAGGGCGTAGTGGTCGAACGTCCAGGCCGGATCCTGCTCGTCCCCTTTCCACACCAGGCCAGGGAAGTGCTCCCTGCACAGAAGACCTAGGATCCCATTGAATATTGCGTGCCGGGGCCGCCTCGTCCACAAGCACCCAGTTCCTGCACAAGAGGTTAAACAAAAGTTATTAGTTGTTATAATGACTTTTTAACATAACAAATAAAGAACATATGAAATTACTTACTTATCCCCCTCGAGTGCAATCAGTGGCCGCTGGTCAATAGGTATCAGTCACTTAGGGAGCTTTGCGGGACCTCACAAGTAGGGGGTCGACGTAGCAGAGGAAGTGGAACCCCCTGTCGTCGCCGCCTCCTCGTCCTCCGTCCATGGAACCGCCTCGTTGTCTATATGTCCAACCGCCTCCTCGTGCACTATCTGTTGAGGAACGTCGCCGTCCCCCCAGAGTCGCGCGGGGAGCCACGCCTAGGCCTGCCCCTCGGCCTCCTCGGAGACCCCTCCGACGGCTCCGTCGCCTCAGCCGCTGACATGTCCCTCGATCTCGAGTAAACCGAGGGACACGACCTCCTAGTAGGAGGCATCACCTGCAATTAAGAAGAGGAAACAAATGTTAGTACAGATAAAGAAAAATAAAGAAAGAGATGCCAAAAGAAGAAAATGTAATTGCAAAATAACATAGTATTACATGCATTTCTAATATTCTTCTGCATCGGGATTATCTAGACGATAGCTATCATCATCACTATCAAGAATGACCAAATCCTCAACAGCCTCATCCTCATCACTATCATTGCCATGTCGTAGTCCCTCAAGCATTTCTAAGTCCTTGGATCATTCACCTCATCTGCAGCGTCCTCGTCAACAACCCATTCCTTGTCTACTTCCATTTCAATCTCTCCAGTTAAGTCTAGATCAAGCATCCCTGGTAGCCCCTCTTCTTGTTGATAGAACTCCCCGTCATGCGTGTTTGGGTTCAAGTTGTAATCATCATCGTTTGGGCGAGGTAATTTACCATGTGGTGATACCTTGTGCACAATATACCAACCCTGCAGACGTGGGTCGGTTTTGCAAGCATATGGACAATAACAAACTTGCGTGGCTTGTTGAGCCACAATATAGGCATCATCTCCTGAATACAATGAATCCTGCCGAGTTTCAACTAGCCCATATTGAGGGGACCTTCTCGATACTACAGGATCAAACCACTGGTATTTGAATATGATAGGATTAAGTGGTTTGGGACCATGGTAATCGAGCTCGTATATTTCTTCAACTGTCCCGTAATACTCCTCCTTATCAGTGCCAGGCGTAAATACTCCGTTATTCATGGTCCTTGGATTGGGCCGCTTCTGCTCGTATCTTGTTGTGTGAAAGCGGTAACCATTCACATCATAAGCGTTAAATGACGACACCTTATAGTTAAAGCCATTGGCCACCTGTCTTAATTCGGCACTTATAGAGGGATCCCTTTGGCACTGCAAACTCAAGGAGGACAGAAATGAAATTAGGCAACTTGGAACATCAAACTTGGAAGAAGCTAAGTTGGTACCTTTTTTTAGAACCATGTAATGAAATTAGGCAAACCGTGTTCAAGAAGGTTCTCTTGTTCACGGTTAGACGGTGGCCTTGAATGATGCCAGGTTTCAGCAAAAAATTCCCTATATCAACAAAAAACAAGGTTGTTGGATCCACAAAAGTTACAACGTATGTAACAAGTTCGTTGAGAAGTTACCCCTGATATGTTTCCACTTCGTCAAGGTTCAACAACACGTAGATCATGATCTTGCGCCACTCTTCATTGCTCAAGGTCTTTGTGACCGCTCCACTAGCTCTCCCGCGTGGCCTTTGAAAAGGCTGAGGGTCGAAGTATTTTCATCCTCGTTGTAACGAGCGACTGGATTATGCAAGCTAGGAAGGTTCTCATTATAGTATGATGTTGTGAAGTTTGACACCTCCTCATGAATGAATGCTTCTGCAATGGAAGCCTCAATCCTGCCTTTGTTTCCACATTTGTTGCGAATAGTCTTTAGGCCTCTCTCGATTGGAAAGCACCAACGGTATTGCACGGGCCCCCACATTCGTGCCTCGGCCGAGAAGTGCAAAATCAAATGTTGCATCGACAAGAAAAAGCCAGGTGAAAAGATCTTCTCTAACTTACAGAGCAACAGAGGTGCCGCCTTTTCCAACTCAGCAACCACTGTCATAGATAGTTCATTGGCACAAAGCTGGCGGAAGAAAAAGCTCAACTCTGCCAGCACCTTCCATATGTGGTCAGGGACGTAGCCTCGAATCATCGACGGAAGAAGACGCTCAATCCATATGTGGAAGTCATGACTTTTCATCCCTAAGACTCGGCAAGTAGCTGGGTTCACACCCCTTCTAAGATTCGCTGCATACCCATTAGGAAACATTAACGTCTACATCCATTCTATCACTTTCCTCCTCTGATCCTTATCTAAGAAGTAATCAGCCTTTGGCCTTTTCCATGGTTTGCCATCTCTTGGAGGCAGCATCACTAGCTTTGGTCTATCACATAGTGTTGCGAGGTCTACTCTGGCCTTAGGGTTGTCCTTTATCTTCTCAAGAATGTCCATGAGTGTTGCCCAAAGTGCTTCGGCTATATTCTTCTCCGTGTGCATTACATCTATATTATGTGGAAGGAGAAGGTCATCAAAATAGGGAAGTCTCTCTAATCCCGACTTATGAGTCCACATATGTTCCACACCATAGCCCATAAAGTAGTTTTTCTTTGGATTATCTTTCTTTCTGTTACGCTTATTTGGATTATCTTTCTTTGGATTGACCACGAGAGCATCTATCTGAGCATGAACCTGGGACATGGTCATCGTCTGAGGTGCAAGGTCGGTCACCTTGACACCTTTCATGAAGTTCTTGGTGTCTTGTCTGAATGCATGGTCAAGAGGGAGGAACTGTCGATGCTTGTCGAACGATGAAAACTTGCCTTCCTTCTTCAACCAAATGAACTCTACAGTTGCCTTGCATATCGGGCATGGGAACCTCCCCTGGATACACCATGCGGCAAATATCCCATACGCCATGAAGTTATGCATAGAGTACTGGTACCAAACATACATTCTGAAGTTCTTCTTTGTAGCTCGGTCATAAGTCCATACGCCATGATTCCAAGCACTAATCAATTCATCATAAACAGGCTCCATATACACACCCATTTTGTGTCCTGGGTGTCTAGGAATTATCAATGTCAAGAACATGGTTTCCCGTTGAAGTAGGACCCCGGGTGGGAGATTGAGCAGGATAGCAAAAACGGGCCAACAAGAGTAGGGGGCCGCCATCATTCCATAAGGATTGATCCCATCCGTTGCCAGCGCAACATGTACATTACGGGCCTCAGTAGCTTTGTCAGGATGCTTGCTATTAAAGTATTGCCATGCTTCACCATCGGCTGGATGTACCATCTTGTCAGAATTGTATCGAATACCATTCTTGTGCCATGTCATCTATTTCGCGGACTCCTCAGACATGAATAGTCGTTGGAGCCTCGGTATGATCGGAAGGTGTCGTAGGACTTTCATGGGGACCTCACTCTGCTGCTTTTGGCCATGACCGTTGTCTATACCTCCACATACCTAGAAGATTTATACTTTGGACAGTACTTTGCATCCTTGTGTTCTTTCCTAAATAGGACACAACCGTTTGGACAAAGAATGTATTTGCTCATATGGCATCTTCGGTGCCGCGGGAGTCTCGTTGACTCGCACAAGCCGTTCGGCAAATGATGACCCTCGGGGAAGCGGGCCCCAATCATCGCCAACATAGAATCGAAGCAAGCTCGACTCATGTTGTAATTTGGGACTTCAACCCCATTAGGTGCCCAATGGCATCTAGTTGAGAAACCGTTGTCCCGTCATGTAGGAGCTTCTGTGTTTATTCCAACATGGCGTAGAACGCCTTTGCGCTTGGCTCGATCCTCCTCATCCTCCTCCTCCTCCTCCGTAGGTCTTTCAGTGAACGTTGCATCGTGAAAGTCACCTAACCATTCTACTACCCCACCGTCACCATCAAATGCCTCCAAGCGTGGTCTGACGACCTCCTCTCTAGTACGCCGGGCTTCACCATGGTACACCCACCGGGTATAGTTTGGCGTGAATCGGTACTTGCAAAGATGCTCTCCCATGACTTTCTTTGTTTTTCTTTTCTTGTTTTCACATTGGCAAAGGGGGACGAACGTGTCTCTTGCTCCATTAGCCGACTTGCCAAATGCTTGATCCAAGAAACCCTCGGTCTTAGCCATCCATTCCTGGGTGATTTGAGCGACTTGGGCGTCCCGTGTACATCCATTCACGCTTATTCATCCTCTAGCATATACACATAATGCAGTAATATATCCATCAAATGTTTGGTGGGTGGTCCAAAAAAGTGGACAATCCAAAACAGATACGGTCATAGATATGCAAATAAGATCCGTTTGCCTCCAACCGTATTTGTTTCGGACGGAGACGATAAAGCGGGCTACACCGATCTATGTATGACAACGGTAAGGACGAGATGTTAATTATACCTAGGGTGGCGATGGAGACAGGCTAGTGGTGTAGTGGCAAGTCGGTGCATCACTGACGAAGACGATCAGGGTCGCCTAGGTACTCCGGGTCCCCTCCGACAGGTCCTGCTCTACAAAAGGAGAAACACAACACTATAAGTTGAAAATTTCGCCAGCACCTCCCCTATATGGGGAGGTTTCTAAAACCTGCAAGGAAAATGTTGGCACGAAGGCCGACAACCACAGTTTTGGCACGATGGCCCACAATTCGGTATTGCCTCACAATTCGGTACACAACTACTAAATAGCATAATAAGCTTAGATTGAGATACAAATAGTTTGAATAGCAACTAATAGTTTAGAATATGCATGATATAAACTTGATCAAATAAGATTACAGTACTACTTTATGGGCCTACGCTTTCTAATGGACATGACAGTCTTAGTTCAGAATATGCTTCAAAAGTAAAATATCTCCTACATTTCAATGTCTCCATCTCTCTTCATACTTCACAAATCCTACATCAATTGAACTAATTTGAGGAGAAATTGGACAGCAAACAACTACATAAATTAGATCAGAGGGAAGTTAGCCAGTTAGGGTTAAGAGATTTGGGGGGAAATTGATTCGGTGGTAATACCTTTGCTTCAGCAGGGAGAAGTACTGAGAGAGGGAACGTTGGTCGCCGGAGATGCGCCGTAGAGCCACAGAGGCAGACTGAGAGTGGAGGAGAGCCGGAGCCGGACAGGGCGGAGGGCGCCACCGTGCGAAAGTGCTCGGGCCAAGCGCGGGAGATTTGGCAGCAAGCAGCCTGCCGCTGCGGGCGTCGGTAGCGCGGGCGTCCGTGGGGCGGGTGGGGGTGGCGACGGCGGCCGGCTGGGGTTGCGTGGCCACTCTCCCGGTCGCGAACTCGCGCGGAGAGGAGCCGATGGGGGACGACGAGCGACACGGAGAGAAACAAAGCTCGATTCATTTTTTATTTTTTTTTCCGAGGGATACGTCTATTGTTGGGCCGAGCTTAGGGTATGCCTTTGCGCACGGAAAGTTTGCACAAAATGTGCCTACCGGGTAGTACCGATTACTCACCGGTACTACGGGTGCCCAACGGTAGTACCAGTGATATATATATGGTACTACCGTAGGTCAAATTCGCTAAATGGGAGCGTGGCGCAGATTTGACCTACCGGTACTTCCGGTGATTCATCGGTACTACCGATCACAACCGGTACCACCGGTACTACTCACGGTTAACAGAACAATATGGATTTATATAAATTTTTTGGTGATATCTAAAAAATAAAAGTGCTAGGTTAAGTCCATTTTAAGCCTAAACTCTCGCAGGATGATATCGTGATGCGTATGACAAGTGCTAGGTTAAGCCTAAAATTTTTTGGTGATATCTAAAAAATAAAAGTGCTAGGTTAAGCCTAAAATTTTGCAATTCATGATGACCTAAGTGTATTGACAAGCATAATATCGTGATGCGTATGACAGGATATATCACATAATGATAAGTTCTACAATACGGCATACTTGCCTTGGGTGCACCTAACCTGGAACAAGTTTTACCACAACAATCAAACCCCACCTCAGGCAAGGACATTTCCAACACCACACATATATCATCGCAAACACAAATATCACAACCATTCATCACAAATATATCACAAGGTCACCACCATAATTTTAAACACAACTTCAAATACAACAAGTTCACATACATCACAAGTTCACAACCAAAGTTTGCAAGCATAAGTTCATAACCAAGCTCGTCGCAGCGAATTCACAACCAAAGTTCACAGCAATAAAACTACAAGTTCGAATACATCACAAGTTCACAACCGAGCTGCTCACAGTGAATTCACAACCATAAGTTCACAACCGAGCTGCTCACAGCGAATTCACAACCAAAGGTGACGACAACGTTAAGACAGGATGGGCAAGTAGTCGTGGCATCGGGCACAACTTTCTCGAGTGCTTGCCGCTTCCATAGTGTCTCCTCATCTTTGGATTTTTATTCGTAGCTTACTTGTAAAGGAGGTGTGTGTTAGCAAAGAGACAACTGCACAAGTTCTATTGTTTTAATTGGAAAGTGTTATACATAAGGATTGAAGTTCAACTAAATGTACCGTTCATTCGTGCCCTCGCGTTCGGTGAGAGGCACATGGTCACCCTCTTCTATGGGCGTCTCCGAAACCACGGTACCACCTGTGCATGGCTCGACACGTGACGGCGAATCTTCTCCTGATGAATCGGAGGGTGATTCAACAAGCACTGCACGACGCGTCCACAGTACCATACCTCGTTGTTGATGACCTGCTCCATTTCCACCTCCTTCATGAGAAGGCCCCGCATTGTTGTGATAATCGGGTTGTGGGAACAGTGTGTAGCGGATTCTCCCCATTACGATATGAGTGACAATTGTTAGAGGGAACATTGTAACATTAACGAGCAAGGTTATGTGATAAGTTCGGTTACCATTTGGGCGTAGCCGGATTCTCCGTTGGCCTTCCTCAGCCGTTGGTGGTGGAGGGTCATCTACAAAAACCCAAACTGGCCATATGTACAGGACCACAGCGGGAATTCTTCGGAGGATGGCTACATGTACAAGGTTAGGTATAGCTGCTCTTGGTGCATATGTGGACATGGTAAAGGAGAGAGTACGTGGTTTAAACTCGATGTCTTGAACATGACATATGTTCATGAAGATTCTCTGTACCATGTATGGCAAGCAAAGATGCGGTGGCATTCCAACTATCATAATCCTGAGATGTTCATAGTAGGCGGGCTCTCATGGACGTCTAGCTGGTGTTGCACCAGACGATATGCTATCATCGAAGAGTACTGGAGTGGCACCATAGTCGGGCGTCCATGGAAGGATACAGAGGGATTGGTGTCCAACTCAGAGATATGTTGCGTTCATGATGTCAGTGGCTTCGTGGGGGGATTGGGTTTTCACTAGGAAATCATACATATGTCTGCTGATAATGGCTAGCGGGACAAGGACACGAGTTTGCTGTTGTATTACTGCCTGTATGCTATCCACACCGATATCATAGGGTCCAACTGGAGAAAGCTTGGAGGATGGATTATGTGGAGGGACCCTGACAAGCACTAAGATGCCTTCAAGATCAGAAGTTAAGGTGATCTCAGGCTCCTCAAGGATTGTGAGGTGTGGAAAGTTGAAATGCGCCATCTCCCAAAATTAATCGTACAAAAAAGACTCAGAATTCACAAACCTCGCCAAGAAGAAATTATTTGTCGACCATGGCCACCACCATTACTTCGAGGTGTAGAAATTGCCACCACCACCATTGAACCACCCCCACCACCACCTAGGACTACACCAACACCGGCACAACCACCACTCTACCACCACCACCACACCACCACTCCGGCGTGGATTTGCCGTAGACATTGCCACCACCCCATTGAACCACCCCCACCTAAGAGTACACCAATGCCGGCACAACTACCACTCCACCCCACCGACTACACCAACACTGGCACATTCCACCACCACCACACCACCACTCCGGCGCGGATTCGCCGTAGACATTGCCACCACCCCATTGAACCACCCCCACCTAAGAGTACACCAATGCCGGCACAACTACCACTCCACCCCACCGACTACACCACCACCACACCACCACTCCGGCGCGGATTCGCCGTAAACATTGCCACCACCAGCACAGTAGGAAGGGAAGGGGATGCCATACCTGTGCCACTGGAAAACAGCGGGGATGGCGGTGGGGAAGGCCGCGAGGCAGGCAGTCTCCGGGCAGCGGCAGGCACTCCCCTTCTTCTCCTCCTTCCCCCTGCTCGGCTCGTTCTAGGTGGCGCGGCGGTGTGGGGGGCATTTAGGGAATGGGGGGAGGGCGGTGGCGGGGCGTTAGGGGGCGAGACCGTCTGGGTGGCGCGTGGTGGGCGGTGGCCCGGCGCGGATCCGGCGTGTGGGGGCGGAGTGGAAGAGGGGCGCCGGGGGTCTCAAAGCAGAGATGTGGATAAGACGATTATTGGTGGTGACCGTTTGGAGAGGAGGGAGACGACAATTTATATAAACCCGTAAACCCTAGATACTTTGGTACTACCGATAGGTACAAATCGGTACTATCGAGGGTTTTCGATCGAGCTTGCACGCCACAAGTGGAAAGTTTTTGCGCAAAAATGTGCCTACCGGTAGTACGGTTTCTCACCGGTACTACCGGTGAGTAACGGTAGTACCGGAGGTAATTACCGGTATAACCGTAGTTCAAAATTCGCGCCAAATTGGAGCGTCACGCAGATTTGACCAACCGGTACTGCCGGGTGATCCATCGGTACTACCGATCATAACCTGGTACCACCTAAGTGCTACTCCACGGTTAACATAACAATATTGATATATATAAATTTTTTGGTGACAAGCATAATATCGTGATGCGTATGACAGGATATATCACATAATGATAAGTAAGAGATCATAAATGGTTATGATAGAAAGAAAAGGACTTAAAATCATGATAACCATTGTAAAACAACAAGCATCAACATGATATCAAATAGAAGCCACCACAACATGATCAAACAATAAGCATAAGTGTTTAGCCTACAAGCATCCATCACACAGTAGTTCTTGTTCACCACACATAGTTCAGCACAATATATAGAGTTATTACAGGACATAATAGGTACCAATTGCAATAAACATAAGCTTAACATCTACTACCTCCGTTATCATTTTTTAGGCGCGAGCGATAGAATCTCAGATACCAAGACGAGTGGATGGCTTCTTTAATTTTGCTTGTATGCATCAGTGTCTCATTAGTTTCCCTCCGCATGCATGCTTTACGATTGGCTACTACAGTATATTTAAGCATGTGCTGGCCTTTGGTTTCCCTTTGCATGCATGCACGGGATTGGTTGCGCTAATTAAGCATGTACCAGTGGGTTTCTCGGAATACCCCACGCCCAACATATAAACAAAAATGAGAAAAGGCTGTACGCCCAATATAAGATAATGGAGGTAGTATTACTCATCATCGTCGTCGGACTCGCTGCTGTAGTCAACAATGTTCGTCGTCGCCCGCTTTCCATGAGGATCAGAAGATGGTCCGGCTTCTTCAGCACCAGCAGCAGCACAAACCTCAGCATACTCCTCAAAAGGATCACGAAATTCATGAAGAGGAGATGGAGGCTCAATGTTGTACTGCTGCTCCAAGCGGGTCAAACGACGATCATCCCTCTCAGCCTTGTAACAAAGGAACTCATGCAGCTTTCGGAGGGCAAACTTGATGGCCCCACCACCACGGGGTAGAGAGGAGCGGGGGGGGGGAGAGGAGGTACCGCCAGTAGCAGGAGCATTGCCACTAGCAGGATCAGCGCCACCAACAGGAAGAGCAGGGGGACCACCAGGAGGACCCAAGTGCCGCACACTATAAAGAGAATGAGGGCAATCATGATAGAAGCGATGTCCCACGACCTGCTCAATGATGTGCATGATATATGGAGCATATGGGAGGGACTTGTGAGGGTTCACTGAAGCCTCTGCAATCTTGGTCCACATGAAGTCAGAGATAGAGAAGCGCCCACCATTAACACCAAAACAAACAAGAATCTTGGGGGCATCATGATGAATCCGAATAGAATCTCCAATCTTGGGATCAATTGACCACCGGATCAAGTTGTTGAGCACATAGAAGTAAGGCTTCAGAGCAGCTGTGGTACAATCAGCAGGAAAGCCAGGAAGATATATCTGAGCAGCAGCCAAATGGTCCTGAGGAACTAAATCTGGGTATAGAGAACACAGACTAGGAGCAGCACGGTCATCATGGTTGAAGCCAAGAAGACGAGAGAAGGTCGTGTAGTCACAGCGAAAGTGCTCCCCGGCTGTCATCCAATGTAAGACCTTGTGCGCAGAATCAATCCATAAAGTAGCCCGAATCCGACAAATGATCTCCTCATTCCATGAATGCTGAAAAGTCATAAGGTTGAGAAGCCTACAATCATCAAGATCTAAAAGAAGCTGAGTCATCTCAGGGTGGTCGTGTGCTTGGAGAGAAGAAAGCAAGAGACACTTGTGCTGAAAGATGGGTGCCTTCGAACCACTGCGACCCAGCTTGTAGAGAACGTTGAAGTAGTAATCTGATTGGAAACGTGACCAAAAGCGCTCTTCAACACTGGGATCTTTGACAAACTCATACGGATTCTCCGAGCGTTGAATCTTCAAGTCTTCCACCCTCTTGTTGTAATCCACGTACAAAGGAACAGAATAACCACCGCTGTTCCTTGGATTCCTCATCTGTGTACTGAACTGAGAATGTTGGGTGAGGACACGATTCGCTGTAGAAACACCAATCCGCAGGGGCGAGGTACTCCCAAAGCGAGGATCAATAGCACAACCAAGCACATCATCGGTAGAGGGCAGCTGATTGCCTGCAACAACTGAGCTGTGAAGACGAGGACGACACATAGAGTTGTGAGGGAGACGCACGCCAGGCTCCCCATCACCACTAGCCCTGGAGCTGCCACGGCCACTACCACGGCGGCGGCCAAAGACCCACGAAACGAACCGGTCGGCCCGATCTTGTCACCACCGTTGTCACTGGGATGGGCAGCTCGGGGGGTTCTTCCGCTTCGGACCTGTAATCCGCATGCTACAACACAAACAAGGGCGAAATCAAGGTCTCAGACATGGCACTTACTTTAGAACACATAGAGGTTTGAGGCAGGGGGACCCTTTATCTCCTATCCTATATAACTTAGTAGGGGATGCTTTAGCTCATATGCTAAATTTGGCCAAAGAGAAAGGGCATATAACAGGGTTGATTCCACACTTGGTCCAAGGGGCTTAACTCAGTTACAATATGCTGATGATACCTTAATATTCATGAACCATGGTGACAAGTCTATCATGAACATGAAGTTCATTTTGTACTGTTTTGAATGGATGAGTGGCCTGAAAATAAATTATCACAAATCTGAAGTATACATAGTGGGTTTAGAGGAAAAGGAGAAGATTAGGATTGCTAACATGCTGAACTGCAGGATTGGAGAATTTCCTCTAATATACCTGGGTATTCCTATGTCTGATAAACACTTAGGGGCTCAAGCTCTTAGGGGGGTGGCAGATAAGATGAACAAGAGACTACAACCGTGGAAGGGTAGGAACATGTCTTATGGAGGTAGGCTGATATTAACCAACACATCTCTAAGTAGCCTTCCAATATACACTATGGGAGTATACAGATTGCAGGATACTGTTCACCAACAAATGGATACCATTAGGGCAAAATTCTTTTGGCAGGGGGCATCTGATAAGTTTAAATACCATATGGTAAAATGGCCTAATCTATGCATCCCAAAAGACCATGGGGGTTTGGGGATAATAGATACCAAAATTATGAATGAGTCTCTATTAGGAAAATGGGGTTGGAGAGTGCTAAAATCTGATCCAGAGGATCAATGTTACAAATTGCTGAAAAACAAGTACTTGAGGAGAAAGTCTTTTTGGCAATCTAAAGACTCCTCAGGTTCTCAATTCTGGAAAGGCATTCTAAAATCCAGAGAGAGTCTGAGTTGGGGCTGTAAGAGTATAGTTAACAATGGTCTAAATACAAGATTTTGGGAGGATGTATGGGCTGGGGATATATCCCTGAAAATAGACTTCTGTAACCTATACAAGTTAAGTGCTGACAAAGGGGTGCTGGTAGGGGACTGCTGGGAAGGAGATGGATGGAAAATAAGCTTTAAAAGACCTCTGGGGGATAGAGGCTACCGTGACTGGGAGATCCTGATGGATAGGTTAGATGATTTCAGGCCGAATAAAAATAATGACCAGTTTGTTTGGCTCTTAGATAAATCCAAAAACTTTTCTACAAGGTCCATGTATAGGAGACTCACCTTTAGGGGTATTTCCAACAAGAGAATGATCAAACTCTGGAAGAGCAAACTTCCCTATAAATTGAAAGTGTTTCATTGGTTAGTGTTTCATTGGTTAGGATAGATAGATTGCGATGGGGGTTAATCTTAAGAAGAGAAGGTGGAAAGGAAATGGTAATTGCTGCCTTTGTGGTATACCTGAAACTATGGACCATATCTTTTTTGATTGCTATGTGTCTAGAGTTATCTGGTTCTGCTTCAAAGAAGCTTTAGGCTGGGAGCGTACCCCAAGATTCATGCAGGATATTTTTGATCGCTAGATTGTTTTGGGGGGAGGAACTATCATATCAAATTATTCATGTTTACGATTGTGCTATGGGGGGATCCGTCGGTGCGTAACAAAATGGGGATTGAAAAGAAATTTCCAAACTCATCTAATGAGGTCTTCTACAAAATTTTTCAAATTTTACTTTCTGAGAATGGCGAATTCTGCTGAAAAAAACAAGATGCAAGTTTCTTATCAGATATGATCGACAAGATGAAGAAATGGTTGCTGATCTTCTGGAAGCGAACGGATAATCTGGAGATTGAAGGCGTCATATGAAACTGGAGGAGAATGGAAAATCATTCCTGGGAGTCCTGCCGAAGCTTGTTTTTTTTTTGTTGGCCTGTCCGCTCAGTTTGCTCTGTTAGTCAATTTATGTCAATTCTGCTAGTTGGCCCGGGCGAGGCCTGACAACTTTGCTCTTATTTTGTCATGTAACTAAATTGTTGCTGGAATCCCCAACAGGGTTGGCGTGAGTTTGTATCAAACAACATTATGCTTTCTTTAAAAGCAGGGTTTTACCTTCGTCAAAAAAACACACAATCTTTGAGAATAGTACAGAAATAAAAGGCCTTACTAATTGATCCAACACAAGGAAATGAACTTGCATTTTCTTATGCAGAATCACAATGCTGAATGCTTGCCAACCAAAGAGCAAAAACTACCTTTGGGTTTGTTTTGCTTCACTGTAATAAAACGTTTATCTGTATACAACGAATGTTCCTCAATATCTAATAGCTTATCGCCGTTGTTATTGCAGAAAACAAGGCAGCAAATACGTGCATTCCAAGAGTTCCTACAACGTCTTTGGATGGTACAATTTTTTAATGGTAATTTAAAAAATTACTGATAGAATATGCAGTATATATTGTTTGAAATTTTCAGTATTTTTCCCAATACTTACCTGCCAGAACATAGAATGCATTGGTCAGCCTAAGAGTGCACTATCAATTTAAATTTATCACTTCTATTTGCATATCCAAATTTAATAAACCTTGCTGCCTTCTGTGCAACAAAAAATATGAGTTGCAGCTAGCCTAAAATTATGTGGCAAGTTAACTCTACTTTTAATAAAGTAGGTTATCTATGCTTTTGGATTGCCCTTCAACATTTGATATGCCAGGTAATGTTCATATCCTAGGATAGTTACTTCCGTTATGGCTTCATTGAAGCAGACTTACATAAATACCAATGCAATAAGAAACAACCTCATCTGCCTTTCGCAATTTACGGGAATTAGATAGATGCAGCAAATACTACATTTTTATCGTCAGTTCATTATACGTGAGATACAGATCCTACATGGTCTTAGCTCACTTGCCAAACATCATCAACTACATGATATATAGGGAAAGGTCAAGGCTAATATTTTCTAAATGAAATTATTGATAACACATAGCAAAAACAAAAAAAATGCTTCAAGTTACGGTGTCTAATTCCATGGCCTACTCTCTCACTCACTCTATATGTGTGTGTTTTCTGGACGCTCTCTTTCCAACAGTGTCAAGTTTGAGAAATATTTTTTTGGTTAACTTATAAGTTCCATTGCCCTGTGTAATGAACAATCTTGCTTTTATAATGTTTAGACATCACTGTTATTATTCCAATCAAATTGTTGTTAGCCTAAATGTCCTAATTTGCAATTATGCCATACAACTTGCTTTCTTTAGCTTGCTAATAAAAAACGGCCTAGAACGGGCAATACGCGCGGGTTTCCTGCTAGTAAAAAAGACACTTGTGTGTGGATTGCTAATAAAAACACTTGGCACCACCGGTTTGGGAACCGCCGGTACCACCGGTGGCACAGTACGGGCGGCAATCGCCCAAATCCACCAAAATCGACCGCACAACTCACACATAAAGCATTCTACCAGCAAGAGTACACTAAGGTAATGTAGCATGTGCAAGAAAACGGCCTAGAACGAAGTACATTGGGAGATCGGGGAAGAACTCCATTGTACCTCGGTGCTCGAAGGGTAGAGGCAGAATCCAAACGCCATGATGCGTCCCGACGAGCCCCAACACCTTCCACGCCGCCGGGGGAAGCTTGACCTCAAAGATTTTGGGCAATGGTTGGAGGAGGAGAGAGATCGGGGAGGGGGAAGGTAGAGCGGCGGCGCCGGCGGTGGTGGTACTCCCCGCAACCGGGCTCGCGGTGGAGTGGTGGGAGTGGATAAAAAGCCGATCGATGGGAGTGGATAAAAGTTGGGCCATGTTTTTGGGCCCCTTTGCCGAGCGCTGACGGCCCACACTCGGCAAACGGTGACGGCGGGCAAAGGGACTAACCGTCTGCACACCGCACATTGCCAAGGGGCTCTTTGCCGAGAATTGTGCTCAAAGCAAAGATATCATTCTCCGAGTATTCCTCTTCGCCGAAGTTCTTTACTCTCGGCAAAAAACGATTCGCCGAGAGCATCTTACGCCGACGGTTGCACTCGGTGAACATGTTATTTGCCAAGCGTCCGAGTTTTGGCCGTCGGCAAAGACCAGGGCACTCCGAAAAGAAGCTGTCTCCCGTTGTGAATTAAATAGGGACGGAGGGAGTAGCTCCATAAATTTGTTTGTTACAGCTTGATGCAATGCAGGCAGCAGCCGAAGAGTCCCAATAAAAATGACAAAAGTCGGCATCACCAAGAAAAACGAGAAAAGGACACATAGGAGCAAAACCCTTGCCGAGTACATGAGCTCGCATGATGACTTGTCACATGCAGAAAGTTTTTCTGTTGTACACTACAAACACACTTGAAGCCATTGGTGGCGACGAGCTAATGGACTTTTTTGTTCGCACAAGGAATTGGCAAAGCCAAATCAGAATTGCTTCACAACCACACGGTAGGAGTAAACGTCTTCTTTTTTTCTTCTTTTATTATAGGGAATAGAGCTTTTTCATTACTCAGAAAACAAAGTTACAACCAAGCCTTACAGCTATTTTGGACTGATTGATGCCACACGATTGAGAGTCGAGCGATGGAGGCTAACCTGGCAGGCTGGCACGCTCATGTGCTAATCCATTACAGGATAATTTTGCGCAAAAAAGAAAAACCTGAACCTTTTTGACTCTCAAATTGGTTAGGTTCATTATTATTATGGAGAAAACTATCCATTCAAGGTGAAGCCTCGACCGGATATGAATGTAAATTTGTTTTAGAATTTAATAACGTTATGTTTTTAAACGATAAACGACGCGAATTTATTAATCCCAATATCGGGACATAGTCTTATATGAATTTATTAATCCCAATATCTGACGACATAGTCTTATTATATATTTTCTAGAAAAAAATGAATGACTTTCAAAAGATAGGGCTAACAGGTACATTCATAGAGGAATTGTAAGCTTCAATATTATATATTTTCTAGAAAAAATTTTTTTTATGAATGAAAAACTTTCAAGGCAGGAGGAAAACTTTTTTCCACACCATCCAAACACGCCCTAAATATCATGCAAACCACGATACGACGCACCTATGGAGTCGGTGGAGGTAGGGCTGTCATGTCGTCATGTAATGGGCCACGTACCTGATGGGTCCTTGTCGACGTTCTGCCCATGTCACTCCGACTGCACGACTTGGCCCACAACACAAGATACTTTCCTCTCCCGGACGCCAGCGGCATAGCAGCAACGCAGAGCCCAGATCCAGATCCCCGGCGGCCCCCACGAGGCCACACGACCACGAGCACCTGCACCACCCCACCAAAATGCTCGCTCTCTGCTCAGCGGGATCCAGCCGTCCCCCGTCGGCCAGCCGTCCAGCCCACCAGTACCTTGCTACGAGGCGTCGTAACTGCGGTGCGGCGTCCCATCCATCAATCAATCGCCGTTCCATTCTCGGGCAACCCCCAGATTTTTGGCCCTCCTCCCTGTCCCCCGTACACGACGCGAACGCGACGAGGCCTTCCCGTCTCGCTCCTCTACGCTACGCCTCCTTTCCCCCCAACCCCCAGCCCCCACCACCCACAAGAGTAGGAGAGTAGGAGGAATCAATCCGCCCCATGCCCACATCCGTCGCCACCCACGCATCCCTCCTCCTCAAAGCCGCAGCCGCCAAGCCCTTCTTCTACCCCCGCGCGGCGGCCCGGATCCCCGCCCCTCCTCCTCACCCTCACCATCCTCCGCCGCCGCCCGCCGCCCGCCGCCTGCCGACCACGGCGGCCGCTCTCCGCCGCCGCAGCCCGCCGGTTCCGGTGGCCGTCGGCGGCGGCGCGGGGCTGTGCGCCGCGCCGCATTCCGGCGGCGGCGGGATGGGATCTGACGCCGGGGCGGGGACCAGGAAGAGGCGGGCGCCCGCGGTGAACGGGCTGGCCAAGGACGTGCCGTCGGTGAACGGGATGCACAAGGAGGAGCCCGAGCCGAGCCCGCGCCCGCGCCCGCGCCGCCCAGGCTGCTCACGCTGCCCACCGTGCTCACCATTGGCCGCGTCGCTGCCGTGCCGCTCCTGATCAGCAGTAAGTTAATTATTCCTGTTTATTATTCTCTTTTACCCCTTTCTCCGTGCCGCTGCTTCTGTTGGTCGGATCATGACGTGTTGAGGCGGGTGGATACGGGAACAAATGTTTCTTATTTTGGCGGTTTTCGTTTGTATATGTGGTAGCAATGTGCGGTGGTGATAAGGTCTTCGATTCTTTATTCAGTCGAAGACTAGTAGGAGAAAAACTATAGCAAGTAATAAAGCCTAAAAAGGCCACTTCCGTTGCTAGTTTGTTGCTGGAACAAATTCTTCTAGTTATTTCACTTATCAGTGACAGGGCTTGTGGTGTTGTATGAATGTTTTAACATCCCTAATTCACTGTATTAATCTTCAACTGCCAGTACATTTGTGTCACTTCTTGCACAAACAATTTATGTTCGCCTTAACTACATACTTAAAGAGTTTATGATCCAAGTTGCAAATAACCTTAGGGATTCTGGACTATGGCACATAACTATTGGCCCACTCCTTAATATCCCGACTTGCAGTACCTGGCCAGCACCTTCCACCACCTGCACATCAAGCTGTATGTGGTGGTTGTGGGGAAGAGATGCTGCCCAGATACTATGTCTGGCCTTATACTGAAAGTTGGGGTCTCTTTTAAGTCATAACCTCAGGTCTTTGGATCAGAAAAACCCATGGCTAATGTGCTACAGCATGTAAATGCCAGAGATCTTTTATGCTGCTTGAACATAAAAAAATTGTGGTTTCAGTAATTTTATCAAAATAATTTCATCGTGAAATGAGGCTGGTTGGAACATGTGTAGCCATTGCCAGTTTCCATAAGGCAAGTGACAAAAAAATTACCCTTTCGTTTACTAACAGCGCAAAGCTTTATTGAAATGATTTTGCACATGCATATTTTTTAGCTCTTGCTGATGCGCTGAGTCAGTGCAGCGATTAAATGGATTGACACTATACTTATCATCCGTATAAAGTAAAGAAACATTACTTCGTGATTGTTTGCTTTTGTATATCCTGACAGCCCAATACTTTATTGAAATGACTTTGCACATGCATCTACTTTTAGCTCTTGTTGATGCGCAGAGTCGGTGCAGAGGCGCAGATTGATATGATACTTATCATCCATATAAAGTAAAGGAACATTACTTGTTTGCTTACCAGAGTGCAAATTGTTTGTTTTCCTTAAAAGGTCCAACAACTTAATTTTCATGCAGTTGGACTTGATCAGGAACCTCCTTGAACGACTTTGTCTTTTCTCCTGCTTCTATGCAGCAGGCTTAAGCATCATGCACTATTGCTTCAGACACAATATACTAATTTTGGTTTCCCTGGGTGCTGCTATTTATACGTGTTTACAACTTGTTTGGTTTGGTGCTTATGTTATTCAACAAATAATGTCTATTTCATTATTTGAATGCAGATGTATTGTTTCATTGGTTTGTTTATCTTTTTTTTATCCTTTGTTATCATTTCGACTACAAACAGCTTTCTACATGGAGGGTCCATGGGCAGCCACGGCCACAACAGGCATCTTCCTTGCTGCTGCTGTCACTGATTGGCTAGATGGTTATATTGCTAGAAAGGTATGCCAAAAATATCATCTGAATTCTATACTAGACTAGGTTGCTGTTACAGTGTTTTTTTTTTAAAACTCATTTTACCTTTCCTGATGATCTGGTTTATATACAGATGCAGCTAGGAACACCTTTTGGTGCATTTCTTGATCCTGTGGCTGACAAGGTATCTCCCTCTCTTCTCTCTGCTGGCCACCATTTTTTGGCATGTTTGCAACTAAGACTATCAGTTCTCAGTATGAGCTACTGACAGGGATCTAACTTAATTGCTCTAATTCTTTGCTGCAGCTTATGGTAGCCGCAACATTAGTTTTGCTATGCACCAAACCTTTGGAAACATCACTGCTCAATGATGGGCCATGGCTTCTAACAGTCCCTTCCATTGCTATCATTGGGAGAGAGGTAGTTACTCTGCCATCTGCATTGGCACTTCCAAAGTATTTAGTGAAATCATTTGTTAATTGTAATTTTTGTCTTGGGAGGAATCATAAATCTGGAAGTTTCAGAATGCTGTTGTGTCTTGTGTTGATATATGCTTATGTATTACTGTCTGCTTAGCTGACATTATCTCTGTTTATCCCTCAACATTACAGTTGCCAGCCTGGTCATTAACTTGGTGCTTGTAGTATCAGGTGCATGCATTTAATCATTTATCATTTATACATACAATCATATATGCTTATATAACTTCATCAAATAGAAAAGTGTTTTGGAATATCTACCACCTTTAGTGGAGTCAGTGTGGCTTGCCTCTTAAGTCTTAAGTAAGATGGAGTCATTTCACCATGCGGTATTGTGGCTTGTTTGAAACAGGACTAAAGCCTGAGTATTTTACAAAGCTATATAGAGGGGCATTTATGAGTGTTCCCTCTAGATTATCTGGGGGAATCACTCCTAGAAACCCAACGTGTAAAAGAAATAAATTCTGGTGGGAATATAACAAGAATCGCTGTGCCATCTCCATTTACATTGCGAGCTAAAAAAATAGCTCCCCATTCAATCCCCACCAAGATGACTCCAGAATTGCATCCCACCTGCTCCCCACCAGAATAAGAATCAGGATGGAGCACTACCAAACAGGCCTAAGTTGCCATAAAAGTTAAGTTAGGGAAATCATGAAGTTTGTCCGACAACCTTCCTATGAATGTGCTATCATGAGTGGCTTCAGAGCAACTCCAGCAACCCCCTATCCATTTTCCCTTAAAATCTTCTATAGGGGAATCTCCTTTAACATACATGGGATATGAGGGATGGGTATTGCAGCAAATTGATTTTAACATCATCCCTTTACCTCATTTTTTTTTCCTTTCCCCCCTCCCTCACCATTCAACTTTTCCTTTCCCTCTTCTCTCTGTCACCTGATCCCCTACTGAGACATGCCCACTTGGCAACCCGGCACAGCAGTGGAGTGGTACCCGACAATCTGGCCTGCTCTCTTCTCTCATGGTGGTGCGTCACTTGACCTGGGTGTGGCGGCACGCGTGGTCCCGATGGCGCAGGGGCATGTCCATGATGAATGCGAACCAGCATCTGGTGGGTCTAGTGAAGGAAGGCAAGGGGATGGAGGTGATTCCCTTTGTTTGAGCGGGGGAGGAGGAGTTTTTCTCAGATGAGAACAAAATTGGGGAGAAGGGGCTAGAAATAGGAATTGCTGGGCCCCCCTCCTCTCCTACTTCCCTTTATCACCGGCTATAGGGGAAACAGATTGCATTTTTTCAATGTGCTGTATATGCTCTTAGTTCCTTAGTTCTCTTTTCTTCGGCATATATGTATCTGTCAAATGTCAATTTTCTTTTAATGAATAAAAGTTGATTCTGCTGCTTTGTGGTGTGAGTTATTTCTGCTGCTGCTATGTGCCTATGTGTTATGGGAGCAAGCTTGCTTGTTTGCCAGGGCTAAAAATCTGACATCATTTTTTTTCCTTGTCTGTTTGTTATGTAGATTACAATGTCTGCTGTGAGAGAGTGGGCTGCATCTCAGAATGGCAAAGTTCTTGAGGTTCCTCTATCCTCTATTACTCTTTTGTTCCATTGCATTAATAGAAGTTCAACAACTAAAGAAATTTGAACTTGCCACAACAGGCTGTTGCAGTTAACAACTTAGGGAAGTGGAAGACAGCGACACAGATGACAGCATTGACTCTGCTTCTCGCCAGCAGAGACCCAAGGTACATGAGATTTCGTTTGCCCATGTATTGTTGCTTTGTTCTTATTTCCTTTTACAATTGATACATGGTATGGTTCATGTTATGCACTCTGTTTTGCAGTCTACCTGTGCAAGGTGCACTAGGTGCCCCCGGTGTTGCTCTACTTTACATTTCCGCTGGACTCGCCATATGGTCCCTAGTGGTGTACATGAGAAAGATATGGTGGATACTTCTAAAATAGTATTAGCATATATATAGTGTAATAGAAAAAACAGAAGCAAGGCGAGGTTCCATTCGTGATCGTACAATTTTTGGAAGGCTGTTTAGTTGATTGGTGGCCTGGGCCCTAGAGCTGGTTATGATCCTCATTCCTCAGTAACTTGTGCGTCATCTATTTTTGGTGGTTTGCCGCCAAATTTGCTGAAGCATGCGAGGATCCTATTAGATTCTTAGAAACAAGATATGATGTGATGTGACCCTGCGTGCGTAATGTAATGGGATATAAGTCTGCAACTGCAATGCAGAAGATTGTAACCTTATACAAACACAAAACCCGGAGGTTTGTGTGTGTGGAGTTCTGCCATTGTAATCTTACACATAATATCATATGCCAGGAGGCATACAATTATTCTTTTCAGGGGTGACAGTATCCCGTCACTAATGTTTTAGCTCCGATTTTGAACATGGCAGCTGGTTTTGTTCACTTTTACAGAACATGGGCCAGCCTTGTTTTGTTCACTTTCTTTGTATTTGATAAATATTGCTGGCAGCTTAAAAGATTCATTCTTCTTATTTTTTTTACTTATATTTAATACTCTATACGACGAAGTAGGTGAAAGAGAATAAGACCCAAGTGAAAACTTATTAATAGTCCGGCAGTCCGCAATCCAAATCTTGAGGTCAAGGACTATGATGTGTTATTTGACACAACAGCTGTGTTCTTACGGAAATCTTTTAAAAACAATCGGTCTTGTTTAAATTCTAGATTTTTTCACTAATCCCACTGCCCTCATGCCTTTTGAATCTAGGATAATATTTATCACATATAAACGGGACCCAATCTAAACAAGTTGCCACTGCCCTGCCTTCAGTCCAATCGGGACCCATTCATTAGTAGCGAATGAAGCTCCCGCCGTGGCTCACCGCCGTGACGCCGGACCCTCGGGCGTACGGCCACCTCATCCAGCTCTGCGCGGACTCCGGCCACCTCTCCGCCGGCCGCCAGCTCCACGCCCGCCTCGTCGCTCTCTCAGTTACGCCGTCCAACTTCCTCGCCTCCAAGCTCATCTCCCTCTACTCCCGCGCAGCCCGCCTTGACGACGCACGCAGGGTGTTCGACGCCATCCCGCGTCCCAGCGTCTTCGCCTGGAACGCCATCCTCATTGCACTCTCGCTCCACTCTCCCGATCCCTCCGCCGCGGTCCGCCTCTTCGCCACCTCCGGCATCTCTCCCGACGAGATCACGCTCTCCGCGCTCCTCAAGTCGCTCGCCGAATCCGGACCGAGGCTGTCTGCACTCGTCACAGCGGAGTTCCACGCCGTCGCGCTCCTGCGCGGCTTCCGGTACGACTTGTTCGTGTCCAATGGTCTCATCACTGCGTACGGGAAAGCCGGAGATCCACGCTCTGCTCGCGCGGTATTTCACGAAATGCCGCTGCGAGACGTGGTGTCCTGGAACTCGTTGATATCGGCTTATGCTCGTGCAGGGTGGTTCCGGGAGTGCCTGGAGCTGTTTCAGGAGTTGGCGAGCGTTCATGGTGCTGGTGGTGTTAGACCCAACAGCGTCACGGTGGCTAGCGTGTTGCATGCTTGTGCACAGCTCAAGGCTGTTGATTTTGGGGTAAGAGTGCATCGCCTTGCTGCCGAGAATGGGCTTGATCTGGACATCTCAGTGTGGAACTCAACAGTTGGGTTTTATGCCAAATGTGGAAAGTTGCAGTATGCAAGAGAGTTGTTTGATGGGATGCCTAAGAAGGATACTGTCAGTTACAGTACCATGATTACTGGTTACATGAACCATGGCCATGTCGACAAGGGAATGGAACTTTTCCAGCGAGCAGATGCTCAAGGTATCAGCATTTGGAATGCAGTGATTGCTGGATTGGTACAAAATGGTTGCCAGTCTGATGTACTTGGACTTCTGAATCAGATGATTAGTTCTGGAATGCTACCGAATTCAGCCACACTTTCAATCATCATTCCTTCAGTTGATTTGTTCTCCACCCTACTGGGAGTGAAGCAAGCACATGGCTATGCGATCAGAAACAACTATGATCAGAGTATAAGTGTCGTGATTGCATTGATGGATGCTTACTCAAAGGCTGGATTTCTTGATGGATCTCGAAAGGTCTTTAAATTGACTGGTGATAGAAGAAAAACTGTATGGACATCAATCATATCCGCCGTTGCGGCTCATGGAGAAGCTGCTGAGGCACTGTGCCTGTTCAATGAGATGGTCAATGCTGGCATCAGACCTGATACCATAGTCTTCACTGCTGTGCTTACAGCTTGTGCTTATTCTGGCAAGGTAGCTGATGCTCGTAAAGTTTTTAACTCCATGCAGGATGTGTTTGGTATCAATCCGGTGATGGAGCAATATGCTTGCATGGTTTCTGCATTCAGCCGTGCAGGTATGCTAAAGGATGCACTTGAGCTTATCAACAGCATGCCATTTGAACCAAATGCAAAGGTCTGGGGGCCATTGCTTAATGGAGCAGCAGAATTTGGTGATGTTGAGCTTGGTAGATTTGTATTCGATCGATTATTTATGATTGAGCCTAAGAACACCGGTAATTACATTGTGATGGCTAATTTGTACTCAAATGCTGGCAAATGGGAAGAAGCTGAGATCATAAGGAGCATGATGTGGGGAGTTGGGTTGGAGAAGGTTCCTGGGTGTAGTTGGAATTGAGGGGTTTCAGTGGTCTGCATGCTTTATTGCTGCATATACATCAAGTAAGCGTGCCACAAAAACTATGTGGTTGTTGATGGATTAATTAATCTGAATTATAGAAAATAGTTTGTCCACAGCCAGTGTTAGATGAAGACAAGTTATATTGATGGCATTCAAAAGATCTAATAGTTGAGTTGTGATTATCATGCTTTAGAGCACACCTGACTTCTAGAGTTATTTGGACCACATCATTTCACTCTCAACTGTGTGGCCGGTCGTATTGATTTGATTGGTTAACTAACGTAGGCCCAATACACATAAGACTTCAAACCAATGAGAGCAACATTCCATGACCTTCTTATCTTTACAAGGTGATAGATACCGAAACAACAGGAGATTCTGTGAATTAAAAAACTTTGGAAGCAGTAGTAATCTAATTTGGATTTTCAGGATCTGCAGGCATCAGTTGTATCCCAGTCCTGGATGGAACACCAAACAAGCTATGTGCAGAAGGTTATCCACTGCATCATCAGAAGTTGCTCTAGTTCCAGATGTAACAAATGAAGTTTCTAATTTGCAATGTTAAGCTGCTGTTTTCAATATCTACATTATAGAAACACCATACCTTTTTTGTAATTATATAGAAGACATGCATTTTTCTGCACTCTATCATGCTTTTCTGAACATTTGTTCTATCTATAAAATCAAATGCACAGACTACTTTGCTTGTCCTCTATACCTGCTCCCCACACTGTTCTGGCATTAGAATCAGAACTGCATGGAGCTAGCACAACAAGATCTGTCTTTTAGTGCTTCCTTGTGTGTGTGTGGATCATGGTTCACATGCTTAGACCATTCTACCTCGCTACTTCCCAGCTCATGAACTCCAAAAAGGAAAAGCGCGCATGTAGTTCTCTGATTTGTACCACAGCCTTTTCTGGCCTCGCTGCTAGTGCTAGAGATCCATGACTCTTATTTCGTTGTTCCCAGGTTCACATGCTCATCACAGGCTGCGCAGATGTGGCAACTGGCAATATGATAATGTTTCTGGTGGTGTCTTTGATGAGACGATGTGAAGCATTCAGCCTTACAATCTTGATGTGTGGTGGGCCAGCTCACTCTGTAGCCTTGGAGTTCAAGCGAAGCTAAGTCAGTATAATCTCTGCAACTTTTTAATCATAGCATAGCAACTCTGCATTCCCATCTGAGCAGACGTATATGAGAAAAAAGAAACATAGCTCCAAAGATGAAATATTTCATAATTAGGATTTAGGATCACAGAGTGCCTAAAAATTCCAAATGAATTTGGAGAGTGCCTAGGCGCACGGCCGTCACAGGCTACCACAAATAAAAACACCAAACGGGCAGGGAGAAGCTTTTGTCACTCCAACTCCATTTCCCTTTTGGCACGACCTCTGCTGTCGGTATATTTGTAGGAAAATGGTTGGGATCGAAACCTGGCTAATTATGTCCAATTGTCCATTCCTATGTCTGGATCCATATAGGTTTCAAAATGTTTTGAATAGGTTGATAGTATTATGCCTGCTGATACTGATGATACCTTTGTGTGCACGTGACACGCCTACCCAGCAGGTCACGGTGATAACCAGCGCGGCAGCAGTGGACAAGGAGGCGGTGTCGTCTGTGCATTGGCTTTGGCTGGCCTGCACGGACGCGGAGCACCGGCATGGGCTATGTGTGCTTGCATTCACTTGCCGGAGAAGCGTCGCGGCCATCATCGTTCGTCGCTCTCCCAGATCAGCAATGATGGTCGTTGGTAACGCCCGCTGTAATCATGTGGGGGAAAAAAGACGTGGACCCCCAGTAGAAGGATACTTCTGCACTGCGGCACCTAGAAGTTACCGTTCCCACTTCCCAGCGGAACAGGTACAGTAGTCTCCATCTCCTCTACTTTGTCATTCTACTTTGGTCCCGTTACACTTTCTTTTACCTGTTGCTTTTCAACGCATAGTTTTTTGACTGGTCGAAGCTCTAGTCTAACCATGGCTTCAGCCTTCAAGAGACTCAAGACCTTCCAGGCCTCAGCCCGAGGAAGGAGAGGACCCAATACTGTGGACCGTACGGGACCTGGCACGATCCCAGGGTAAAATGTCGCAGCTCACTGTCGGTTTTCCTCGTGCCAATTATTTGCGCATTATTCTTGTATGTTAAGCTCGTGGGTGAAGGAATTATTCTGGCTGTTAAGCCCGTCGGTGAAGGAATTTTCGTACGGTACAAGAACGGCGGCAGCAGCAGCAGCTCATGCGGCAGGAGGAGAATCTTATGTACTACTCCGTCCCAAATTAAATGTCGTTTTTGGTTTTTTTCGTCTTGCAAGTTTGAGGAGGCAGAAAATACGTGTAATATTTATATCTTCGAATAATTTTGTTAAAAACTAGATTCAAAGATCTTTCTCGATGATACTAATTATGATACTAATTGATAATATTAATTATTTATAAAAATTGGATATTTATTTCTTAAACGAAAGCGAAAGTGACAGTTATTTTTGGGACGGAGGGAGTAGGTTCAAACCCCTCACGCTTCACACGCTTTTGCCAATAATCCCTCCATCACCTCTCCAGCCAATTCGTCTCTGCATTTGACATGGCAGGTCAGTCCCGATTAGCCTATTGCTTTGCTTCACCAAACTCTGCGTGCTTATACAGTTATACTGTTGGTTGGCACGCAATTTTTTAGAGAATAATGCTGATAGTATATTTGAGAATCCACATGGGAGCACGAGACAGCTCAAATGTCATTGTTATCGCTGCGCCATCTTGTCGGTTATCTCCGATTCAGGTCACTTCAGAGTTCAGTTCAAATCGCGGGAAGCATCACCAGCACAGGCAGCTCGTGAGGCAGCGCGACAAGGACGCTCGACGCGATTTTTGTCCTGGTATTCATGGTACATGTTGCTACGTGCACTCGTCTAGATGTTTTTTTTTTTTTGTATGTACGTATAAAAGAAAGAAAACAAACGAGAAGTCGGTGGCTGCCAGGAATTCTTTTCAGGCGCTGCTAAAAACCACGAGGAAAAGAAAATTCAGCAAGAGGACAGCAGCAGGGCTGGGCGGCCGGCTGGGGTCGGTCGAACAGCAGCAACCCGGGTTGAATGAATGAATGAGCCAGCAGAAAGGAGGACCCAGGCGAGGGAGGAGCTTCCCTTTCTGCCGTCTGCTCCTCCCTCGCCTGGGTCCATGGCAGAAACCAGGATTGCAGGTTGCAAGACCCAAGGCGGCTGCCCCACATGTCCCTGCGACCTCCTTTGTTAATACTACTTGTATCAGCAATATTATTACGGGTAAGTACAGCGTTGCTTTTGGTATCATTAGCTTTCTTATATGTACAATCTACAGTGCTCTGCAGGTTTGGTTTTTTTAGGTTAGGGCTTGTGCCTTGGCACTTGGCACCTGCCAATGCCCAGTATATTTTTTAGCTCAACACAGTCACAGATCCAAACATCTTCAGTAGCCATGGGACGGGACTGCTACAACGTTGCATTCTGGAGTCAGGACCTTTTTGTATTCTGTCTTCCGTGACAGGAGAAAAAAAAACTCACGTATTCTTTTTTTTTTTTTTTTTTGCTAACAAAAACTCACGTATTCTCATATCCATAATTTTCCAGTGAAGCAGAAAGAAAGAAGAACAGGAGATGCTGTGGGCGCAGAATGTACTTAGGCCTTGTTTAGATGGGGAGAAGAGAGAGATTGAAAAGTATTGTAGCAGTTCGTTTGTATTTGGTAAATATTGTCCAATCGTGGCCCAACTAGGCTCAAAAGATTCGTCTCGTGATTTACAACCAAACCATGCAATTAGTTATTTTTTTTACTAACATTTAATGCTCTATATATAGGGTAGAAATTGATGTGATGGAGAGAGATTGAAAAGTCCTGTAGCATTTCGTTTGTATGTGGCAAATATTGTCCAATCGTGATCCAACTAGGCTCAAAAGATTTGTCTCGTGATGTACAACTAAACTGTATAATTAGTTATTTTTTTACTTATATTTAATACTCTTTACATACGGGTACAAATTGATGTGATTGAGAGAGAGTGAAAAAACTTGAAAGTTGGGAGGTAATCTAAATAAGGCCTCAGTAGTGTAGTGAACCAGAGGGGATGTTTCCAGTGACGCCAGTAATGCACCTCACGGGTGGCGTTCACGACCTCGCGGACAAAACCGGCCTGGCCCCGGTGGTCATCAAATCGCATGCTTCTTTTCGAGGCCTTGGCGATAGTAGTATCCCAAACTCCCACAGGGGAGCGTGCAGTGCCTGTGTGTGGCGCGCGGCTCGGTGCCTCACCTCATCACGGCTCACACCCCGAAAAGAGGCGTCCGACACCTTCCGCCTCAAGCCTCCTCCAATTCAGCAACCGCTGCGCCGTCGCCTGCCCGCTAGCTCAAAAGTCAGCCGCACGCAAGAAGCGCCCAGGGCCGCCGCCAAACGAGCTGTCCACAGCCCAAGCCCCAAGCAGCATCCGCTATCGTATCGCACGCCCATCCGCTTGGGGTGCGGGAAGGATCGGAGAATGGCTGCGCAGACGGTGCAATGCAGGTTGCTGCTATGTTTGCCGGAGATGCTTCGTTCTTTAATTTCTTGCATTCGTGGGATGGTTTCATGGCTCCCTCCCAGCATCGTTTCTTTTATTTTCTTTTGGAAACTCTAGCATCATTCGTCTTTTTCTTTTCTTTTGCAAACTGGTGCTAGGAGTATTAGTTCTTGCATTGAGCTGCTTGTTGGTGGCTCTATTGGGATCCTAGGATCAATTTCCTGAGCTGGCTCCGCATTTGTGTTTCGTTGCATTGATTGCAGGGTGAGCGGTGGGGGTGGGGATGGTGGTGGCGGTGGCGGTGGCGGTGCCATGAGGACGGTGGAGTGCCTGAGGGGGAGGCTTCTCGCAGAGAGGGTGGCATCCAAGGCTGCAAAGGAGGAGGCCGACCAACTGTCCAAAAGGGTACATCGCATCTTATCCCATCTGCTGCACATTCCGTACTGCTCCATCCTCTTTTAATTCCTATTGGCTCACATACTAATTGAACTCTTTTTTCCTTTTTTTTTTCTGTCGATTTCATGGTTGGTTTCGGTCACAGCTGGACGAGCTAGAGAAGAAGCTCGCCGATGAAGTCAAGGTGAGGAACAAGGCGGAGAGGAGGCTCAGGAAGGCCATCAAGAAGCTGGAATCCCTCAAGATTCTTGACGTCGAGCTCTCGGACGGCTCCATTGGGTCGCTCTCCTCCAATGGCCGCTCCGGTCACCAGGCGCCGGAGGTGGAGGCGGAGGCGGAGGAGGAGGAGCGGCCCCTGGCTCGTTGACCACTGATGGTTCTGTGCCATCCGCTCCTTCCGGAGGCCGACGCCGACGCCGACAGGGACATCGCCAGGGAATCATCGGAGGGATCATGCACTCAGGTGAATTCGTCCTCCCAGGACGGGAGCTGGTGCTCTGTTGTGTCAGAGCAATCCCGGCCTGGTTCTTGCGTGGATCTTGCCGGAAACACCACCAACTGCAGCTCAGAGGGGAGCGGCGGTGACCATGATTCAGAGAGGTACGCTTGCAGACAACTCAATAGAAAACCGGTAGTTAGTTTTCTTGTTTTCATAAAAAAAAAAACTTTAATTTAAGGATTGTTTTTGTTTTCATCATGGTTACTAGATTTTAGCTTTCCTATTACTATCTTTGTCTAGAGGAATTGCCTTCTGCCAGACTTCCAGCGAGAACTATGACAGCATTCCTCCTCTTAAATGCTTGCCTTTTTGGAGCTCCTGGATGCAGCTCCATTAGGCATCTTTCACCATGTTAGGACCTTTGCCTTAGAACAGAATCTTTCACCATGTTGAAGAGTGCAGAGGAAACAATATGACGAACTTAATTTTATCACATCGGTGGATAATATGATGAACTTAAACAGAATGATGGACATTGCACTGCACCCATCAGACTGAAGAGTGAAGCAAACCAATATGATGAACTTCCTTTTATCACATCAGTGGAACGATAATAAGCAAATGCATTCCATTTTTTCGCAGCCATAATTCCCAGTTTATTTCTCACATGTACTACTGCATGTATATGACTCGTGTAATGTGTTCTTGCGCCAGGGAAAACCTTGATGCATCCAGTGGCTGCGGCTCGGCAAAATCCGAAGAAGCGTTCTACGAAAGCGACGACAGGCTAGCGCTTGTTCTGGTAGATCCCCAGCTCGTTGCAGCAGCAGACGACGGTCCAAGAACGCAGGACAAGGACGCGAAAGCAGGAGAGGTCCGCGCCAGGAGTCACGAGGAAGAACAGCAGGAAGAAGATGAGGCCAACAAGCTTGCGATCGTTGTAGCCGACCCCCGGCCTCAACCGGCCGCGGCCGCCGCTCAAATGGGGCCGCCGAAGACCGCAAGGCGACGTGGAGTCCGTCCTCCTGGCGCTGCGGCGGGTGAAGGAGCAGCTGCGCTACACCATCGAGCAGCGGTCGCAGCCCGTCGCCCACCGCCACCAGGAACTCTACGGCCACTGAGGCCGCACATCGCGCTTCACTACGAGATCGTGGTGTAGAACATTCAGCGTTTAAGGCGCATTTGTTCATTTTCAGCCGCAGCGATATTTCTATACATAGCTGTTTAGGGGAGCATCTGTAGAGAATGGAATAAGATGCCTCTCATGTGGAGTCAACTATTTACAGAGAATGAATCTAGGGACTTAATTTGTTTCTATTAGAGCATTTTCAAGAGAGTGCCAAAATTCACTTGGTAAATGGAAAATATATATAAGAAGTCAACTATTTACAAACAGAAAACTGAATCTAACCCCGGACTTAAAACAAAATTATATTTATATCCTTTTACATCAAGAACCCTAAAGCAGAAACAAAATTATTTTTTTTTACCCTTCCACCTCTTAAAAGCTGATGAGTTTATCGCACAAAAAATTGCAACTTGGAATAAATAAAGAGTTGATTTAAGAAGTTGTTGGAGAGGGTTTTTTGTGATTTTGCCAAAAAAAATAAGGATAACAAGTTAAAATACCAAGTTATTGAAGATGCTCGCTGATGAGTTTATCGCACACAATGTGATACGGTTATCAGAGAAAATGCCAACGGCATTTTGCGATCCCTACGATACGACCATACCGTCCCAGTAGCTCTTCACAAATGGACCATTTATCCACTGGACGAGCATGGCAACCGCACCGCATGTTATCTGTTGTTACTCAGATGCCATGCTTCGTGATTATGGGGTTCCATATCCCGTTTTCTAGCACTGTAGCAACAGAAACACGGGGCACAACAAAAGAGGGCCACCTTGTTGTCTTCTAACAGTTAACTAGTCCAACTGGGGTACATGGAAACGAAATCATCCACCAAAGTGGTATCGGCAACCGAAGGTACATGATCATCCACAAACAAGGCAGCAAATCTAGCTACACTGCCAGTGCCCAGCAACAAAGAAAGTCATACACGGTAAACATCACTCAGCATGACTGGGAAACACGTGATGCCGTTCATGCAGTTAGTGGTGTACAAGCTATGGCTTCACCAAAACTCTTCCTAGGATAATATCTCAGACCTGCAGGAGACGAAGTTAATGCTTTTCATGTTAGGGAAACTACAGCAGCAGATCTTGGCAAGGAAAATGTAGTTCTAGGAGGGTAAGAGCATTGTCTAACCTCATCAAAGGTGACAGCTGAAATCAAGCTGTGCCTGTAACAGCGGCTGTGTCCTGTACCAATCAAATAAAGAGGAGCCAAATAAACACCAATTGGAGGCGAAAGCTCTGAACAAAATTACATGGACCAAGTGCCCAAAGTTCTTCACATAACCATGTAAAACATACCGGTTTGGAGCTGTCTTTGCCATTTTCCCGAGCTGATCCACTAGATGTTGCTCCAAATCTGATGAAGTTGTGAAGAGATGAGCTGGTTTCTAGGTTCAACAGAGAATAATCAGGAATGATATGACACTGTCGCATTCACTAACCTTGCTGCTCGGGCCTTTCTTTTTTCTTCTTCCGCCTTGTCAACATTTGTGCCCTGGCCAAATCGTTCCAGACGGGCCTTTTTCTTAGTTTCCTCATCTGAAGAAGAGGATGGAGCAAGGCCAAACCTGGCAATTCCATTCATTTAACCAAGCATCAGTTCACTACTTGGGAGACAGAACGACATTAGAAGATTTTCTAAGATTAACACACCTCTCAGCCCTGGACTTCTTCTTCTCTTCCTCCTTTACACTTGAAGATCCAGTCCCAAATCTTGTAGACAAGACAAGTGAAATGCACTTTACTTAGTAACTGTAATATATATCATCTGGAAAGTTGATCAGCCAAACAGAAATGATCAAAGTTTGGAGTATGCTTGAATAGTTGAATGAACATAAAAGAGCAGAGTCTCTACTAAGCTTGGCGCTTGAGTGGATTGAAAACTGAAGTTGTGCTTGGTTTTAAGCACCAACTCAACCTTATCTAGAACTTAGATGAAACACTAAACAAATGAATAGACTATATATCTGTATGAGACTACCTTTAGTTTCAGTGTAAGCACCCCAAAAGTATACAGTGCATATTTAACATTGTATAACGAAATTGCACACGTCATATGCAACTAAGAGTAAAATAACACCACATCATCATTACCTAGAATCTTACAACCGTAACAAAACTAAGGGCCCTTTTGGCACGGTTCCTGTCGGCGTTAGCTTGCCATAGTCTCAGGTGAAGCCAGTTTTCCCTCTTGCTAAAATGAGCTAGTAGCCAATGGAACTGTAGCAGGAGCCTAAGCCAATGGAAACCATGCCAGATGGGCTAGTCTAGCACACTCGGATCTGACTGTCACTGAGGTTACTTAAAATCTAGAAGCTAGCTAGCTTGATGGCTCAAATCTTAACACTTATAGCTTAATTAGATAGGCAATATACCAAGTAAGCTCCATACCTAGAAACGAAACAGACTCATGTATTCTGAATTTTTATTTACTAGATCCTGCATCTAATTGTCACAATTTTGTATGGTCATCTAAAGACTCGGCACAGATGAATCAAACTAAGTACCTACAGGCAGTATCAAGAGGACACATGACCTACAAAACTAGAAAGGCTCAAAGGTATCAACAATCAAGTAACTTAGTAATAAACTGCATGAAACACTTAAAACAATAAAACATCATTCTTGCAAGGACCTAGCTGCTTAGGTCCTGAAATGCACTGAAATCTAAATGAACAACAGCAGCAATTGGACACCTCATCGAATAATACAGAGCGCATAATTACTGCAACATCACCTACAAGTGCCTTGCAACATCCTGAAAAACTGCAACCTCAGAAGAACACAGGTAGAGAACTGAAATGTATGGAGCTAGACCTTCGTCTATGTAATTTATAGTACCCTAAAAGCCTGAAAGTTTGGTGCTAGGCTTTATCTAAGTATACTTAGTACCCTAAAAGACTACAGTGTTGCAATTCAACGCACCCAATGACCAAAGCATGCATACTACAATACCGCACATCTATTTTGTCAGGAGATTAGTGACATATTGTGCTTGAATAAACACTTTCCAACATGAAATTTAGGGATTTGTTAAGACAATCCTCTAAACCCTAGGAAAGGGGATCCACAGAACACTTACCTCTCGGCGCGACTGCTGCGCTTTTCCTCCTCTGACATGACCACTGGCGTCCCAAAGCGCTCCGCGCGGCGCATCTTCTTCTCCAGATCTGTGGCCCCGGCCACAGCGGCTGCAGCAGCAGTAGGGTTTTGTGCCGGCGTTGAGGAATCAGCGCTCGGAGCCGCCTCTCCGGTGGCTGCAGCCTCCTGCGCAGGGGCGGCGGTGTCCGCGGTCTTGGAGCTCTGAGTTGCCATCGCCGACGGAGAGGGAGAGAGCTCGGCGGGGAGCTCGCGGTTTGGTGATGACGAGAGGGATTTTTTTTTTTCCTTTTTTGTGCGCGTCGCTGCTGCTCTTTCCTTTGTGGACTTGCCTCTTCACGGGAAGGCGACGGGGCTTTTGGGTTGGGATAGTACACATAGATGGGCCAAGGCCCTAAAAAAAAAAGATGGGCCAAGGCAGGCCGTGGTTTGTGGCCTCTTTGATTTTGTTAAATAATAAAAAATTCATTTAACGTCCACAGTGATCCAGGGCCTTTTGGTTCCGAGGACTGACTGTGCACGATCGAGCGGCTGGAGGCGGTGGCGTTCGTTAGATAGGGTGTGATTGGTTGCAATTCAAAGAGGCATCCAGGATGCTGAAGAGATCCAGGATGCTTTATTGAAGAGAAAATTTGAATCCACATACGCGTTTGTTTGGATTTCATCCAAGTAAATGGAAAGAGTTGTTTGATTTGTAAATGGATTGAACGGGATGGAATTGTTGAATTTTTGGGGTTAATGGAATAATGGGAATGGTTGAATGGTTTGGGTGTGAAATTGAGCATGTGCTGGAAGTTTGTCTTGTCTGATTTTTTGGGATCAAAACAAAGCAACCTACTAAAACATCCCTCCAAGGCATCCATATGAACAAGGACATATGATTATAGTCTTGTGTTGTTTTGACTTTGCTTCAATGCATTGGGAACAAGGAGGCCATACAAATTTGGGATGGCTAGGAGGATCATTGGAGGGAGGCAAATCTTGGGTGCGTCCTGAATTATTTTTTATATGGTCTGTACAACAAACATTATGTCAATCACCTCAACCTGCATCGTGAGAGAGAATCAAATATTGCATACCATACAAATTGGGATGGAGGAGGAAATCTGCATCCTATTATTCAACAAAAGCAATCAGGCGTAGCAACCAATCATGACCATCCTACACCGCGCCATGCCGGATGGTGCTTCGGATGGTGCGATATGAGCAACCAATCACCCCCATACTATCCGGCAAGAACTACATTTATTAAGTGCTGTGATTTGCAGGCTACAGCAGTGGGGTGGCGTTCGTTAGGTACCTAAGTTCTGGTCAACTGGTGTGGTGGGCGAGCCGCGGAAAGGGGCCGTTTGGCCAGGCTCTACTCTACATGCACCTTTGCCTAAACCAGAGCTAATGCGCTGAAATTTAATGTTTTGCCTGCCGTACCATAAAATGACTCCCTTCATATGTTTAAGGCCAAAAGAGCCCTTTCTCTCGATAACATTTGGTGTGGCTCTGGTCAGAGCCATTGCGGACCAAACATGTCTAAATCTTGGTCGCAATTGCATGGAAGAGGTTTGTAGGAAGAATTGAGGCTACTGCAATCGACTTTCCTCTCTTGACCTTAGACGAACATTAGAAGATTGTATCCTTACTCCCTTTTTAATACCATGCAAATCACACGCCTTTTATGATTTTAGAGGTGGTCTCATTCTCATGGGACATATCTATATTTCATATATACAATGTGCCCCACATATTTTGAACTGGGATCTTTTCTCTTACATTTGCTATGTGATCCTTGTTGAGCTCTCTTGTTAGCTCTTCGTTAATAGATTTTTCTTTTCATTTAACATAGTACCTAGTCTCACGTAAATGAATGCATATCACCCTTTTTTGAGCAAAAACCATGGGGGAAATCCCCCCGGCACCAATGCATCTGAGCCTTACAGGCTCCTATGAAATGCCTCCAAAAGACTAGGTTGATAGATCTTAAAATTGACAAATTACAAGCATCTTATTATTGATAAGTACACCACCTACCCCTAAAATAAATAGCGACCGCAAATACAAGCACAACGTTAAATTAAAGACTTGAACCAATATGAGCTTATTCCACCACAAGAAATCAAGCCAGCAAAACTATCCTCGGTTTCATAACTTTCTTTGCTTGTTTTCATCCTTCAACTCCTCAAGAAAAAGATGCCATAGAAAATGTGCTGGCAGTGTGGAGTTTTATGTTATCGGTCCTTAGGAGGGTTAATGTGAGGAACCATCAATTATCACAAAAAGAGCCATATTATCATCCCTTTACAAGTTTAAGCAAAATAATCCCTGGTCCATAATATGCAGCTACTACATCCCCATGACTTGAACAAAGAAGTAATCATCGCATGGATACATGAGAGAGCAAATTTTAAAGGTTTAAAACATATCTTATTTATGTTCCAAGTCTCGAGCTAAATCTCATGTAAGAGGATTGGGAACTCGAGTCGAAATGGAAGGAACGGGAAGAGGAGCTGATGACGAGTATTATATATGTGGAGAGGTAACTCAGATCTACTCACGTCTTCTGTGCAGGCCCACTCAAAGCAACTACCACTAGTTGTGTTTTGGACCAAATGGACGAACTCATGTCAAGCCCGTGAGAAACAAACCTTTTTTTTTCTATGTATAGAGTTTTTACTACATTAAATAGTATGTCGGACTGACCCTAAGCCTGTCTAAGTTACCAAATATGAGAAGTTACACATCTACGAGGTAGGCCTAGCTCTCGTCCAGGCAAATGAAGGAGTTTGATAGGGGATTACATCTCAAAATTCTCATCAATCCTTCGAGCAGACCATTAAACAAATAAGGACTGAATGTGTGCAAGGTGTACGTGTCCGTCGGCAGATACACGCACAAAATAACTACGTTCTTAGGTTAGAGCCATAGATAGTAATAATAATAATATCCCAATAGGAGTAAGCATCAATAATCTCAAAAAAAAAAATAGGCACGACTGCACGAGTATAACCATTTTAAGTTTGTCCACATTCGGACATGAGGCTAAAGCATCTGCCATTCGGAATCATCAAATCCAACCAAATTAAAGCAACTATAGTAATAATAAATAAAGAATATAATAAGCTAAGCAACTATAGCTGGATATAAGGACAAGAGTACGTCTAATAATATAGCTACCTACATGTTCTTGCCACCCCATTTGTTAGTAGAGCCATCATCGGTGATCACACCATTACCTTGGTCATCCTTTTCTATTTCATTTGTACTGTTCTGTTCTATTTTAAAGAACTTGTAGATGTGGGGCTCTTGCATGTTTTAAACAAGCCAGAAGCGTTTTTTATACTTGCTCTAATTGATACGAATAGAGCTCATTCGTTGGGGAAAAACAAAAAGATTATACACATGCATAGCTCCTCTGCAGCTGCTCTGCTCCTATATATGAAAGGGCGTAGCTAGTGGCACAGGCAGCACAGCCACAGCCAGTCCAGTCCCGCCAGCGCGCGAGATCCTAGCATAATACCTGGTGACTGACTGTTGGAGTGTTGACTGTTGAGTGATAGTGTGTCCACTCGATGCCGATGGCGATGCCCGCACAGGTGACGGCGGTGGACTGGGCGTGGTGGATCGGCCTCCTCCTCGGCGCCGTTCCGCTGCTCGCGCTCGCTGTCTGGCACGGCAACGACGCCATCCACTGCGCCGTCTTCGCGCTGAAGCGCTGGCGCCGCCGTGCGAGGCTCCCGCCGGGCCACATGGGCCTCCCGTTTGTCGGCGAGAGCCTCTGGCTGCTGCTGTGGTACTTCAAGCTCGCCCGCAACCCCGACGGCTTCGTCGACGCCCGGACGAGGCGCTACTACGACGCCGGCGCCGGGGGCCGGCGCGGGTGGCGACGTGGGCGTGTACCGGACGCACCTCTTCGGCTCGCCGACCGTCCTCGTCTGCTCGCCGGCGGCCAACAAGTTCGTCCTCCAATCCTCCCAGGACGGCGCCTTCGGCATCCGCTGGCCCGCGCCGGAGCTCGTCGGCCTCTCCTGCCTGGTCAACGTCGAGGGCAGCCAGCACGCCAGGCTCCGCGGGTTCGTCCTCGCCGCCATCAACCGCCCTGGCTCGCTCCGGGCCATCGCGGAGGTCGTCCAGCCGCGCGTCGTGGCGGCGCTGCGGTCGTGGGCGGACAAGGGCACCATCTCCGCCGCCACCGAGATCAAGAAAGTATATATACAAACAAGCTACCTCGTCATCATTAGATCGACACACATATATTCCGGCGACAGCACAGTGAATCAGTGATGCCCATCGATCGTAATGCATGCGTTTGAAGCGGTAATTCGAATAATTAATAATTAATGCATGCATGCAGGTGACGTTCGAGAACATATGCAAGATGTTCGTGAGCATGGATCCGTCGCCTCTCACCGACATGATGGACGAGTGGTTCGCCGGCTTGGTTGCTGGATTCAGGGCGTTCCCGTTAGACTTCCCCGGAACGGCCTTCCGTCACGCTCGCGCTGTACGTGACAAGATATTTTCGATCATGTCCCTCTTATAATTTTGCCATGCTTAATTAATTACCTCTGATCTAATTAACTTTAGTTTGCACAATGACTCGAGCAGTGCCGCAAAAAGCTAGACAGTACGATGTTCAGGGAGGAGGTCCAGAGGAGGAGGAGAGAGGACACGCTGGATGCCAACAAGGACTTGATGAGCGGGCTGATGGAGATGGAAGACGAGCAAGGGAAGAAGCTCTGCGACGACGAGGTGGTTGACAACATGGTCTCCCTCGTCATCGCGGGCTACGAGTCCACTTCCAACGCTATTATGTGGGCGATATATCACCTTGCCAAATCTCCCCATGCCCTTCACAAGCTGAGGGTAAGCTAGCTAATTTTGTACATCACAGATTTTGAATAAGCTGGTATTTTGCGGTGCTGTGCAGTTATATATATGATGTTTATCTGAACTTGGCAACTTGCACATGTCAGGATGGAGAACAACGCTGTAAGTAGAGACAAGAATGGTGGCTTCATTTCCCTGGATGACATCCCTAGCATGAAGTATACTGCCAAGGTACATGACGGTGCATATCAGAAGTCACACAATACAACTATATATACAACAAGTGCCGCCTTTGAACTAGCTCAGGGATATATGCATGCAATTTATTCTGAGCCCTTCGTCTTTCACACAGGTGGTAGAAGAAACAATTCGAGTAGCCAACATATCTCCAATGGTCCATCGCGTGGCAAATAGAGATGTCGAGTACAGAGGCAATTAAGCAGTCACTTATATATAATCCATCAATACTTACTTCTCACTACTCTAGAATGAAGAATTGATGGACAAGCCAATGATTAAGTTCATTACATGTACTACTAGGTTACACGATTCCTAAAGGGTGGAGAGTTGTGGTGTGGCTGCGATCCTTGCATACCGACGCCAACTACTATGATGATCCACTCAGCTTCAACCCAGACAGATGGGACGTAAGTGCTGAGTTTATTACTAGAGATCAGCTGTTCAACATCGAACATTATTACTGTCGATTGGGACTTGCACTGACGATTCAACATCGAACATTATTACTGATCAACTTGTCAGAAACCGCCAAAGCCAAGCACGTACCAGGTGTTCGGTGGAGGGCCCAGGCTGTGCCCTGGGAACATGTTGGCAAGGCTGCAGCTCAGCATCATGCTCCATCATCTAGCTGTTGGATACAAGTAATTGTTTATCTAAATACCATAGTGCAAATTAATTGGTTTCTTTTCTCATATATTATGTCCTATCTAGCTAGAGCTAGCACGTCCTACGGTACTAGTGTAAATAGAACTTGTTATTTGAAAGTAAGTTATACTGAAATTTTCAAATTTGAATAATCTTCTATTAATTTTGTCGTTGTTGGCTTCAACTCTTTTCAGATGGGAGCTGCTTAACCCTAACGCTGCGGTCACATACCTTCCACACGCCAAACCGGTAGATGGGGCCGCCATGTCTTTTAGCAAGCTGAACTCTGTTTAAAATGCAAGGCGATGTGCGTGTCCAGATCAAAGAACAAGCGTCGACAGCACGTTGCAACCGCATATATTGATATATATGCTACATGTTACCGTACATGTCAAATAATTCAGAAGTTAGAGAGAGCGCAGGTCTCCACTACGTGTACTGTTTATTACCTCCCTTCATCCCGTGAGATGCGCTCAACTGCAGTATATATTGTTTTGGTTAATAATGAAATGTAACCCCTATGTCTTCTCTATGTAATATTACTATTGTTATATATCTTATGAACATTTAACATAATCATGTTCCCATATTTTTTCTATTTTCACACACTTTTAATTATTTTAAAATGATTTAATAAGCATAAACTTGAATAAGTCTATAACTTAGTCATACATGATCTAATAAGCATAAATTTTTATTACATATTACATATCAATTATACAATGATTAGTCCACCATAGAAACTTAACCACAAATAGAACACGGGAATTTCAGTTATGAATTAATCATAAAAAACATAGAATTTAAAGCTAGAGCAAAAAAAATTATATTAAAGTATACTATATTATATGTTTACTGTGTAGATGGATTTCAACAAAATTTTGATTTTCTATTTTATGATTTTCTGTAATTTACTGTAAGTTTTCAAAGATTTTGTTAAAATAAATATAAAGGAAAAAGAAGCAGCCGAGGAAGGATGTCATTTGTCAGGTTTAAAAAAAATCAGGAGTTATGTTCGTTTTTCTAGTTTACGAAAGCTGACTTTTACGTGCCCCTTCTCACTGTGGCCCAATAGAACCCAGTAGGCAATAAAGCCCACCACCACTCCACCGAATCAGTCCACCATGCCTCTCCTCCTGGTCACTAATCTCTAAGCCCACCACCGCGCGTGGGATGCAGCGGCGGTAGCGGCGGTGCTGCGGTGTGAGCTTGGTGGCGGGGCCGCGCAGGCACGCAGCTGCGTGAGAGCTTGGCGGCGGGGCCGCGCAGTTGCGTGTGGCGGCCCTGGCGACCGGTGAGGAGAACGGCGTAGGCACAGGGGGCGAGCTGCGGGCGGCGATGCGGCAAGGCGTTGCCTAGTCCCAGCCTCACGCCGACGGCAAGACGTGGGTACGAGATCGAGATAGAGCACCACAAAAGTCTCGGTTGAAAACACCCAACTGATAAAACTGAAGCCGAAGCTGTCGGTTTCTTTTTTTATTTGCAACTGATCGGTTGCATTGCAGCCTTTCCTAAACCGAAGTTCTCCTCGGTTAAAACCGATTGCCAGCCTATATTATCTTGCACCGCCCTTTCGCCAAAGACTTCTGGAACAAGATTGGATTTGCCCACAACGGATGTGCGTATAACAAGTGCGATCCAAACCTTTCCTAAGATTAGAAACATCCCAGCAAATCAGTATAGCGCCCTTCTTTGCTTTGTGTTGCTGGCAGATGTGGAAACGACGAACTGCTTTTGTTTTTCGCGATGATGTATCCATAAGACAGGTGCTGCAAGCCTGCTGTTCGGCCTGGCGCACGAGGCTTCTCAGAAAACAAAGACACATCGCCGATGTCTAGTGTAACTTCCGAGAGGGTTTAGTTAATTCGCAGATGGCTGGTGTAACTTCCTAAGCTAGAAGGTTTAGTTAATCAAAATATGCAAATGTCCGATCTTGATGCTTTGTAAATCCCTCCTCTATCCCAAACATTGTAACCTCTGAACTGTCGCCGCTTATAAAGATTCGCAGTCCGCGACGAGCTGATGCAGCTCAACACCACCTCCGCGCGCGAAGCTCCTCACGAACCCGTATCGTCGCCATGGGATCCGCCGCGCCTGCAAGGTGAGCACTGAGCAGAACCAAGCGGCAGAACGGGATCCAGACTCTGTCAGCTGTTGCCGTTCAGATTCTTGAATCTTTTAATATTATGTTGGAAAATTTTATTGAACTTTCTATGAAGGGAGATTCTTTATTGAATCTTTTAATTGAACAATGATTCCTTCCCCGTGCAGCTCTGTGAAGGAAGTGCTGCCGCCTCCCCTGACCTCCACCTCCTCCCCTCCTCCCCTCTTCGATGGCACGACCAGGTAGATTTTAGACCTATCAATTGCAGATTTCACCTGTGCAAATCAAGAGCTAGAAGTTAACCCTCTTTTGAGTCTCGTGAAGGTTGTACATTAACTATCATTGCCCGTTCGCGATGCGCGTTTGGATTGCAAGGAACTACAAGGTGGCACCATCACCACTGTTTGAGTTGTTGCAGCGGTTCTCTTTTGTGATGTCTTCCTGGAAAGGAAAACTGAAACCTTTTCTGTTTTTCGTCGTTTGTCCAGGGTTTGCAGGACGAGATTAAGATAGTCGGCATCGACCTAGCTGACAGGCCAGCATGGTACAAGGAGAAGGTTTATCCAGGAAACAAGGTGTGTTTGGTTAATCTTTACCCCCTTAAGACCTTTCATTTTCAAATTTGCCAAGGTTCATGGAGACTTCGTTTTACATTTTCCTTTCATGTATGATTTGCCCTTGTTTTCTTTCCCGGCAGGTGCCTTCTCTGGAGCACAACAACCAGGTGAAAGGAGAGAGCTTGGATTTGCTTAAGTACATTGACAGCAACTTCGAAGGCCCATCGTTGCTCCCGGAGGTAAGAATACATCAGATCCCTATCAATGTAGTATCAATGTAGGGCTTGCAAAAAAATGGTGTTTTTTCAGGCTTGTTAACGTCTTGACTCTGAATTCTTCACAGGATCCTGCAAAGAAGCAGTTTGCTGAGGAGCTGCTAGAATATAGTGATGCATTTAACAAAAAATTATTCTCATTTATAGCCTCCAAGGAAGATGTATCTGAGGAAGCTGGTAACGTAACTAATTCACATGTTTGATTTGAAAAAGCTTTTTCTAAGATGCTAATTGTCTCGTGTGTTTACATCAGTTGCTCCTTTGGATAAAATAGAAGACGCCCTGGGGAAATTCAAGGACGGACCATTCTTCCTTGGTCAGTTCAGTCTGGTATGTCACTGAACACTAGGAATCATTATCCCTGTAGCATGGCTCAAAATCAAATCTCTATGAGAAAGAGTTCATATTGTGAATGTGGGCTTTGGTTGGCATGTGGTTTTGTCCTGATGTGTAATTTCATTACAGGTGGACGCTGCGTATGTGCCATTCATCGAGAGGTTTCAGATACTCTTTCCTGACGTGAAGAACTACGATATCACAAAGGGCAGACCCAACCTTCAGAAGTTCATCGAGGTAATTCAGACTGATGGACAATGAATAGGCTAAAGCTTTATGTTTGCTAGGTGGCGTACCCATGCGTTCTTACGGGACAATAAACTTTTGTGCTAAAAACATACGCATCGCATGATAAGATAATAATACTATAAAATTAAATACCGATATTAAAATAACATTTAGTCGACAAGCAAAGTATGTCAAATTAACCGTCACAAAGACGCACTATATAGACCATCCATGATGCAACTATGATAATATTTTATATTGGTAGAAAGAAATCTCCTATATCTATTTATTTCGTGCGCCAACAAATCCATAAATATTTAAGTAGCATCATTTGTTCTGTGTTGTAATGGGAAAAAAACAATTCCACGATAACTCGAGTTTAAATGTGTGTTGTACAATTAACAAACACACAAAATTTTAAGTAGCAGATATCAGCAAGACAAAACTATGCCACAATAATGATTTTAAGTTGGAATGTAGGTTGCAACATTTTCAAAAGCATTCATATACAAATGCGATTTAAATAATTTTATATGGATAATTATTGATAACACTCAGAGAAAACTAAAATCGCATGAAGACATTCTAAACAAAAGTAAAACTTGCATGAAGAGTATTTGATGGCTAAGTTTAACTGACAACTAATTCCATATATAGCAATAAAAAAATTGTAGGCTGCATTCCATACTTGCTTCAGGCAGAAACCACAACATACCTCTTTTCTACCAGGAAAAATGCCTTGTAAACGACACTTTTTACACCTCAAAAAATTTAATTATTTTAAACTAACCTGTAAAGTCCAAACTCATGAAAATTGATACATGGTAAATTACCCAATACCACTTATATATGGTTTGGCATCCAGTGACACAAACACCAACACACCATGCCAAACCTCAAGATTACAGCTATGCTGCTATCACTAAAGACATATTCATTGCCTCAACGCTAAGTTGGTCACCTTTCTTACTCACTGTCAAGAACCTCATAAAACTGATTAACCAATTGCTCACCTAGCAGATATAAGTTAGATAATAACTTCTTTACATTGCAGAAATTGAATTCTCTAGAGTTTGTCGTGGAAACCATGAGCATTTCACCAAACCTGAAGGGAACACATGGCAATCAAATCAATCTTGGTCAATTCCTTCCAAATATATATTCACAGATCAACAAAAACAAAGCTCTAAGAAGATACACATGCCTCGTTCCACAACTCTAGCTTAAAATTACTTCTGTGACAACCCTATGGCCAGTAACAAGCTGCCACAGGTTTCCCGACCCTGGGCCTGTGTATTATGACTTCTCTACCGCTGGTTACATGACAACAAGCATGACCCACCCAGGGACCTTACTGGCTGGTGAACAAACTGAACCCACTTAATATCCACCAGTAATTTCCATCACATTCCCACATACCGATCAAGGACTTCAATTTAAACATTAATCAATGCCCACTAAATTTGTTTCCGTGGCAGAGGCATCATTGCTAGCTCTAGAGAAGTGTTTTGAGATTTGAGCCTACTGAGCTCGAGTTGTCAGCAATCTAGATCAAAGCATTGTGCATCGAATTTGGATGAATATCATCCCTATTGGTGTGAATTTTACTACGCATGTCCCAATTTACAACAAGGGAGAATAATAACCACCATCACAAAACAACCACCAACAGCCTGTCGACTGAATTCAGCATCCCAGAGTGCTCCACCCAGCACCAGGGAATTCCATCAACCACACGCCAAGCGCATCAGCAGCCTGACCGCAAGAAACAAACTCGGACACAGAGCAGAGCGCGTGAGGAGACCAAGGTGAGCAGTGAATGAGCATGCGGTACTGACCTGTCTAGCCCTTGTGTCTGGCAAAGTTTTTTTTCATGGTCCACTCCTTGTCCAAGAACTAGCTTTTTTTTGTGATTGAACCTGCCAAAGTTTTGCATCATAGGTTTGATCTTCCCAGCATACAAAGTAAACAATAAAGGCATGCTTCTAAATACCTTTGAAAATAACATATACTGAAATTAACAAAGGGGAAAATTTGATGAAATAAATGCAAGCATGATTTTGCTTCATGTATCTGCAATTCTGTACCAGCCAACCATAATTGGCTAATCAGAGCTGAATGGGACTTGCTGTTCTCTTGCCTCCAACCAAATGCACAAACATCAGTTTGCCTAAGCCTGACATCCAACATGCGCAGCTGTATGCCTGGAGCCCTGTTAGCACGAGGAAACAAATAAACTGTTTAAGTACGCAACACAAAAAAGAAAAAAACGGTACTGATTAGGACTCTACACAAAATCTATCAATTATTCAAGAAACAACATTTTTAAAAGATTACACTTACCCTGTCTGCACCATGCATGGATTTGCTAAAAAAACTCATGCATTTTTTATTAATTAGGTTTCTGCATTTAGCGTGAGGGCAAGAACATTCAGTTATTTTGTAGAAGGAGATTCAGTTGATCTATACAGCAATCTACTTTTCATTTGATGCATTCAGTTCTGGTAAGGAAGCTAAGTCACATATATTCAGAGGCCACATAATTCAAATTACCTAAAACACAAAAGCAAGACATAAATGCTATGGAACAGATCGAAGAAACTCACCCTGCATTTGGTGTTCCTGGCATTGGAAAAAAAAATATGTGCAGCGTAGCAGCCGGTAGAGATGCCTACTCTTTCACTGATCCCCTTGATTGAAAGATAGCAGTGAAAAAAATTTAGTTGGCACTAACCAATTAATTAGAAGATAATCATCATATATTCTTTTAGCTTGAAAGCAACAGCTAGGATGAGAAAAGCATCTAAACAATGGTTTCTCCGCTAGAGTAACAAATCACAAGATATATATGTGAACCTGTAACAGTTAGGCTACAGGTTCGCATATATGAACCAGTAACAAAAAATGATGGAAACAGACTTGCATACTCTAGAATGCACATATAATTAAATTGTGAAACTAAAGAGGTAATTAGTCACACAGGTTGCTCCCAAACCAGGCTGCTTCTTTTCCTGCTGGGCTCAAAGGTTGCAGCTTGCAGTTGCAGGCCCTGGTTTTGGTTGGGGTTCTTCGGGTCATCCTAAGGCCAGGGAAGTTGCTCATCCATCCATCAATCCTCCGGCTAGCTAGCTTGGGTGTAACTCCCTCCCTCCCGTCCTACCATGTCTCGCTCGCGGTGCGGATCTTCTGGGACTATCCTGACCTGACGGACTCCTCCGGCGAGGAGGACGGCTGCGGGGCCTGAAGGGTCGGCAGGATGGTACGGGAGCTGCCGCCCATGGCAGCAGCGCCAGCGGCTGCTGTTCCCGTGCCGGATCAGTGCAACGCCTCCGGGGACGGCGACCGCAGGAGGAGGGTCCTTGGCGTCGCTAGTCCTCCTGCAGGCGTGTGCAGCGGGGCGCGGCCATGGAGAAGGGTGGGCCGGGCGCGCCCAGCACCAAGTTCCGCGGCGTCTGGCTCGACACCGCCGCCATCCAGCTCTACGACACCGCCGCGGATGAGGCCACGCGTGTCTACGACACCGCCGCCATCCAGCTCCGCGGGCCCAACGCCAGCACCAACTTCTCCGCTGCGACTAACTCCGGTCGGTTCGGGGCCACCGGGCAGCAGCTGCAGGACGCTGCGACCCCCGGCGGGTACGAGTCCGGCGCGGAGCCTCGCCGGCGGTGTCGTCGCCGACGTCCGTGCTCCGCAAGGTCCCCTCCCTGTCGTCCCTCGCCGAGGACTACTCCTCCAAGGACGACTCCTCCGACGTGGCCGCCCCGTGCGAGCCGGCCGAGGGCCCCCGCTGCCTGGCTGTCCTGGAGGAGGAGGAACTCGGCGAGTTCGTGCCGTTCGAGGACGCGCCGGTCTACGCCACCAGCGGCTTCTTGGACTTCGAGGCCGACGTCAGGTTCCTCTACGCCGAGCCGTCGTCGCCGGAGCCTTCGTGGAACGCCGCCCTCGTTGCTGCGACCGGAGCAGTGTACAGGAGGGAAAAAGCATAGGCAGCGCGTGAGAGGAGAGAGACAGCGATGGGGAAAAATTTTGACACGCACCGGGAGGAGGGAGGTCGCAGGCGACGACGAGGAGTTGGGGACGACACTCGTGCTCGCCGTCGCCGCTGCAGGTACGGAGAGGAGGGAGTCCGGATGCGGCCATGGGGACGACATTGGCGGCGGTTGTTCTCGCCGAGCCCCACCAGCAGTGCGTGCAACACGGGCTCCAGGGCGAGGGCAGAGCGTACTGCAAGGGCGACGGCGACGGCGGAGGCCAGGGCGGGCCAGGAGTAGTAAGCTCAGGGGGCTGCAGCAAGGGTGGCATCGGATTGGAAGTGATGCGCGGCCGTGATCACCGTGATTTGCTTGATTGACCGGTCGCCGTGATTTGTGGGGGAAAACGGAAGAAAAAATGGACGCACGAAGAAAGAAAAAAAGAGAGGAGGAGAGGGGATCGCACGGCGACAGCAAACAGGCGAGCCGAAAAATTACACACGGCTGAAAACTAACCTTTTTACTCTTTTTATTTGTAGAGATAGAGAAGAGAAGAGAAGAGATAGTACATTCACGCACATTGCTCTGAGGAGAAATTTTAACTCATGGATTGGTATATTTCAGGAAGTGAACAAGATTGATGCATATACACAGACTGTACAGGACCAGCAGTTTTTACTTGAGCTTACAAAGAGGCAGCTTGGGGTATGATCATTCTTTTTTTTTTTCTGCCTTGATTGATCTATTTGCATTTTTCAGCTAATTTCAAAACATTTGACCATCATTTTAACCTCCAGATTACTGCTTAAAGCTTGTGCCAAGGATGAAACTCTTGACAGAAGTACCAGCATAGTAGATGGAGACTCGTTTACATAAATGGTTTTCAATAAGGCATGGCCTTCTATAGTGCTTGTGCTTCTGAAAATAATCTAGTTGTTCGGATATTATAGCTTTGGTAATAAATGTATTGATGTCACTGTATATGAACTATGAAGGGGTGTGGGGAGAGAGTGTGTTCTGTTAAATGTTGCTGAGTGCAATGCAATGGATCAGTATTTGTCTAGCGAGGTCACTACTACTGCTATATCTTTTTTTTTTTTTTTTTTTTTTGAACGTATACTACTGCTATATCTCTCCATGTTTTTTTTTTGTTATAAGAGAAAGCAAAGGAACAAGAGAGAAATTGCTTTTTCTATGGCATTCTTCAGAAGTTCATAACAAACATGACTTGACAAGAGTTCCTAGTAAACATGACTTCATCAGTTAAGTCATAGATGACGGCATGCAAGCACCTGAATGAAGGCAATACGAATTGATCATCAAGCATCACAAAGAGGCAAAGATGACCCAATCGATTACGTCATGTAACATTGTAACCCTTTACGGACCAGCAAAAACACAATAGTAGTAGAGGTTATCGTGACAAGTGGGGTGCCACCACAATTTAATTAGCAGCCAGCGACGACAGAGACGTGTGGGCCTGTGGGGGTGTGCCAACCCAAACTGAAAAGTCATGCAGCTCAAGTATCACTAAAACACCTCTACTCCCATCCGCTCGTATAAATACTACCTGGGCCGATCACGATCATCTCATCACCACCGCACTCGATCGCGCGCCGACCGCTCGCCAATCAACCAGGCCACTGCCGCTGCCGGCGTCGCGTCTCCGACACAAATCTCCCAGTCCCATCTCGTCAACATGGCCGCAGCCACAGGGCCCTCCAGCTCCAGCTCTGTGAAGGAGACGCTCCCGCCGGCCCTCGGCTCCACCTCCCAGCCACCTCCCGTTTTCGATGGCACCACCAGGCAAATCACCATCCTATATTCCTATTCATTCAAAACCACGCTTCCTCTCTTTCTGTTTCCCACAAGAAAAGAAAAACTTCAATAATTTTGCATTGATCAGACGGTAAATCAGTGAGTAATTTTCCTTTTGAATTTGCTGGCGTGATTGAGCAGGCTGTACATTTGCTACTTCTGTCCGTTCGCTCAGCGCGCCTGGGTTACCAGGAACTTCAAGGTTAGTTCTGCTACTTTCGGTTCTACTACCTTTGCAGTTTATTTGCACACGTGGAAAAATTACCGCAAAAATTAATAACCTGTTTCGTTTGCTTCCTCTGATGCAGGGTCTGCAGGACAAGATAGAGCTGGTGGCCATTGATCTGCAGGACAAACCAGCTTGGTACAAGGAGAAGGTTTACCCGCAGGGCACGGTATGCATGCCGGGTCTACAGCTCTCTCTATCCAATCTTCTTCGTGGACACTTTATTTATTAGACAACATCTATTTCTCGGGTGCAGGTGCCTTCCCTGGAGCACGACAACGAGGTCAGGGGCGAGAGCCTGGACCTGATCAAGTACATCGACACCAACTTCGACGGCCCTGCTCTGCTCCCAGAGGTAACCTACCACTACCACCTTCAGGCTTCTTCAGTGCAGCCGAACACTTGCATGCAACGGTGCAGAGATTTCTGGCCGTCTCAGAGCAGAGGATAAATGAGGATGTGTTGGGTTTCAATTCCTGCAGGATGCTGCAAAGAGGCAGTTTGCTGATGAGCTGATCGCGTATGCCAATGCGTTCACCAAGGCCCTCTACTCGCCCTTGATGTCCCACGCAGCTGTGTCAGATGAAGTTGGTAAGGCCGCCATTGCTTATATAAAGACTGAAAGGATTGCAATTAATTTAGATACACATGCTGCCTCGCTCATCGAGCTGTTTATATGTTTCATCATCAGTTGCTGCTCTGGATAAACTCGAAGCTGAGCTATCAAAGTTCAACGACGGACCCTTCTTCCTTGGCCAATTTAGCTTGGTATATAACTCACGGCATTTCCGACCTGAAATCTGGTCAAGATTTTTACTCTTGCTAATAATAATGCTCGATTCCTTTCAGGCGGATATAGCGTATGTTACAATTTTAGAAAGGGTTCAGATATACTATTCTCATCTTAGGAACTATGACATCACCAAAGGCAGGCCCAACCTTGAGAAATTCATTGAGGAGATGAACAAGATCGAAGCATATACGCAGACTAAAAGGGATCCTCTGTTTTTGCTTGATCTTGCCAAGAATCACCTTAAGGTTAGATACTACTATAGATAGTGAAAGTATGGTGAGTTTTTCTTTTCTTTTCTTTTATTTGCCACTCGGTACCAACAAGCTTGCTTTTCTTCTCCAGATTGCCTGAAGATGCGACAAAGCAGCATTAGTCCGTTGATCGGAGACAAATCACTCTCAGTACTATTTATTTGATCAATAAAATACGGCATACTATAAGGGTTGTTTTATGTTATTGATAAAATAATGTATAGTTCAGCTATTGTACTTCATTTTGTTGTGTAAAGCTTTTCTTATCGATAATATAAATCTTTGTTTGATTGAATTGATGATCTTGGGACAACCCATGCGAATCGGGGGTGGTGGGGTTGTGAAGGGGAGGGGGCAGACCAAAGACGATGCTTGTGGAGCAATGGTGACAAAGATGCATATACGCAGACCAGATAACACATGTAGTTGAGATAAGCCTAAAGCCGTTTGAACAGGCCAGACAACACGAGCAAAATAACACTCAAAGGACAAGTGCTTAATTGTCTTTTTGTGATAAAAACAACATTATTTGTTGCCTTGCCAATTATATTTAACTAAGTTGTATTTGGTTAACATTACTCTCCTATGTAGATACCACATAAAAACCTTGATTTTTAACAGAACTTTTATTTTCCACAAGTGATTTGGACATCATTGTGGATTATAGCCTGACACTGTGATTAGCTTAGAACTGTCCATTAAGATTCAATTCTAGTGAAATTCATCTTCTTCATGACTTAACACTATTAGTGATGTTCTAGACACTAATTTATGTCCAACTTCCTTAGCCATGATAGAATGGGTTGTGAGAGATAATTAACACTTATAATACATATATTATTCTATTTTTGGCGAGCTATGTTGTAAAGGCAAGGATATTATATTTTCTTTGTCCCAGCCACCTTCTTTCCTGAATTTGACCTGTGATCCATCTTTAATTATAAAGACTAAAATCAGAGAATCATGCTTAATTTTCATATGGCTAGCCTAAAAATATGAATCTTGTTGTTCCATGGAAAGTGAGAAAGAGAGGTTTGAATCCTAGATATTTGTTCCCATGTGTGTTATGAGTAAAAATCTACTTATTAGGAAGAGCTATGTTCTTGATGTTTAAGTCACAAATTCCGAGCCCAACTTTGGTCTTTGGGTTGGCATATGTTGATACTTTATGTGGCAGGCAGATAAATCCTCAAATGTATGGATGTTAATGTAGTCATCAAACAAGAGTTTCTAAGGTATCGATTTTAATGGGGAATACAATGTGAATTAGCTAACAATTAAGATCGCCCTATGATAAAAACAAGGAGAAATAATATGAAGGTATAAAGGGGATATCTATGGTTTCTAAAATATTTTCAAGAGATTAAGATAAGTTATTAATATGGTTGTTCACTTTGGGGCACGGTCAAAACAACCCCCAAATGGGATGAGTTGGTGAGTTGATGTGGGGTTGCCTGACCAGGCCCTACCACATCTGCTATCCATCTTCCGTTGGTGAGTTGATCTATGGTCCGTGGTAAGTGGGTCAGTCATAGTTGAAGTCCTTTTCTTCTGTTGTGGGAGCGGAATATCCTAGAATTTAACGACTTTTGTGTTTTCAATGGTAGATGACGTTCTCGCCGATACTGAGGCACTCGTGGTGACTTCATCAATCTCATCTCAAGGACTGTTGGCCTAGTCTTTAAAAAATGTGCTCATAGGGATAGAATTTGCATGCCTTCATTTATAGGGGTGAGTGTGTGTGAGTTGTGAGCGTTTACATTGCACTGTGTATCTAAAAAAAATAGCGCAAGCCCATGGATCCATGTTGTCTAATTGGCTTCATTTCAAATCTTGGTGTGAATCGACATTGGTCCAACATGTCCGATGACTTTTGAGGGCCCTTTGGAACAAAGGATTCATGGAGGTTTTTTTAGGATTCTAAATCTACAGGAATTTTTCCTATGTGGCTCGGCCTTTGGAAAAAAGGACTGACCATCCTAGAATCTTATGAAATTCCTATGGAATGGCTCAATCCATCGGAATTTTTTTAAGAAATCTAACAGGAGGTTCAACCTCTTGGAAAGTTCCATTTTTTATCTGGCGCCTTTAGAACACAAAAAATTTATGGAGATTTTGTAGAAATTTTGCACAGTTGATTTTCACAAAAAAAATGCATGAAAGGAAAAAAAAATCATGTGTACCAAGGGGGCCTTACTTACAATTTCTATACTTCTCATATGTTGTATTCAAACGCTCCATTAGAGATTTTACTTTGTTTTCAATTCCTATAGGATTGCAAGTGACATGCAACTTCAATCCTATGGCTTTCCTATTCCCATGTTTTGGATATCTTGTGTTACAAAGGAGTCCTAACTAGATTTCCTTGCATGTGCTATGCGGTGAAATGGTGGGCTGACTAGATTACCTATAACCCATTTTGCCCACTCTGAACTATCTTTTACTTATTTGTTCGTGCACCCACATAAGTAGTGGCCTTAATTAGAATGCCCTATGCCTATGTTGGATGCCATTCTTAATTAATCCCTATGCCTATGGTGTATATCATTCTTATTTCCAAAGTAGACACTAAATGTTGAGTTAATGTCCATCAACAAGCTCCCCCATGTTTAGATCTTTGCTTGTCCTAAGTAAAAGGTGTGAAAAATTTAACGATGGCGAGAAATAATACATGACTTCTTAGAATTTGAAGCAAGCATAAAGGTTATTTGAGGCCACTTACTCATACTTGTGATTTTAGAACCAACTATAACATTGCCTCGAGCGCTTGAGAAATGGAGCAATTCTAACTTCAAGGCATAGATCCCTTTTCTTCTCAAGTAAATTATGACTATTTTGTCAAAGGAAACCATATTTCATTTGTTCTCATATTACACAATGGTATATGTATATGTCCTCACCAAGATCTTTGTTTTTGCCTTAAAATCTTAAAACTATGGCTTATGTGGAGTTTTGGGTGGGAAATCTTGAATGACATACTAAGATTATTGTCATTGTAAAGTCAAAACATGGATCCTTGATGAAAAACAACATACAAACTATGATCAACGGTGCAAATATGTGGACATGAATAGAATGCTTGACTCCTTCATTTTTTGAAAGATTCCTTCTCCATTTCTATATGTTTGGGAATGTTTGGGAACATGGCTATCTTTGTTTCTCTCATCCGTCTTTTTTTTTTTCATTTTTTTCGTCGTTCCTTTTTCAACTCAACCTTTAACAAAATCAAGATAAAATTTTGCTCATACAAATCTAAGACAAGTTTGATCTCCTCAACTTCTTGCTTGGTGACGTAAGACGAGGCTCAGCAAGAGAAGCCACTAGTGGCCCAAACGATTTGGAATGGCTGTGCGTGGGTAACGTGGCTACTGTAAATGTTGACTGAGATATACAGTACGCTTCTGCTTAAACAGGCTCATAAATGTTTTTTCTTGGACCGACGCAGAGCCAGAACCTACCAAGTATGGAACCTCCTACCAACTCCTCGCCGGAATCCTTCCAGAAAGTCCTGAAGGCTCCGGGCCCGAAGCACAGCCAGGCACAGAGACAAGCGCACTTCACCGCGTTCGCGTCCAAGTGAGGCCGGCCGCCGGCCCAGCCAGGACGGCTGGGGACCTGTCATCCAATCAGTCCGTCACACGATTCACGCATCCGTTCTCACTCGCCAGCGGGCGATGAATTTGCTCGCTTTCGTCCCTGTCTGCCCGTCATCACTGACGCCCGCCTCCACCACCACCCCCGCCACGCATCCCATTCCATCGCCGCGTATAAAGATTCACTGCCCGCGACGAGAAGAAGCAGCTCATCACCACCTCCGCGGTCGAAGCTCCTCCCGAACCCGTATCGTCGCCATGGCATCCTTCCCGCCTGTAAGGTGAGCACTGAGCAGAACCAAGCGGCAGAACGGGGCACTGTCTCTGTCGGCTGTCGCCGTTCAGTTCTTGATCAAATTCCCCCAGTATCATATTCTTCGTTGAATTTTCTGTGACTGGAGATTCTTTATTGAGGTTTTTTAATGGAACAATTCTTCCTCCCCGGCCTTGCAGCTCCCCGAAGGAAGCGCTGCCGTCTCCACTGACCTCCGCCTCCGAGCCCCCGCCCCTCTTCGATGGCACCACCAAGTAGGTTTTCTTCCTATCAATTGCAAAATCTTCACCTGGGCTGTTCAGGAGCTAGAAGTTAACCCCCTTTTGAGTTTCGTGAAGGTTGTACATTGCCTATCATTGCCCCTTCGCGCAGCGCACTTGGATTGCCAGGAACTACAAGGTGCCACCTCACCGTCACCACTGTTCTTTGATTTGTTGAAGCGGTTCTCTTTTGGGTGTCTTCCTGGAAAGGAAAACTGAAATCTTTTATGTTCCTTGTCGTTTCTCCAGGGTTTGCAGGACAAGATTAAGATAGTCGCCATCGATCTTGCTGACAGGCCAGCATGGTACAAGGAGAAGGTTTATCCTGAAAACAAGGTGTGTTTCATTAATCTGCTATTCCCCTGGCCCTTGGGACCTTTCATGTTCAGATTTTCCAAGGTTTATGGATACTTTCTTTTACATTTTCCTCTCATGTATGATTTACCCATGTTTTCTTTCCCGTAGGTGCCTTCTCTGGAGCACAACAACCAGGTGAAAGGAGAGAGCTTGGATTTGGTTAAGTACATTGACAGCAACTTCGAAGGTCCATCGTTGCTCCCTGAGGTACATAAGATCGCCATCAATGCAGCGCTTGAAAAAAAAAAGTGTTTTTCAGGCTTGTTAACGTCTGGACTCTGGATTCTTCACAGGATCCTGCAAAGAAGCAGTTCGCTGAGGAGCTGCTTGCATATACTGATGCATTTAACAAAGCATTATACTCATCTTTACTCTCCAAGGAAGATGTGTCTGGGGAAACTGGTAATAAAACTTGTTCGCATTTTGATTTGTTTGAAAAGGCCTTTTTTTTAATGAGATGCTAATTGTCTCATGCATTCTCTTTACATCAGTTGCTGCTTTGGATAAAATAGAAGAAGCCCTAGGGAAATTTAATGACGGCCCGTTCTTCCTTGGTCAGTTCAGTCTGGTATGTTACTGAACACTAGTAATCATTCTCCCTGGAGCATGGTTCGAAATCAAATCTCTGTTAGAAAGAGTCCATATTATAAATGAGGGCTTCAGTTCGTATGTGGTTTTGACGTGATGCGCAATTTCATTACAGGTGGACATTGCCTATGTACCATTCATCGAGAGGTTTCAGATATTCTATTCCAACATAAAGAACTATGATATCACAAAGGGCAGACCCAACCTTCAGAAGTTCATTGAGGTAATCCACACTAAAGCTTTATGTGTAGTACATTCACACTCTTGATGATGCTTTTCTTGGGGAGAAATTTTAAATCATGGATTGGTACATTTCAGGAAGTGAACAAGATCGATGCATATACGCAGACTAAACTGGACCCACAGTTTTTACTTGAGCAGACAAAGAAGCGGCTTGGGGTATTATATTTTTTTAATTTTTTTCTGCTTTGATTGATCTATTTGATCAGCTAATTTCAAAAAATTGACCATCATTTTAACCTCCAGATTGCTTAAAGCTTGTGACCAAGGATGAAACTCTCGCCAGAAGTACCAGCATAGTAGACTGAGACTCATTTAGTCGTTTGTGTGCTTGAATATTGCATATGGTTTTCAATAAGACATGGCCTTCTATACTGGTTGTGCTTCTGAAAATAAACTAGTTGTCCGGATATTATAGCTTTGGTAATGATGTATTGATTTGGTAATGATGTATTTATGTCACTGTCTATGAAGGGGTGGGGAGAGAGAGAGAATGATATGCAGTGTTCTGTAAAATGTTGCTGAGTTCAATGGATCAGTATTCGTCTCATACCAATATTCTCCTTGTGCCGTTAGAAAGGAAATCACCAAGTGAGTAGAAATAAAAAGATATGTAACAATGTCCACAATGGATCATTACTTCATTAGCAGGCTTGAGCCTTGTTTGTATTTGTTTCTCAGCTTTTTTATAAAGAAAAGTTGTGCCACGCAACACGAATATGCAATTCAATAGCTTCTCCGATAAACTACCCAAACATTCCATTCGCTTAAATGTGGCGGGCTACTTCCATATTAAAGAATTAGTATTCCATTAGTTACTTTCTTGAAAGTACTGAATGTGTGAGAGAGAGAACGAGCGAGCTTGTGGCCAATCTGCACTCCACCCTCACCGTCACGCAACATTTCTGTTGGGCAGCCAACTGAAGATCGAGAAGACTCAAGATTACAAAGAAGAGAAGACTCAAGATGATAGGGAAAGAATAACGGAATCCAAGGAAAAGTGCTGTTCAATTATACGTGTTAAGATACCAACAAAATGATTGAGGTTCTGCTAAGGATCAGCCGCCAGAAACTTTTAAACTTTCTGGTCAAATTTCTCATTGTCTTTTATTTTAGAATCTGCTGTGCACATATTTCACTATCAGAAGAAAAGAGAGACGGTATTATAACATTTTGAACAACATGTCAACCTAATCCGAGCTCCAACAGCAGCACACCGAAACCAAATTATAGTATTTGCGGTGCAAATATAACCTATGACAACGGTACAAAAAATAATCTAAGCGTTCTGCATTCATCCATGTAGACATTCATGCACTCATCCTCAGCTGGGCCTTACTCAAGCTTCCTAAAGTTTGAAAGCCCTCAAATCCTCTTCTGCTGTGGTCAGGATGCAAACTTTGACAATGAAGAACTACTAGAAATCGAATCAATACTGGATGTGCTCAAAGGCCGGCCATTTAGCTAGAAATCAATAAGCTCCTAGTAGGGACTATTGAACAACTATTAGGTGTTTGAAAACAACCTCCAACTTCCTACACATGGATTGCTCATATTGTGACACGGCGCATGAGGCGTGGCTTCAGCCATTACCACACACTCATTTTTTGGCTACTCGTCACTGCTGACGCTCGAACTGAATTAATTTTTCTTCGGATTCCCTTTCTGCTCTGACTGGCCTTGGTGCTGCCATCTTAACAGCACCAGCATTTTTCATTTGCAAAGGGCTACTTTTTCATGTTCGTATCACCGCTGGAGGCAAAATTGTAGTATCACCGTCTGACAGGTTCTTGACACTTTTTTTTTTCTTTTGTACTTCTTACGATGATCATTTGACATGATGGTTGGACATGAAACAGAGTACCATATCATCATTATCTTTCCTCTGTGTGTAGCTTTGACATGGAAGCCCTTCCTCCTACCTTGACATCTGCTTCTGAGCAGCCACCTCTCTATGATGGCACAACCAGGTCGATCATTTGCTTTGTTCTCTGATTCTGAAGTTGGATTTGGATATGATATGACCAAATATTTTAGACCACAGACTGCATATGCAATTAAACACCGTTCAATGTTCTTGCTTATTTCTCAGGCCAAAAAAAAAAATGTTCATACTACTTTAATGCTTTTCTGACTGTACTCTACCAACCTGGCATTTGCGTATCTGAAACTGGAGCTGCAGATTGTATATGTCGTACGTTTGCCCGTATGCGCAGCGGGCATGGATCACAAGGAATTACAAGGTATTCCACTCGGCCTAGTTCTGATCCGTCTGTACATGCTTTTGGACTTTCATTGTTTGCTTTGGGGAACCAGGGTTTGCAGGAGGAGATCAAGCTAATCCCCATGGACATGGCAGAAAAGCCTGGATGGTATAAGAAGGTTTACCCCAACAACCAGGTGTGTCTAGTTTTGCGCGGCAAAACAAAAAAAAAAAGTTCGAGATCATATCCTGCCACTTGATGAGTTTGTAATTCTCCCGGACAGGTGCCTTCCTTAGAGCACAACAAGAAGATCATGGGAGAGAGCCTGGATGTGATAAAGTACATAGATAGCAACTTCGACGGACCCAAACTTATCACCAACGTGAGTTCATCATGAGCTAGTTCATAGCCGTACTTCACTGCATGCCCTTCTTAGGTTGCTAATCCAATTGGTCATCTCAGGACCCTGAGAAGCAAAGGTTTGCAGAAGAACTGCTGGGATATTCAGATGCTTTCAACAGGGCATTGCTCGACGCACTTAGATCTGAGGGACCCATGACCGCTGAAGCTGGCAAGAACTGAAAATGTCCATTTATTTTTTTTATCCAAAAAACCATACTTGTTCTTGACTCAAGACACATTCTTCATCGTCAGTTGCTGCTCTGGACAAAATAGACAGCTCCCTGTTAAAATTCGATGATGGCCCTTTCTTCCTTGGCCAACTTAGTCTGGTAAATCTGAAGAAATGTTTTCAATGCTTTATGCTAGTTATTATTTTTTTACTCCGTCCTTTTTCTTAAAAAAATATATGATGTTTAGGCGAGTTAATTGGTTTACTTTGAACTAGTTAGCTTGTCATAGATGTTGTATATTTAACAACGTAGGGGCACTGGCTAGTAATTCCCAAGTACTAATGGTGTTTGATCTTGGGATAGGTGGACATTGCATACGCACCATTCATCGAAGGGTTTCAGATATTTTTTGCTGGCATAAAGAACTGTGACATCACTGAAGGGAGAGTCCATATACATAAATTCATCGAGGTAGTTTTCCCTGCATGTTCATGTCTTTAATCTAATGATTTATATCATAACGCCAGAACAATGTGTGATAGGAAATGAACAAGATTGACGCGTACACGCAGACCAAGCAGGACCCTCAAGTACTGCTTGCTCTCACAAAGAAGAAATTTGGGGTATGATGATGAATTAACTTTTTATACGGCCATCTTGATCCGAGATACTACTGGCCTACCACTGGTAGATTCTGCCTTGTATACTTCTTATGCCACTGAAATAGTGGTGTCTTGCCTATAGGCTATAGATTTAATCTGCTTGATCTGATCTCCATAAATAGCTATTCATACGAATAAAATGGAGAGCCCGTCACACAAGGTTTTAGCAGGTTGGAATCAAGATGGCTATGTATCTCCCTTGACAGACTTCACACAAGAATAATCAGGATGAGATCAACAGTTTGACTGTTGAATGCTGTCGATTTGTAATATTTTTTGGATTGCATGCCATCCAGGCAAATTTTTACAAGTTCACATGTTAATTTTTTTTTGAAAGTAAAGACAGAAGCTCTGCCGCTCAATTAAGAAGGAAAGAAAGTTTATGTACAAGAGCACCCATGGTGCCTAAAACACCGGTCCAAGGATCAACATAAGCTGGTGCAGCTCACTCACACATGTCCTCAAGAAAGCACCTCAAACTACAAAAACAATTTACCCAGCAATGCACAAAGCAATATCTTCTTTGACCAAAGAGGCCACTTGTTCCCACGTCTTGTGCACATTTTCGAATATCCTCCTGTTCCTTTCCTTCCACAAATTCCATACAATATAAATGAAGACTCCATTAAATGATCTTCATTCCCGCCTTGGCACCTTGGTCACCACATCCTCCCACCAATCAGCAAGGCATTGGGGGTCCTGTTGGGGCAGCTGCACATCAAATTCTTCCCTAGCCAGGACCTGGCCCCAGACGGCTCTAGCAAAAGGGCAAAGCAAAGAAAGATGCAACCCTGTTTCCATAGGTCCATTACACAAGACACAGTGTTCTTGATGTGGCCACCCCTTTTTTGTAGGTTATCGGCTGTGAGGATTTTACCATGTATTAGTATCCAGGCATGCACTTTGCATTTATTTTAAGGGTTTTAACTCCAAAACCAACCTTCCAACAGCCTCTTACTCTTTTTATTACTCCCCCCACGTTCTTGCACGAGATTCCTAGTTTTAAATTTTATCATATCAAGTTGGTGGATTTGAATGCCAACACGATTAGATGATGGTTGACAGGGTTCCTTGCTAGTACCAAACCGTTTCAATATATCCAATTAAAATCGCCTGGTTGCTCAGAGACGATGTATTAAACTCGTTTTCATTCAAGCTATCCAAACAACATAATATGTAACCTCAAACCTAGGAAATTAACAACCTAAATAACACATATTTTTCATAACAATCTTGATCAAACATTGTTTTAGGAAAACTAATTTCCAGTTCTACTGATCCGAACAACCACATGCATTACAAAACCAAATGGTTCTGTAGTGCACACTATTATACATTTTGATAGCAGGATAATGCTAACAATCATTAGTACAAAACCGTGAGATGAGGATCTCCACGGTCAGGAACTTGGACAGAGCAGGGCCAGAAACAGGCCGATGACAGCCCAGTCAGTCAATGATCTCGCTGCTTCAAGCTCTGGTCCAGAGAAACACCTTACCACTAGAGCTTGCACCAGCAAGATGGCCAACTTTGCAGGGGTGCAGCGCAAACCGGCATGGGATGGCTGTCATGTGTTCACTCTCAAGAAATGCCATGTGCGAAGCCGAGAGGCTTTTCTGACTGCGATCAACTGAGATAACATCTATTCCTCTTTTCATATTCCCAACAAATAGATTGCTGTCATTCCAGCTCCAGATTGCCCTGCAAGCATGAATTTAAGTTTTATCACTGAAAATAATGATGGTTACTCACTAAAGAATGCTACAAGGTGTGAAACTCATCATACTTGAATGTGGATAGCCATCTGCCTGTCCTGTTATCATGCTTAAGAATACATAAGTCATCAAAGTTATCCATGTTGAAAATTCGGACAGTGTCATCAAGGCTGCAAATAGTAATAATAAGGTCATTCCATGTAACAATAAAAAATTGTTATTTGTGTCGATATAAACCAGCAAATGATTGCATGAGACAAATTGAGGTGCTAACAGCACAGAAACTATGCTGGACCAGATTAACAGACAGGCATAAGAAAACATATGTAGCCCTTCATTCTTTAGCAACTTCAGCAAGACAACCCCATATGGAGTCCTTAGATAACTGGATAAGGGTTCTTGAGAGAAATAAAAAGAGAGGTTCGGCAAAAAAAAAAAAAAAAAAAAAAAGAAAAAAGTTTTTTTTTTTTTTTTTTAACAAAAAGAAGAAAAGAAAGGTTGTTCCTATTATTTAGTTCCAGGCAATAGATCTGCCATGTGCAGCCATTGAAAGTGCTAGGAATATTCCTATAGTAGTAGTAGCTTAGCAAATGCAAAATGTCTAATGTCTATAAGTGAGCGTACTACTCTTGCCAATACTCCTGCACCCAAGCTAGACATCCCAGGATACATAAGGTCAGTGAGCTAACAATTGAAAACAAAGTGTATCAGCACCTGCGTGTTTTACATAGTCATGGAATGAGAGGAATGTGATGTGGACTTGAGTGTTCATGTCGTCAAATTATGATTGCACACAAGAAATGCAACACAATCTGACATGGATGACAGTCTAACTCAGATGCAGGTGTTTCACTTGGTAAATCAGACTACATGTGTCGATGATATGTAGAATATGCATTTAGCCCTGGTATACTGGCTCAATTTAAGATACATGTTCATTGTTAAACCAAATATGTTGATCCTTTTTACAAACAAAGGGACAAAAATGAATCGTACTGTTGCCAGCGTAGCACATATAAATGGTTAGGAAAAATGAGCACCTGGTTGTTGCAAGCATATTGCCACTGGGTGAGAAATAAGCTGACTGAATGGATTTGTTGCATTCCAAAACTTTCAAGCTCTCAGGTCCTTTCTTTTTCATCCTTCTCATGTCCCATATGCAAACTGTTCGATCTGTCGAGCTTGTGGCAAATATATATGGATTCTCTGGACGAAAATCTACAGAGTTGATTCTCTGATCATGTAAACTCCATGTAGTTGGTACCTTACCCGTCCTTTCATCGAAAAGTTTTAATTCATTTCCCTCAGCAAAATATAGAGAGTTGGGACTATTTGGTGCTTGACAAAGCGAGAAAATGGAATAGTCACACAAGTGGATTGTATTAAAGCTCTCTTTCTCAACATCCATGAAACAAATTTCACCTTGATAACTAGAGCTGTAAATCTGCAGGCCCAATTTATCAGAGATAGCAGAATCAGAAAACCCTAAAATAATAAAAGATACCATATAGCAAAACTATAGTGTCCTAAAAACATGCCAGTATTATTTGCCTAAACTGTCATCTGTCTTGTGAGAAGCTGCATACGGTGGCCAACGCTCAAAATTAAACAAGCCAGATATGGATGATTGTCAAATTTTTAGCACCAGTGTTACATCCATACTGGACATTTTTAGGAAAAAGGAGTTTTTATTGCACAATACAGAGGATGATTTGCTATTTTGCTGCCAATAGTTAAAAAAATTTTCATGAGGCACAGCTACGTTCTAAAAGGATACTGTTGCTTAACCCCCTTTCCTAGCTTTTCCTTGCCTTTCTCCCTCAACATTGCTAAATTGTGTAGGCCCGGCACCCCCCCCCCCCCCCACAACAACCCCACAAAAAAAAAAACACCTAAAAATGTCTCTCGTCCATCAGCTTAGCTATCGCAGGCAATCTAAGTTGTTGCACAGTTTACTTACTCCCACAAGTACAAACTTAGGCAAAGTACCAATTGTTCAAACAAATGCAGCAACGTTGGATCCACCTAAACAGAAATAGAAATAAAAAATAGACAGTAATTTTGACATTATCCACAAGTGCCAAAGAATTGTTTTAAAAAAAAGTGCCAAAGAAGAAACAATCACCTTCTGCGGCGTGGCAGGGTGCATCACAATGCCCCCTACAGGCCCCCTGTGGGGAAAATACTCGAACACCCCGTCTACACCATCGCCATCCTCATTCTCCTCCACGAGACGATCGACATCCCAGAACCCAATATGCCCGTGCACGTTCCCAGCGACCACCACAGTCCGGTCGGACACCGGCAGGATCCGCACGGACAATATCCGTCCCGGCACCACCTTCCTCACGCCCTCGGGCCGAAGCACCAGCTCCCTACTGGCGTCGAACCCGTCAGCCGCGCAGATCCCGCTCTCGAGCGATGGCGAGGGCTCTGCGGCGGTGGCGTCTCGCAGGGCGGAGGCGAGGGAGGATGAGAACGGTGTGGTGCGGGGCTTCGTCGGTGACGGCGGCGTGGGCGGTGAGGTGATAGCGCCGGCAGAAGCCGAGGACTCGGCGGGGGGGATGCCGCGGGTGCGCAAGGAGCGGCGGAGGACGACGGGGCTGCCCGTTCTCGCGCGGGGCTGCTGCTTCTTGGGGCGCTTGGGGAAGGAAGGGGTGGGGCTGAAGGAGGCGGAGAGCTCGGCGGCTGTGCGGCGGAGGGAAGCGAGGATGGCCTCGTTGCGGCGGATGTTCTCCTCGCGGCGGCGCTCATAGTCAGTAAGCCCGTCCCCCGGCGGCGACGCCATGTTGGTGGATGGAATATGCTCGAAGCTGTTCGATGCGGCGTGGTGGGGTCGTGGGGACTGGGGAGGGAGGGGAGAGTGGAGGAGAGGAATACGGACTGAAGGCGGCGCGGTTGGGTAAGGCGGTGGTGGGACTGCCAGAAATGGCGGGAAGTTTTGCGGCGGGAAGAGATGAGTGGCGGGAAAGGGGCGCGCCGTAGGGCCCAAAAAAGAGAAACAGTGACAGATGTCGAGTGCATAGTGCTGGCCGGCAACAGCTAGCAACAGATTGAGTTGCTCCAGCAGTAGCGCTGCGGCAATTGTCATCTTACGTCAGTCTCAATGAAGAGTTTTATTTCACGGTTTTAAAGGTGCCACATCAGTTTTATAGATTAGATTTGCGGAATGAAATCATCTCCCTCAGTACAAGATTTCATCTCACAATTTCATAGACTAACCAACGTATTAAATTGTTGCATGGTATGGTGATTAAATGTGCCAATCCCCACCAGATGAACACTATCGGGCTGAGTCTCCATGGCCATGCACCTTGCTTCCTCCATCAGAGATGCGCCGCATGCCCGCATTGTGCTTGCATCTGGACCAGCGGCGACCACGGAGGGAGAGGCGGCCACGGCAGGGACAACGAAGCGATGGTCATGACGGGAGAGGCGGCAGGTGATTGTGCCCACACGCGACGGGACCGATGGCCACTCCATGGACACCGACGATTCGCTCGCTCTTCGGCACCGATGGACTAAGATCGTAGTTCGTGCTTCTATTGAGTATTGACAATGATTGTGGTGTTGTACGCTGGTCGCACAATGGTGATTGTGCCCAGGTGCGGAGGAGCCGCGCCTGCGCGCGGTGGGGGTGCCCGTGCTCTTGGCCGGCGGAGGGGCTCCTGTGGGTGCTCGCGATGGTGGACTCGCCTGTGACGATGAAGTCTCTCGCTCGTGCGCGACGGAGTTGCGAGTGCAGAGTCCCATGCTCGCGACGGCGAAGTCGCACGCTCGCGACGGTGAACTTACTCGCTCGCTCGCGCGCGCCAGAGCTCCCGACGGCGGCACGTAGCCTCGCGACGGACCGACAGACCGCGGCGGAGTCCGACGAACACGGCGGACGGACGTAGAGAAGAAGCGGAGTCGTGACGAACATGGCGGACGGGCGGCGGAGAAGAAGCGAGGAAGAAAAACTCCCAATGAAACGAAAGGAAGGATCTCAGTGCTGGTTTCACACCGATTCCAATGTCTTGGAAATGCCGCTTGCTCCTGTTGTCGTGAGGATGAAACTTTTTTCTTCTCTCTTCTACTCGTTTCATGCAAAAACTTCTCATCTACTGATGTGACAGCCTATTTAATATGCATAAAACACCTTATGAAACTCTATTGAGAGTGGCCTTAAACCTCCTACATCCTTCATTCTAGGAATATCATTGGTGATATACCGAAGCATCTCCCCAATATTCTAAATTACTATTGGGATAAATTATTGATAAGTTATTAGAGACGTTTTTAAAATTGTTAAAGGATAACTTTAACTTTACTAGAACATCATGCTCCCGAATGCAATGACATGGAAAACAAAAGTTGTGTCTGCACTTACGTCTCCCTTTGGATTGAAAGATTTTTTTTTCTTTTTTTTTTTACGTAATTCTTCTATTCCAAATAGGACCTTAATAGTGTTGATGTAAATAGAACCTATATAAAGGACCTTTGAGCAAATGATATGAATAAAGAGGAGAGAGTGTGCCAGGATGCGCATCACAATGAGTATTCCCAAAAGAAAACAATATAGGCATTAAGACCTAAGGAAAAATTATGCTATATAAACAAGAACCGGTTCGAAAGCATAGGAAAATCTCTTTCTTTCCAGGAACCAATATTTTACAAACCCAAATACTCAACGCTTCATGTTGAGGATAAATCATTCCTTGAATGCACATCAATTTGTATTGTGTTCTCGCGTTCTTTCACGGAGGCTCCATGGTCCGTCGAGAGTTACCATTTGAAACGTTTTTATCTTTATCGTTTTACCTTGAGTTAGTGCTTCCATATTTGCATATGTGTTAATGAGGATATCACTCTTTCAGATGCACCCGTTGATCCTCCAACCGTTCTACAATGTCTAATAACCCGAGCTCAAATATGATAATCAGATCTAGAGGTGAGCTCATTCTTAAACCATCTTTTTATAGTTTTGAAAACAAATTGCTATCTAATGATGTTATCTTGTCTAGAAATATTAGAGGGTTACGAAGTACTTGGATGAGGTGTGGAGGCACAGAAGATTAGCAAAGGATCGATCATGTTCGCTTGTGTTATGAGCTGGACTTATGAACCGTTCGAACAGTATTTTTCTCTCACAGCAAACCAGCTGGCTTATCTTATCAACCGGCTTTTATGACCAGCCGAACACCCGATATCCAAGACAAGTCAAAGGCCTAGTCCAACTCAAGTTCAAGTCTACCTCGGCCTTAGGACCATCATGCAGTAAAACGGGCGCACAAGACGAATACATATTGCTTTCAACAATCTACATATGCATGGAAAGACAATATTATAAGCTAACCAATGACTTTAGTTTGACGTGTAATGTTTTGTTCTCCGTCATGATAGATACTTAGCTATTTTATTTCATTTAGATGTGTCATCTCCACCAAAATGTAGTAGTACTACAACATTTCTGAACATTCTATCTGGTTAGTTTTTAAACGTAACTACGCATCAGCTCTTGTAATCCCTGTTATGCTTGTGTGTGTTTCGGAAGACCACCCTGTTGTGCTTGGACTAGCTCAATCTAAATTTATTGGCATTTTCAACAGCTCAGCCAGAGTACTCAGTACTGACCATCTTCATTCGTCTGCTATGTATGCACTGACCGCATGGTGTATTCTGCTACGAGCTTTGAGAACAGAGACGATTTATTCTCCAGCAATTTTGTCGGCCTGTCGTGCTCGACGGCCACGCCTGCAAATAACAGCACCAGCGTCATCACAACAGAAGCGCCAAAGGCATCACATTCAGTAGTAACTGCTGTTTGTGGCACTAACCGTTGTCAAGAAGCAGCACCATGTCGCTGTCAAGAACCGATGTGATCCTGTGCGCTATCGTGATGACTGTCATCTCTGAAAAATGCTGCCTCAGTGTTTTCTGGATCAAGTTGTCAGTTGCCGTATCCACTGAAGCAGTGGCTTCGTCCAGAACAAGAATCTTGCTCCGTTTCAGAATTACCCTACCAAGACACACAAGCTGTCGCTGGCCCACGCTCCAGTTCTCACCATTCTCTATCACTGCAATCCAAGTCAAGAACATTTCACAAGAATATTCAGTACCATGTGCCTCCATTCTTTCATTTTGTCAAAATTGGTATTCCGAAAAAAATGTGAAAGATACAGGGTGGGAAAAAAAGGCAGACTAAGAGCCTGATTGGTTCGCATCCAAAATTTGCCCAGCCAAAGATTTGGTAAGCCATAATTTTGGCTAGCATTTGGTTGGCTACCAAAACTTGTTAAATTCTCACATTTGACTTGCCAAATCTATGGCAAGTTTTTTGTCCAACTTTTGGCTTGCCAAATCTTTGGCATGGCAAAATTTAGAAGTGAACCAAGCAGACCCTAACTATGAACTGCATGACTAATATAAGGATATCAGACCTGGTGAGTCAAGCTTCAGCTCCTTCTTCCTAACTTCATCCCCTAGCTGACAACAATCCAAAGCCTAAAATCAAGAGTAACAGATATCATCATTAGGTAGCAAGCTATTCTCAAAACTAAAATAAGGGAATGACATAGCAACTTAGGTAAAACCAATGCTTGAGTGTGTGACAATTTTTAAGAAACAGAGCATGTGAAAGGTGAAAGTACCTCCCAGATTTGATCATCAGAGTACTCCCCAAGAGGATCAAGATTACTTCTAACAGTTCCTTCGAACATTGTCGGCTCTTGCGGAATGATGCTCAGTCTGGATCTCAGATCATGCAGACCAATTGTGCAAATGTCGACATCATCTATCAGTATCTGACCAATAGTGGGGTCCACAATACGGAAAAGGGCCTGAATGAGGGTTGATTTGCCACTTCCTGTTCTTCCAACAATACCGGTCTTCATGCCCCCCAGAAAAGTGACCGTAAGACCCTTCAGAACAAATGGCAATTGCGGTGCATATTTCACCTGCATCAAACTAAAAAAATAAGAGGGCCTTCCTCCTGACATAATTCTTTTGCTTTCCTATTGTGCACATATGTCCATCTGGCTCCTTCAAATGGATTACGGAAAGACAAATAGGTACTGGTTTGAACAAAGGGCACACAAATTTAACTATTTTTTTAATCCTTTGCATCTCACTAATTATTCAGGGCACTATTCTAGTACAGAAGAAAAAAAGGAATACAGTGTGACAGCAAAAGGGCGAGGGATTTACATGGACATCATGGAGCTGAATTTCTCCATTAGATGGCCAGTTATGAGCCAACTTATCTTCTGACATAACAAGCGGGGGTTCTGCAGGAATGCTAATGTACTGTAGAATTCTCTCTACTGATATAATCCTGTTCTCCAAATTGCACATACCCCAGACAACCCATGCTTGAAGCATGTTCAGATTAAGCCCATATGTGACAGCAAGGCCAGCAATACCTGAAAGTTGGTCGTGATGTTACTTACGAACCCATATCAAATCCTATCTAATTTACTGTCATCCAGCTACCAGAACTATAAACACTTCAGAATTAACATGATGCTCCCTTGTCCAAAACATTGTAATTCTCACTTCCCAAGAAGTCAAACAATTTCAAGTTTGACGGAATCTATTGAATAAAATGCTAACATTTTTTCATACCAAATGTTACGAAATATACTTTTATAGTAACCTATTTAGTAAGTAAATGTTGATACTATTTCCTATAAACTTAGTAAGTTTGACTTGTCCCAAATCTAGAACTGGAAACGGAGGGAGTATAATAATATATACCTGGATCAATAAGACCTGGTGGTAGATTGATCAAAAATATCAAAGAGAAGGCAAATACAAGAGATGACAACACATCCAGACGAAAGCAAAGCCACTCCCTTGCTCCAGTGTTGTAGAATTTCGGTCGAGAGTAGGCATCTGTTAGATGGCCATTAGTTGACACAAACTGATTTTCCTTACCAAAACTTCTAATGGTAGTTGACCCTGATATTGATTCTGCAAAATGTTGTATTGTAGGAGCTTTGCACACTCCTACTAGCCTTTGCAGCTCCCTAGCTGTGTCAATGTAGTACCGCTGCAACAAGGTGAGTAAAATGAGATATGGATGATCCTGCAGTTTAGCTTGGAGCGATGATAATAAGATTGGTAAAAAGTACCTGATACCAGATACAGGTAGCAAATACAGGGATGAAAACAACAAAGACCTGCCATGCGACTTGAGACATCACCACAATAATTCCAATAATTTGAATGATAGAAAATGCAACAGAGCCCATCTGGTCAGCAATATTAGTGTCCACTTCGCTTTGATCAGTTGAAGCCTGCAAATTTTGAGTATATGAAATAGCGTAGTACAAGTAAATGAACTGAACTAACGATATTTGGTCTGGCGAAGATGACTTGCCCTATTCAAGATGCGCCCGCTCGGAGTGGAATCGAAGAAAGACATAGGAGCTCTGAATATGGACAGATGCATCTTGTTGAATAACAAAGTTGCTGTTTTGTATGCAGCTGTTGCAAGGAACAGTGATCTTACAAGTATACACAATGAGCTTCCCAGAGCCAGGATGACATAGACAGAGATCAGTGTCGACATGCTCACCGGAGGCTCAACATCCTTTGACACGGGAGCAGCCCAAGCCATCCAATAATTACTCGCAATTTGAAGTATTTGAAAAAGTATCTGTGCTAGCAACACAAACGGTACAAGAGCTCCCTTGTAAGCTAGTGTGAGGTACTTCCAATAGACCCAGAATCCCACCCTACCTTTCTCCCTTTCTTCTTCCTGCACCAGCTGCCCACTCTGAGCATTCTCTTCATCATTGTTGGCTTTGTCTTTCTTCTCAGATGATGACAGTGATCTGGACAGCTTCGGCTTTGTTTTGCCACTTGAAGGAGAGGGCACATTGCCTCCATTCGTGGAATCAATCGCATCCAATGTTGTTAGAGCATCCTTGTGAGCACCAACTAGCTCCATGAACTCTTTCCCCGAACCTAGTATTTCGTTGTATTTCCCTGCTTGTGCTATTCTCCCATCTTTCATGACCTACATCACAAGTTTTATAAGAAGACTCATACGAATTATGGTCACAATCGTACATTAAAACTCTACCAAGAAATTCTCACAAGAATGAGATCTGCAGCGGGTAGGAATTCAATCTGATGAGTGACATAAACCACTGTTTTTGAAGCTAAATCCCCAAGCAAGCATTCCTGCAAAAATAAAAATTGTAAACTACGAAATGGCGATTAAATAAATGTTAATCATTTTAAAATTGTCCTGTAAACATTCAACACCTCTTTTTTGATTGTCTTTCAAATAGATGTCGGAATCCTGATACAGAGCACCTTTTCTGTTTGGTTTCTGCCCGCCACTAAGGTTGATGCCTCGCTTTGAATAACTGTCAAATCACCAAATGGCAAATTCAAAATCTTTCTTCAGTGAGCATGACTCAAGTACTCTGTCATACTATTTGTGTCCATCAAGAAATAAACAGTATTTTCAAATGTAGGCCAAAAAATTTTTGCCGCTCTGTATCCATGCTGACTGACTGACATATGCTGTTGGGCAAAGTCTGGACCTCTCCCGATAGACTTTGGAATCTCCTCCAAGAATGCAAGACAGCAAGCGGTTTGAGGAGCCAACTGTCCCACAAAACTTTAACACCCATGGATGGCCTTTCAAATAATCGCATTGAGGTCCTCTAACTATTTGGGACTTCAGGTGAGGCTTCCCATGGCACCCATTGTTGACACTTTTGCAAATGGTGTTGCCATTGTAATAATTGGCCACAGCATCGATTGGCAGTTCGTCAAGGCATAGGAATGATGCTATCCATTATCTAAAAAACACGAAGGTAATTATTAGAATAAATCAATTAATCATGTACCTTAAAAAGGTGGGATCCTGTATGGGCATCAACTGCACTAAAGGGATCATCGAACAAATAGATGTCGGAATCCTGATACAGAGCTCGGGCTATCTGAATCCTTTGTTTCTGCCCGCCACTAAGGTTGATGCCTCGCTCGCCAATAACTGTCTGATCACCAAATGGCAAGATCTCCAGGTCTTTCTTCAGTGAGCATGACTCAAGTACTCTGTCATACTTCTCTGTGTCCATCTCCTTGCCAAACAGTATATTCTCCTGGATTTTGCCGCTCTGTATCCATGCTGACTGACTGACATATGCTGTTGTCCCACAAGTCTGGACCTCTCCCGATAGCTTTGGAATCTCACCAAGAATGCAAGACAGCAAGCTTGATTTGCCGGAGCCAACTGTCCCACAAACCGCAACACGCATGCCTGGCCTAGCTTGGAAGTTGAGGTCCTTAAGTGTTGGGACTTCAGGTGAGGCTTCCCAGGAGAAGCACCCATTGTTGACACTGATTGCAAAGTCAGAGCTACCACTTGGAAGCCTCTGCACAGCATCGCTCGGCAGCTCCTCAAGGCATAGGAATGATGCTATCCTGTCAAGAGATACCTTGGTCTGAATCACCATTGAGATAGTGTCAGGAAGGAAATATATCGGTTCCTGCAGCACGCGGAACGTGGCCAATGCTGACAGCACCTTCCCTGACTCCAACGGGATCCCCATGAGCATGCAAGCTCCAAAGGTGACCACAGCAACGAAGGTCGGGGTGCCCCAGAAGACGAAGGTCACCGTGGCCGATGTGTAGAGGTATTTCTTTAGCCAATTCGTCTCTGTCTTCCTCAGCTCAATGATCTTGGACAAGAATTTCATCTCCCACCCCTGCAGCTTCAGAATCCTCATGTTGTGAAGGATCTCGGTTGTCGCCTTCATCCTGACGTCCTTGCTGTCCATGAGCTTCTCCTGGAACTTCTCCTGCATTTTTCCGGGAAGCACGTTGGCGAGCATGATGGCCACGGTGGCACCGAGCGCGGCAAGCGAGGCGAGCCCGAGCGTGGTGTAGAGGATGAACATTGCCATGCCTACTTGTAACGGCACCAGCCAGAGGTCGTGCATGTACCATGCGAAGACGCCGACGCGGTCGGCGTCGACGCTGATGATGTTGATCATCTCGCCGCTCGTGCGGCTCCGCCTCGACTGGCTGGACAGCGCGAGGCTCTTCTGGTACACGACGGCGACGAGCGCCGCCCGCGAGCGTATCCCCGCTTGCTGCAAGCGGAAGAACCAGTGCCGCTGCGACAGGCACTCGAACGCCTTGGCCACGATGAAGGCGAGGACAAGGAGCGGGCCCTTGCGCCCACGACCGACCGGGAACGAGGAACCCGTCGAGACTCGCCGCCGCGTGAGCGCCGACGGTGGCGACGGAGAGCAGCATGAAGAGCGCCCACCAAAGCCTGAGCTGCGCAGGGAACCGCTCATGCTGCCGCCGTCCAAAATCGAACTGCAGGTACGCGGCGAGCAGCAACCACGCCACCGCGCGCGCGGCCGCGTCCACCTGTTCCGCGACCGCGTCGCGTGACCACCCGGCTCCACCGTCCGCGTACCACGAGTACGCGGCGAGGAGGACCTCGAACGCCGCCAGGGTCCACGTGGTGCAGGCAGCGACCCTGTGGCACCGGAACCGGCCAGCACCGCCGCGGCTGGCATCTCCCTCCACCACCTCCCCATCCTTGGTGCGGCCGGCGGAGCGGCGGCGAAAAAGCAAGCGCCCCGCGACGGCGAGCGCGAGGACGAGGTGGGCGGCCGCGCCGACGCCGTGGAGGAAGAGCGGTTGCAGGAAGAAAATGAGGGATCCCTCCTCGACCTGGCGCTGCCGCCATCGCCGCCGCGGCGGTCGAGGGCATGGACGTCAGTGACGGGCGGCCCAGTGAGCGCGTGCGCGGAAGGCGGAATAGCCGGTGTGAGCCTGTGAGGAGATCGAAAGGGGTCAGTCGTCGTCGACTCCTTGTGACGGCGACAAAGCCGTTGACGCTGTAGCAGGTCGCATCAGGCGTCGTGACGACGACGCGGGCACGCGGCCATTGAGATCAAACTATCATACGTGCCGTGGGTGCTCGGCTCCTTGCCGCAGCCCGCAGGACGGCAGGAGCTACGAACCTTACCACACGGGATGCTGAAATGCTGAGCGTCTGCGCTTGGCTTGGCACCATGCATCCATTGTTTTCTCCGCTGACGATTAGTCCATTCGCGATCGTTTGATTTTTCGGCCACAGTGCTAGGGTGACACACATTTCCACCTATCCGACAGCGACTGAAGATTAGGAACGGAACTATTTCGTCGATGATCTTTCAGTCCGCTTCGACCTTTCCCATGAATGCAACAAAAAAGATTAAATAAATGTCTCTTTAGAACTATCATTACTTGTACCCTTCAGAAAGATTCTACCAGAAATACAAAATATCAGAAGTTTTGCTTATCCACGGCTCCCAGACTGTCCGCAGCTTTCATTGGCACCATACGTTTTCTTTATTCTAGTGCACTTTTTAATCTCTTTTGGTTTTCGCTACTCCACAGCATTATAGTCTTTTATTCGATGAACATCGAAGTCGAACACGGCAGCAGTCTAGCACTCGAACCCTATAGCGTTTGAAATGTTAATTATTTTATTCTAAAGGGGAACAGTTGTACAATTTCCAGAGTAGACACGTAATATTCGCGATATACATTACAATTGAAACAACAAACTAGTTGGAAATTAAAACATAAAGCAGGTTGCCAGACCATACAATGCGGCAAAATTTGTGGATAGACTTTCAGATAGGGACTTGAAGTCTTGTTTGACAGAGTTGACGCAAATATCAAGAGATTTGACTGGCTACTCAGTTACTGAAGAACACGCATGCTAACTTGATTGTTCAGACAGAAGCCCCTGTTTTTGGTAATGAAGGCATTCATCGCATCAGTCTTTGTGCGGAATTTAACCAGCACCATTCTTATTGGCTCTGGGACACCAGCTCTGTTGCAGCAGTATGTATGGAATCAGACAACTAAGAACAGGACTAACAAACAAGAGTGAGCGTCTGAAGACCTTACCTTAGAAAGCTTTCAAATGGTGGAGGTTCAAAATCCGTGCCACACAAAAAACGCTCTATGTCCTCTTGGAGAGCATTTCGTGGGACTCCTTGCAATAGTACCTGATAAGACCAATACAACAAACAGCATAATCAAAACTTGACCACTGTTTCCAGACAAAACAATAATTGATATCAAATGCATTTCGTGGGACTCCTTGCAATAGTCCTTGATATATGCACAATCAATAACCCCAAGCAGGCAAGAGTTTTCCTAAAACATTGGAAACAATAAATTTATTTATTCTACATCATAATATACTTACAAGCATAAACAGAAATTGGTTACATACATATACTTTCACAGAAAACTATCACTTACAGCTTTGCCATCAAAGGGATGTTTGAGATCCCAGACTTCACGACTTATCTGTTAAGAGCAAACAATATATCATTGTTTGGCACTGGACCAATTGAAAAACTGGTAAAAGAAGAAGTCCGGCCTTACCTCATCAATCTTGTACAGACGATTCTGATTTGTTTGCCTAAGTGCGGTGGTAAACATTGCCTTTGAAGAAAACCTCAACAAACTAATCAAGTAAAGAATTAAAATCAAGTTTCAGGTTGCTAATCACATCCATAAGTGGGCAGAGATAAATGATGATACAGATATTTTCATACCAATATCATGTCAACAGTTATTAAAATTTAATGAAAGCATGACATATGTTTACAAAGACATTGTTTCATCGTAGTAAACCATGCTTGTGTCTGTACAATCTTCCTTAGAATTACAGAATAATAGCATCAATGAAGGAGTAGCTATTCTCCCTCATATAAAACTCATCACATGCTCAAGGAAAGAAGTCTTGCACAGATATGTAACCTAACTAAATAGGTCATCAGACAGATCAACAAAAGCTAGTCGGGGACAAATTGGACTACAAAGAAAGGGCAATGCTTCATGAACACTATATGAAAAAAGGACATGCATCAGCCAGACACAAGGTTCATATCTAAGGTACAGTTCTAAAAGGCTAAGGCATCACTTGTCTTGTGATCGGGGTATGAAGAAATGGAACCAGACACAAGGTTAGGGGTCCAAGTTCAAGTAAACAAGGCATAAAAATAAAAAGGCTATATATAAAAAGCATGCAGAGTATGCAGAGCATACAGATCATGTCCCTTGTTGTAAACAATCTTCACACAAGGTTATATATACAGACCATGCAGAGGAACAAAAAAGTTATATATACAGAGCATGCAGAGGAATCATACGCAGCCAACGGAGTATATCCCCTGTTGTAATCAATCTTCACATCATCCAATGACAATCCACATCTGTCAAGGTGATGGATAATGTCAGTTTTCAACATGTTCATCTCAAGACGATTGCCTCCACCAATGACACTGTAGAACCTTCCATAGGCCAAGCCTGTAGCAGTAGCAAAATATTATTGTAATATACTTGATCAATAAGGTAATAGATACCTTATCAGCAAAAACAGTTATTACAAAGGGAAATTTTGCCTTAGGACACCACAAAAATGCATAATATGTTGATGGACACCGCAACAAGCGAAATTTGCCCAGTACCATTATAAATTTGGGACTCTTTGCCATAACACACTACGGCCAGTATTTTATTCATTTCTCATATTCGTGGAGAGAGAGGGTGGGAGAAGTGTCCAAACTACCCTTGTCTTCAACCTTTGGTTCTTCACTGATATTTGCCGTCACACACTGCGTCGATGACTTGATTCATCTCGCTGTCCTTCTCCCAGCGTCAGCGGTGGCGTGACCCTCTCCAGCCTCGCGTGACAACGGTGCAGCCTGTGCAGCCTCCCCAGCCTCCTATGGCGGCCGACCGGCCTCCCAAGACTCATGTGACGGTGGCATGGCCTCCCCGGCCTCCTGCAGCAGCAGTGAGGCCTCGCCAGCCTTGATCGACGGCCGTGCGGCCTCCCCGGCCTCATGCTGCGGCGGTGCGGCCTGCCTCGTACAGCGACGCCGCGGCCTCCAGGCCCTCCCACGGCAACAACATGTCCACCACCATCGTGTTGGGCCGCAGCTATGGATGAAAACGGATCGGATACGGACGGATCACTGATTTGTTTTCATATTTCTGTCCGATTTGGATTCCAATACGGATAGTGTCAACCATGCCGGATAGGATACAATTGGATATCGACATCATAAATATGCGATTTGAGTATTCGGATACAGATACGGTACCCCGGATGTTGAATGTCCGGACTTGGATACGGATGGATAAAAAACCCTCTAAACGAATTCGGTCTCGAATACATGATCGGAAAACATCCGTACCGTTTTCATCCCTGGCCAGAGGCCACAACACCACGTCCTCGTGGAGCCAGCAGAGCCACCAACACTGCCCCTACTCCCCCCCCCCCCCCCTCCCATGGTGTCAGTAGCAGCTGGCCGTCGCTGTCGTGCGTGTGTGTAGGGGCTGTGGCAGGGGCCAAGGTGACGTGCTTGGTGTTCTCGAGTTGAGGAAACAACATGGCTACACGAGACAAAGGTAATTAAAAAGAAGAACAAAATCACCGGCCACGGATGACCTCGTCGGAAAAGACAAGGCAACGGCAATGTGTTACGGCAAAGATTGGTGCACAACCGGAGGTTGAAGACGAGGGCAACAAAGTCATTCCTCCTGCACTCTCTCTCCACGAATATGAGAAATGAATAAAATATTGGTTGCGGTGTGCAGAGAACCCTAAATTTATAACGGTACTAGGTATATTTCACTCGTTGTGGGGTCCATCAGCATATTACATATTTTTGTGGTGTCCTGCAGCAAAATTTCCCTATTACAAAGTACAAACTATGGGTATCAACAGAACAAAAGGCTAAGAGGGCACAACAAAACCCTCTTGATCTCAACATTCAAGATGCAAGAATACAAGAGAAGACCCAGTTTAAATGTTGCAACATATGTCACAGCTCAGCAACCTTCCCAGTTCATACTTCTTTAATTTAAGCATGACCAGTGTTCCAAAAAAAAACAGTTCAAACATTTGCCTACACACAATTAAGCACTAATCAGAGCCCCATGCATCGATTAGGCCCTGCAAGGCCAATTAACCATTGGTTGCACCTAGGTGCTTTGCCTATGCACATGGCAGCATGTAAGCAGCACAGACACAGGGAAAGCAGCAACGCAGTCTTGTTATAGTGCAGATGGGCAGGCAGGAGTAAGTGAGCCGACGGGAAAAAGAGCCTATGCGGGCATAAGCAAGAACGCAAAGAGAGAGCAGGAGCACGGAACAGAGGGTGGGCACAGAAAGGTAGATAAAAGCCTGGTGGCTACATTATTAGAGAAACAAAAAGCACTGTCGCTCCTTGAGTCACTACTGGCTGCGAGTCCTCATCACCACCCCTTGTTCATCCTCGCATCGCCACCGGCATAACCTCGTCCCAGCCCCCTCCTTCGCCATCCTGCTAGCTACCGGCATCCCATCAGCGGTGTATGGATGCGCATATGAGGCAGTAAGTGGAACGGAGCTGGGGAGCCTCAGGAAGTGCACCAATGGCTGTTAGTGCATCCCTTCATGTGATTAGAGGTGGATGGTGTGTGGCAGTGAGGCAGTGAGTCGTGCACGACCTGCAGCTCTCAGCTGTCCCTATGAGATATGTTTCTATTATTTCAACAGAAGCTGCTTCTGTTTGGGAAAAAAAAAAAAAAAAACTTCGGTACGTCTGTGTTGGATGACATAATTTTCTTCTGAAACTCGGTTCTCAAATGCTTTGAAACTAATAAATGTCCCTTGTTTGTGCTGCTCTGTGATTTGTTTGCCTTGTAAATATCTCTGCTAACACTCTATTTGGCCTTCACCTGCTGGTACCTCCTGATCTTGCTCCCAGCAGCAAAAACAAATTATATGGAAAAAAAGCACAAACGCTTAATCATCTTCAATCTATGTTTAGGCAATCTAGGCCCTAGGATGCCAGTGGCCTAGTAACTTCCAGAACCTTAAGCACGAAAATACTCCAAAGATATGAAATAGAAGTACCTATGAAGAAGATGAACATTTTCATTTTCCCTGTACATGCATCCCAAAAAGGAAATGCCGTCTTCTAAAATTGAATTGTTTTTAAGTTTATATGTGATGAAATTTCCAAGGAGGCAATAACAATGACTGAATACTGGTAGCAGTGTTGCTTCACAGTGTTGCACAGATAAGCTAGAGCAATATATCAAGTTTCCAAACCTACAATTCACATTACCAAACGTGGTACTATGCCATGACCTTAGAGATCAAATCCCTCCATCAAATTCACGGATAGCTGACCTAACCTACATTTATTACCAAATTCACAGATAGCACACTCAACCTACATTTAATATCAAATTCACAGATAGCACACCCAACCTACTCGGTCTTCTTAAACGGGAAGATAGCATTAAAGTATTAAACCCTAAACCCACCCGGAACCAAACAAACTGACAAGCTACAGAGAAACACAAACAGGTACAGGTAAAGGAAAAGGTAGAAGCACGAGAATGGCCGAGTTACCTTCGCGGGATGCCTTGAGGAAAGACTCGTCTTGCGACTCTGCGGCCGTGGCGGCGGCTTCGCCGGATGCATCCGCGGAGAAGAGCCGAGCGGACAACGGCGGGGAAACGGCCAAGCAAGAGGAGAAGGAATCCCTCGATGCGGTGACGCCGCGGCGGAAGGCGGCGGCCGCGAGCCTCGACATATCCGGCGGCGCGGCGGCGGAAGAGGGAGGAATCAAGGAATGGCGTCGGCTTGAGCACGAATGGGTCGAAGATGTGTCACTTCTCTTGTGCAATCATATGGGCTAGCTACTTGTTGGGCCTTATATCTAAATGGGCTTTGAGGATCATCAGAACTAATGGGCTTTGACCTTTGAGGATCATCAGAGCTAATGGGCTTTATGAGTTGGAAAGCGTAGTTTCTAGAATGACGGCGTATTCGTAGCGCATCGCTTTCTTTCCCCACGAACTCACGAGGGCGAAGGGAGAAGAATCAATTCCATCTCTCTCCGTCTCTCGTTTGGGAATTGGGAGGACGACGAGGAAGAGGAGGCGCGTGCCGGCGCCGACCGTCGACCAGCCCGCTACGACGCGGCACCAGGATAGGTGCTCCTGAGCTACGAATCCACACCCCACGGCCAATCCGTTTGCGTGCGCCACGGCCTTAGCATGAGGTGGCCGCGGGCGATCTCGACTCGCCGCCGCCCCCTCCTTTTCGTCCTTCTCGTCGTCCTCTACACGATTCCTGGTGAGATCCAGCTCGTATCTCTTTGTTTCGGTTTAAGGAATTTAGTTTGAATGTTTTACCCTCAAGGATGGTTGACCAAATTATTTTACCCTTTTTTTTTTTTTTTTGGATGGAGAGTGATTAGATGGGAACTAGTCATTTTCCGTATTCACATTATTACTTTTTTTTCCAATGTATTTGTGGCCACTGACCAACGAAGGAATTGACCGCTGGGTAAGGTCTGCGTTGCGATTGTCATAGGGGAAGAACATTTAATGATTTATAGACTCGTGAATTGGAACTGCATGTAGAAATAAGTGAATTTTGGCCAACTAGGTGCCTTGATGATTTATTATGATAGGACTATCAGTGTGAAGATTGAAGAGGGAAATGCTCTGCAGCGTGTCTGCAAAGTATAGCGAGCAAAAGCATACTACTCATGATGAAATATTTCAAAGATGGGGTAGACGATAGGAAAGACCACCGCTTTTGCTTATTACGGAACAATTTGGGGGGTTCTTTTGGTTTGTGTTGGATCTATCAAGCCAGAACAATCCATATTGTGGCCCATTTTTTGTTTCAGCTTCAGCTGGAAGGGCATAGTTTGCTTGGGGTTCAAGGTTAGGAAATATATTGTGGTGTTACATGCACATTTGTGCTCATTATGATTCCCAAGAACAATCTTGCTTTCATGTCCCATATTCCTGGGGGTTGGTTGTTGTGAATTTTAGAGTTCAGGTCGAGAATGATATATTTCTGACTCCTTTCATCCAAAAAAAAAAAAAAAAAAACTTAATGTTGTAGGATTTTTAGGAGACATTAGTGATCAAAAAAAGTTATCCATATACCCCTATTTATTGAAGGTGAATCATGCTAATTAAGGAATAAGCCCATGGCATTATGCAGACAGTAATCTCAAGCTGATGTGGACAAACCTATTGTCCAAGAGCTAAAAGAACAAGTTTTGTTGAACATTTTTTGAATCCTAGAACATCAACTTTTCTAGGACGGGGAGGGAGTACTTGTTATGTTATTATGTATTTCAAATTTTCAATTACTTATCTATGTTGAGGAAACAAAGATTGGTATTTGTATTTAGGTAACACAATTTTGATACCTTTAGTGATCTACGGCCATCAAAACTAAGCTAAATGATTCTCATCTGTCTGCATTTCAAGTATTTTTTTTCAGCTACTATATGGTTTAGTTTCATACTGGATGCCATTAGTTTTGTTTGATTGAAGCTGATCATTTTAGCAAATTTAAGTAACAGAAACTAAGCCAACTGGTTTGTAACTTTTTTTATCTTCTATTGGTGTATTTTCATCCAAGATGTCAGTAACTGTGTTTCAAGATGATATTTTGATTCTTGAATTATTCTTAGCTATTCTTGCTAGAATGGAATAGATCAACAGATATGAGAGATCACATTTCTCAAGCTACAATTCAACAGATATACCATAATGATGTCACGGTGCTCGTAATCAATGCTTTAGTAAGCAAGTGATTAGTTGCAGTGTTAGAATTGGAGGTTTGGCAGTGCAATTTGGGAGTAGCCAGCTGGATTAGGAAGTGCAGGCGGTGTGAATTGTTGCGCTGGTGAGGTTTGAGTGCAGCAGACAACAAAGGAATGGGGAATGGGAAGCTGATGGTGTGAGAGAGGAGAGAATAATAGGAAGGGTGAGGTCAGCTGCTAGAAGCCATACCCACATCAGATCCTAGTCCACTATGCCACTTATGGAAAAACTACTAATATCAAGCTAAAGGCCTTTTGTTGTCTTGTTTTCAGAGGCAGGGACAGAGGATAAACATGTTGTAGTTGATGGACAACCGACTGAAATAGGATCTTTTGCTTTGTTTATTTCCTTCACTAATTATGTGTGCATCACTGATTTGTATAGGGACGTTTTCATCGAGGCTTGTCACACTCGATAATGTTGAGATATTTACTACTCATGAATGGTTTGGCAAGCCAACTGTGGCTTTCCGGTGCAATGGAGAGAACAAAACATATTTGCCAGATGTGAAGGAGGCGCACACGCTATATACCTTTAAGGGTGAAGAATCATGGCAGGCAAGTCAAACTGTTGGTGTAATACTTAAAATTGATCTTCAGTTCCTCACTGCTCATTGTTTTGTTAGCACCATACATTGAATTGTGCAATTTTGGCAGCCCTTGACAGAGCTTCCAGAAAAGAAATGCAAGCGATGTGGTTTGTATGAGGAGGACACATTTAAGCCTGATGATGTCTTTGATGAATGGGAGATGTGTTCGAGTGATTTCAAGGGTGGAAAATACACACGTTTTAAGGAAGGCCAGTTCAATGCAACATTCCTATGCCCAAACTGCACTGGTACTGCTGATATGAAATACCTATTCCTTTCTGTTCACTGAGACATTTTTTCTATGAGCTTGCTGGATTTACCGTTGGTTTTAGAATAGTCTAAGATAATTCTTTGCAGTTTGTTTTCTTTTGCAATGAGTAGTCTAGATTCATGGATAACGCCTCTGCAGCATCTTTGATGATGAATTCTCTGTTGAATCGATAGTAGTTAATGTCAAAGATTCTTCTTTCGTACCAGGAGATGGAAACCATGAACCTAGTGAAGATTTGGAAACTAAGAAGACATCTGTTGCTGCCATCATAATAGTTAGTGTTCTTGCTTCAGTCCTTGTCATCATTGCCTTGTTCGGGGGCTACAGGTACTGGCAGAAGAAGAAGAGGGAGCGAGACCAGGCACGATTCCTCAAGCTCTTTGAAGAGGGAGATGACCTTGAAGATGAACTGGGGCTTAGCAATGAACTCTAAAATAGCCCCTACAGTCTTACTTCCAATTTTTCAGATGTAGCTTCCACCTACGAATACGGTGTATAGAATGTGCAATTTTCACTTAGAAATTTTGTAGTGTATAGCATCCAGCAGTTTATAAAGAAATGATTCAACAAAACTATGATTCAGTTCGGTTTCTGCTTCTGGTGACCTCGTAGTCTTTTGCAGAAGGTGTGAATCTTGCAACAGTTTTCGGTAGCCCCGTTAATATGATGATTGCAAAACTGAATGAATTCACGTCTAGTCTTAATCGTATGCTTCGCGTTTCCCTTTCTCCGTCAGTTTGCCATGTTTATCCAAGTATCCGCTGGTGACCAGCTCAGCAACAACATTCTCCAGCGACGGCGCCACTGGTGGGTCAAGAAGCTCGAAGCCCGGCATGCCATCAGCAGCGTGTCTCTTGAGCATCAGCGCGAGCTTGTAGACCGCGCCGCCATCTCGCTTGACGTGCGGAACCGCGTGCTCTTGGAATCCAGCGTACTCGCACTCCATGTAGAGCCGGTGGCAGTGCCCTGCAGAGGCGGCGACGCCGGCCACGGCTGCGCGCCTGACTGCCGCCTCCTTGGAGACCATCGCCGGCGGGTCCTCCGACAGCACGCCGGTGTCGACGACGTACGTGATCCCGGGGACCAGAACGGCCGTCTCGGCCACGTCCGTCGCCAGCACGACTTTCCTCGATCCACCTGGTGCATCCTGCAGCGCGTAGTCCATGAACTCCTTCGGGAGGTTGTCGTGGACGAGGCAGAGGACCAGCCCTGGCAGGGCGAGCTGGTCGAGCTTCTCGTAGGCCTCCCGGATGCGGATGATGTCCGGCAAGAACACCAGCACGTCGCCGGGCGGCTTCGACCTGTGGATGTCCGTCACCTCGTCGACCACCGCGCTGACCATGTCCAGCATGGGGCCCCGAGAGTAGCGCACCGCGACGGGGTGCACCGCGCGCTGGAACGCGACGATCGGCGCGCCGAAAAGTCGCTGAGCGAGCTGTCTTCCTGTCCGCCGGCGGTGCAGATGGCCACATTGAGGTGCTCCATTTCCGCCGTCGCCATGGCGGCCTTGACTGCCCCAAGGAGGAGATCGGTGCAGAGGGTGCGGTCGTGTGCCTCGTCGACGACGATCGTGCGGAACGCCGCGGCGAAGGCCGGCCTGCCGCAGCACAGCATGTCGATGAGCACCCGAGTGGTCGTGAACCAAAACGTCGTCGTCGGGCTCCCGCTCCTGTCCGTGTTTCGACGAGGCCACGGTCACCGCGCGGAGATGAGGCTGCGCGCAGATGACTGGACCGAAGCCATAATTGGCCAGGTATCGGGGGAGCACCGTGGACTTGCCGGAGCCTGGCGCCGCGGAGACAACGACGATCCTGTAGTTTTGGAGATGATAGAGGATTTCACCAATGTGGCGAGAGATCGCCGGTGCCTGGGGCTCGGGTTCCTGCGGAACGCCGGTTGCCATGGCCTCAAAGTTGCAGGAGGCGACGGCACGACGAACACACGGACTGCGCGCCATCCAGCAGTTTTATAGAGCGGATTGAGAATCGGAACACGATCGAAACTCGTCAGGTTATTTCCTAGTTGATGCCGGGCCGAATCCGACATGTAGGCGGATCACGAAATTCGCAGTCCTTCGATGAATCCTGGGCCAGGCGTATAGTACAACAAAAGCTGTAGTCTGGCATCTGACCCAATGGTTGGCCCAACAGGCCGATAGCATGGGGAACGAGGAAAAGACAAAGTAAACATGATTTGAGGTTGCTACAGTCCTTTGTGTGCCATAAAAACAAAGATGATCTCTGCTAAAAGGATGATGATCGAGCCATATTGTAGTTTTTTATCAGGATTGTTGATCTCTGTTGTTTAAGGGTTTTCTTTTTCATGTTATGATTATTGACGAGGTGGTGGACGACGATGGTGCTTTGGCATAAGGTTTCTTTAGCCCCTTTCTACCTCGACGATGTTCGCTGTGTTCGGCGGCTAGAACTTTTAGCTGGTTCTTCATATATGGCTAGTTGCTTCTGCTGTGGTTGCTGTTGATTGACTGGTTTACCGGTCAAAGTTCCAACCAGCCGAACACAGTCGATAAAGGGGGCCAGATGAGAAATCAAAGTAGGAGTAGCTTCTTTTTTATTTATCTCTTAACATGCTGTAAGGCCAAAAACTATTAGAGAGGAACAAAGTAGAATAGTCTCATTTTTCTATCTAGGTTATCTCTTTACCTGCTATAAGGCCAAGAAACTACTAGACAGGAACACAAGGCAGAGTAGTCTCAATTTTCCATCCAGGTTATCTACTCCCTCTGTTCCACTATGTATGTCGTTATAGCTACAGTGCAGTGTTCCAATATATATGTCGTTCGCTACACATATCGTAGAGTGTAGCTGTACCACTGACACACACCAGGAGCTGTCGATCAAGACAGCCTTGTTCTTATCCCTTCCCTCCCTCCCTCCCCATCGCAGCCTCATCCACACACCACGAAATCATAGCATGTGTACAGGGACAAATCATTGCTATAGGAGTGTCAGGCCTTTCCATGTTTTCTGGACCCGTCTGTCGGCGACAATCATAGTGGAACGAAGGGAGTATGCTATAAGGCCAAAAAACTGCTAGAGAGGAACAAGATAGAGTAGTCTCATTTTTCCATCATCTAGGTTACCTCTTTACATGCTAAAAGTTTCAGCTGTATTTCTTTCTGCATCAGTTCTCTAATACATCGCCTCGTAATCTGGCATGCAATTTCCTTTTGAAGAAAGAAGAACTCCGATGTCCTGTTCCCTTTATGTGTTCTCCAGTTTGATCGAGTTCTTGCAATGAAAAACGAGATTGAGCGATTTTTTTTTACGAAAGGCAGACCAGTTACTAAGCGAGAATTTTTTTGCAATGCTAAAGGCAGACCAGTTTGATCGAGTCCTTCCCTATAGTTACTAAGCGAGGTCTGACTGGGTGTTATAGTGAAGCATATTTTCGTAACAAATACATGAGGGAATACAACTGCGGATAATATAGGTTTACAAACTGATTAAAAAGTAAGATGTGCAGTGGTATGGATGGAGTCTGCTGTGGTCAATACATGTTGAGTATCATCGGTATAAACTACTTACGTGTTGCTTCTACTTAGGCACGGCAAAGCGTCCACTCGCACTAGCATATTCGTATGTGGCAATGCACATTATACCACAATCCATCAGCAATTAGTGTTAGGATTTGGTCTGATCAGTGGGTTCTTAGTACTTTTACCTATGCATGTCCGACACTATTTTTGTTGTGATATTGTGGCATAGGTATATATGTTTGCCTAGCATATACATTGTTCAGTCCACTCAACTAAGAACTTTTTTTTTATCCCACGTAGCTGACAATTAGTTGCTAAAAAACTTAAAACCGATCTCTTGATCAGATAATTAGTTGAGTGGATCTAAATAGGGTCTAACAACTATTTGTGTTTGCCGGAAAGTTAGCTATATATAATAGTTATAGAGTAATTGTTAGCTAGATAGGTGGTAGGCATAATACACCAGCTAACTTATTAGCTAAGGATCTAAATAGAACCTTAGCTATATGTTAGCAACTAATAATTATAGGTGCATATGATCAAGACTACAATTTTCATGACACAATCGGGCATAACGGACAGGCTCGTTTCATATGCAAATCCATAACCATATTGTGAACCGCTTTGTGTGAAACTACATGAGTACAACTCGATTACAATCATGCATCAAAACCATTTTGATAATGGACAAATCGTTGGATAGATCTCGAGTTCGCCATATCAACTGTTTACCAATCTGAACAAGGCAATATTGACATAAGCCATGTGGAACCGCTTTGCGTGCAACTACATGATTGCAACAACTCGATTACAAATTTACAATCATGGATAAAACCATTTGGTAATGGACAAATAAATCGCTGGACAGATCTTGAGTTCGCTATACTTTAATGATGCCAAAAATGACACTGCTCAAACCATTCTTTCTGCTCCGCTGCATCTTGGTGTACACTTATACAAGCTGTCCAGCACAATGAACATCATTGGCTGTTAGACGTACCACGATTATTTCAGTACTATGAGTAGATGAGCCATTAAGGACGTGCATGCTTCTTGTACTCCCTCCATTTTTTAATAAGTGTCATATTAGATTTATCCTAAGTCAAACATTGTAATTTTTTATCAATTTTTTTAAAATTCTTATAGTTTCATCATATATGGATTGTGTATTATGATAGTGTTTCTCATGATAAATCTAAAAATATAAATTTTATGACATATATAATTTTTTTAAAATCAAGGGTCAAAGATATATAATTTTGACTTAGAACAAACTTAATGTGACACTTATTAAAAAACGGAGGGAGTATGATTTTTTTTTTTTAGAAATTTTCCTTTGGGACCAAAGCATGTGTAGAAATGGTCCGATCCAACATCGGCCTAACACATCAAGGCCCCCTTTGGATCCTTGGGGAAACGTAGAAAACGGAGGAAAGGATTCCTCCGGTTTTGCTGACGTCAGCATCCTTTGGATGGCCTTTGGATGGACGCAAGAAAACCGGAGGAATCCATTCCTCCGGATTCGTTTCTCTCACGGCGGCACGGGAAAAAAAAATCCACTCGAACCTCTGGTTTGCGCGAAGTCCAAGGAAGAGAGAGAGACGGAGAGGGCAACGACCAAACGGACGGCCGAGCCGCTGTCCGCCGGAGGGCGAGCAAGCGGAGCCCGGCCCTAGATCCGTGACGGGAGGGAGACGGAGAGGGAGGGGCCCGCCCACGCCGCGTCCGCCGCGCTGGGCCGAAGCGTGTCCGCTGGGGGGCCGAGCCGCCTCCTCGCGGGGCCGAAGGCCCGCCGCCGGGGCCGAAACAACCGCCCGCGGGGCCGAAAGCGTCCGCCGCGGATGAGGCCGCCTCCCGGCGCGCGCCGCCAACGGAAAGGAGAGTACCGCCGTGGCGGATCCATGGTTGCCGTGCCGGATCCGGCGGATTCGGCTTGGCTCGCGCGGCGCCGGCGCGGTGGAGGTCGCCGTCCGCGGCCGCCGGAGAGAGAGAGAGGTCGGGAGGGCGGCCATCCGGGACGCGCGTGGCAGGTGCGGGCGGATTTGCCGATCTGGCTGGTGGGCGGCGGGCGGCGTCGGCGAAGGGAGGGCGGAGGATGGGGACGGGAGGAACGACGGAGGAAATGAGGAATGGACCCGTTTCCTTTCCTACGGCCGAATGGATGTGAGCGGACTGTTTCTGAAGGAATGGGAAGGACACGGGAAGGTTTCCTTTCCTACGCCGGTGGAATCCTGTGTTTATCCTATGCCGATCCTTTGGAGCCAAAGGAGGCCCAAATAATTTCAGTTCTGCAACTGACTGTGTTATTGTGTATTATATGGTGTCTCTTCCAATTGTGTCACAGCACAATCTCCTCTGTCCCACTACATTCACTAAGGCCTTGTTTGGATTGCAAAAAACTTGCATCCGATGAATAGTAGTGTTTTCATTTTATTTGGCAAATATTGTCCAATCGTGGTCTAACTAGGCTCAAAAGATTCGTCTCGTGATTTACAACTAAACTGTGTAATTAGTTTTTTTTACTTACATTTAGTGCTCTATATATACGGGTAAAAATTGATGTGATGGATATAGAATGGAAAAAGTTGGAAGTTTCATTGAAACCGAACGAGGCTAATTCACCTTCGTATATTGGTCTCGTCCTGCAGGCCTATATATGCCTATATACAGACGTCGTCAACAGGTTGCTTACCTGATTCGATACCGAGTTAATTAGTTTTGCCGCCCGCCGGCAACTCGCTTTTCGTGCAAGCAATGCAAAGCACATACACATATGTGACCGCCAGCTTGTATTCGCACACGTTAAGAATGATGACGACGAGCAGAGCAAAGCAGACGTGGCACGAGATGATGATGAGGATCGAAGACCCTATTGGAGTATCGTGCAGTGTCTTGCTAGCTGACATGCTGATGAAAGATCAACGTATTAATGTTTTCTTTAGGAGTAGATGAGCCATCCAGCTAACTAGTTGTTGACCTTCTCGACCCTGTTATTTTAAAGGTTTATTTTTGTTTCACTTCTAAAAAGTTTATCTTGTAAAACAAACTTGGCACGCAGTTCCAAAGATGTAAAGAAAGCAGTAATCTATCTATTAGACTGAGTCCAACAGAACACGCATAGCGTGACCTAAACTCAAAATGGGTCGTTCACCGCACGAAACAGGCCTCCAACAGCCGAGGCAAACGAGCGACGCAAAATGGGTGGGAGCGGACGCGAGACGCAAAGATGCGTCTCCTCTCCGCGATCTGCGTCTCCACGAAGGGGCCCACCACCATGAGGGAAGGGAGGGAAGGGAACGGCGGGCCACAGGGCCACGCCGCCCGTGGCACCCCGCCGTGAGGGAAGTCTCTCACCAGCGGTGGTGCTTTCGCCGCAACGGCGTTTGCGAGGTAGCGGATGAAGGGGCTGCGCCGGAGCTGAAGAAGGGGTCACAGTTGCAGGTGCCGCGCCGGCGCGAGGGAAGGAGAGGGCGGCCGGAGCTCCGCCCGCGCGTGAAGGGCGCCACGCCTCGCTGGATCTTGGGCCGGAGCTTCGCGGCTCAGTACCCGCCGCCCCGCAAAGCGTCGCGAGGCGACAGACCCAGGCTGCCGCCCGGGGCTGTCGGAGCTCTTCGTGCAGCGATGGGGTGCCGCGCCTCGCCGCATCCGGCAACGGAGCTCGCCACTAGGTCGCCGGCCGTGGGGAAGATGAAGATGGGAGTAGGGCTGCGGGGAGGGACCGACCGCCGCCAACGCTTGCGAGGCGAGTCCACGGCGGCCGCGGCCGGGCACGGCGAGGTGGGTTCACGGTGGCGCTTGTCGGCGGGGCCGACGCGGCGAGGCGGGCAGCGCTCGGCCGGGCGGCGTTGCGGCCTTTGCTTTTTATGTCCGCGCGGTTGGAGACGGTAACTTTTTGGGTCATGGACTGTAACAGAACCGACCAATTTATAAAAGCATAAGTGAAAAATCACCCGCTAAGCAAGCAATTGTCACGCTTAAGCCGTTATAAACCCGGTAGTCCGGAAATCTCGAAGGATTTCAAACCAAACATCATCAACCAAGATCGTATGGGTTTAGCGTCACCATTCGCATGTTACAACATTTCACAAATAGTTCAACAACATCAGAGTGCGGAAATAAAGTTATTACAACCCGAGTTCTTCAAATACAAATAGCGGAAACAAGATAGTTTTGAAAGCTCAACCCACACACAACAACTTGAGTATAAAATAATGCCAGCCTGATGATCAATCCACAAAAGCAAGTGGGAAGAGTAGTAAGAACGACCATAGCCCTTTGGTGCTTAATCCACTGGATATAAGCAGGTTTCGCAATACCCGTGGTAGGTATGGCCATCTGCACAAACAACAAGCGGGAAAAACCCTGAGTACGAGAAGGTACTCAGCTAGACTTACCCGACTGACTCAAAAGTAAAAGACTCCAAGGAGTATGACAGGCTTTATCGGGAGGTAGCTCGACTCATTTTGCATAAAAGCGGTAGTAATATTTAAAGTGACAGCTCAGCTTAATCATTCCTATTTAAGCTAGGTAAGCACCTATACTATTCATCATTATAGTATATTATTCATGATTAAGCAAGCAAGTAGTAACCGTAGCCATAAACATTAGCTTAACTCATCATCATCATTAACCATATTCCATAAGCATTACTACGATGTTGCAGCTCAAGTCAAGGTGTTCACTGTCCAGGAACGATGGCGATTCGAATCGATTACTACTGAGCTCAGGGGGTATTCCTCACACAAACCACACTCACCCGCTAAAGTGAGCTACAGATCACCGTGGCACGTATCCAGGAAAACAAAGCGCGGTCTCGCATGGAGCCACCGTACCCAGGGACCGCCCGACTGCCTTAGCCAGCCAAGCTGGACCTCGGACTTACTCTTCGCGCCCCTGTGGTCCCCCATCCATCTCCAATACGGTGCGAACGGGTCGAGAACCGGCCCGGATAGTGTTAGGCTTCGCGGTCGGAAGTGCTTATCCGGCCAGCTAAATGTGAGGCATGCGTTCAATATGACTTGGGGTATAACAACGGTACGGTCCTTAATCGACACAGACGGAATCACTATGGTCCAACGACCCCATAAGACTCCGTCCGGTCTCCATTTATCATAACCGAACCATCAACCAGATGATATCAACATAAGCTTTTCCATCAATAACAAGTAACCACCTATACTCGCGGATGACAGGAAATCACCCGACTTCTACCGTCTAAGCAAGCTAAGCATATTACTCGCCCTAGACTAGCAGGGTGTATCAAGGTGGGATAATCAATGGTAAAGCATGGATATAATGCATCAACGGTATCACACAACTCCTATACTTAATGCAACAATCATAAAGCATAATTAGACTGTTAGAAAGCATAGGTAGTAGATGCTCCGGTGCTTGCCTTGCACGAAGTCGGACGCGCGGTGATCGGGGCACTCGAGGCAGCTCTTCTTCGCCTTCTTCTTGTGGAACCTCCGGGCCGGGCTCCTCCGGAAGATTCCGCTTTCGGTCTCCGAATACGGGAGGTCCTCTTGCGAACTTTTGTATGATGCGATGCACGTGTATGAGTATGACGAATGCATAACATATGATGCTCATGTATGAAGATGATTAACAGATCATTTGACGAGTAGGTGCATATCTCCTCTCTACTAATAATTTAACTCATCTACTGAGTATGTGCATACCTCTTCTCTAAACACTTAGAGAAGTGCATAAAGAAGAGTGGTGTGTGTAGGCACACACACACACACATCACATGAATACGAGAGAAATAACACTACTCATATCCAAACACCACATTTCAGTTACGATACAGCATTACATGACCAGCAAGTATAGCATAATTAAAAGTGCACAAGAAGTAATATAGAACTCCATAAATCATTTACTTCCAATGCTTATCATTTCATGTGAATAATTAGGCTTGAACTGTGACCTTTGTCTAAACAGTTCAGAAAAATCTATAAAAATTACAGGAGTTACTTCATGCTATAACAAGACCATGATAAAATTTTCATCCCATTTTATCAAGTACAACAGCCTACACAAAAAAGATTAAGCAGCAGGACAGAAATGCACATTTCACAACTTTGTACTATGAAAAGTGTCAAACAACAGATTTCATATTTTTATCTAGAACTTCTTAGCACAAGAGCAGTCAGCAAAATTACCAGGGCATAATTCCTTGTAATTAATTTATTAAAAATCATACAAGAATCAGCCCAGAAATGATATAAAATCATATTCCAATTTTCTTGTATAGTAACTGCATATCATATATTTTTCCCAGAATACACATCACATAGCAAGTCTAACAAAAGAAGAATCATATTTTTTTCTGAGCTATATTTTATTTACTATGCATTTACTCAGATTTCAGCTATTTAAGCAATTAAATAAATCTACACAGAAACTATTCACCAAAAATACATCTCATATTTTTCAATGACAGATCTATTCAGTAGAAGTCTAACAAAACAAATTTCACCAAATTTGGATCTCATTTGCTCCAGTTATGAATTTAAAAAGGGTTTAAACTAATTTACGGAAAAACAAAATAAAAAGAAAAGCCATGCGCAGGGTTGGCTGGACCCGGTCCAGTGGACCGTGGCCACTGGACACGCGGGCCAGGGGGTCAACCCGCCCCACATGTCGGTCGGCCGAGGCAGAGCTGGCCGCTGACCGGCGCCGCCGACGGCGGGTTGCCGGGCGGTGGCACTAACGCAGCCCCCATCGCACGGCGCACCCGCTGGGGGGGTTTGTTGCGCCGGGCGGTGACTCCTAGCGGCGCGCTTAGCGCTGTGGCGGACGGCGGCGCCGCAGCGGCACGGTGGCCGCCTCCCGGCACCGGCGAGCCGAGGCGGAGCTTCGGGTGTCCAAGGAGTGGCGGTGGAGCTAGCCCTGTGGCTAATGCGGCCGGATTGCGCGGAGGGTGCACCGCCGCGCGCATGTCAGCACGGGCGGCGCCGGGAAGCTACGGCGAGGCGGGCGCCGAGGGACACTGGTGGGCTGCAATCGCCGATTGAGCCCACCGGCGCTAGCGCAGTCTCAGCGGCTCGGCTGCGCGCTGGCGGCGGGAAAGCGTAGAGGCGGAGGTGGCCGGTCGCGTGAGCGCGCCCGGCGAGCTTGGCCTCACGGCCATGCGAGGAAGATGGCCGGCATTGGCCCTTACCAGTGAAATGGGGCGACGGTGGTGGTGCGCGAGGGCGGAGCAAGGCGAGGCGGCTCTGGTGGTGCGGTTTGGTGGTCGGGAAGTTCGACGAAGCTCGAACGGCGGCGGCGGGCCGGAGCGGCAGTGAAGCGCTAAGCCGCGCGCAGCAGGCATGAGGGGAGCAAGGCAGGGCGAGCGAGAATGGAGCGTGGCGATTTCCATTTCGGGCGGGCGCCGGTGATGCGGTCGGTCGGAATCGGGCAATGGGGCCCGCTTGCCGGGGCCCGGCGTTACGCGCGCTGTCGCCAGAGCGCGCGAAGCGCGGCGCTAGGCTTCGCGCCGGCCGCCACGCTGGCGCGCCGCGCTGCCCGCTGGTAGGGCGAGTGGGGTCGGGCCGAGTGGGCCGAATCCGGCCGCTCTTGGGCTCTTTTTTTTTTTTTTTTGAATTTAATTTGAAATTGAAACCAAATGCAACTTTTTGACAAGTTTGCAAGCATTTTCAAGAGATGCTCCCAAAATAAAAGTTGTAGAGAAATAAAAACTGACAACTTTTATTAAGGGCTCAACTCAAAATTCTGAATAAATTTTTGAACTACAAATTCATTTTGAATCTAGGGCAAATAAAAGGGATTTTTAATTTATTTTTCTTTTGTTCCAAAATGCACCAAATCTTTTTGCAATAATTTTGTTAAATCATTTTGAAAGGCTGGACACATGGATCCAAACTTGATCAAATCATTTGGCGGGTAATTAATTAACTAGACAAGCACTCAAGCAATTAATTAAATAGACAAAATGCAACACATGAAATGATGATGCATTTAGGGATTAAAAGCTTGATGATGCTTATGCCATGATTAATGATGATCAAGTGAATT
>JADLZL010003197.1:0-208205 GCA_015844335.1 Chrysopogon serrulatus | reverse complement strand
GAACTCAGGACATATACTTAACCATGTGAAGAGGAACTGGAATCACTAACATACTCAAGCTAGACAACTAGCTTTCATTGCTAGTCAGAGTACATAAACCAAATTAGGCCTAAAAATTGTCAAACAGTAAACAAAGGCAATTCTCCTCGCCAGTCCAAGGGCACAAGCAAAGCAGGCGAAGATTTAGGCTACCCGAGCACATCCAACAATACGAATTATTTGAAAATATGACAAAGAGAAGATCTGTCTAATGAAACCCTTAACCCTGACAGTATTAAACACCCAACAGCAGCTGAAACAATTCATAAACTTTACTTGCCATTAGAAGAAAGCAAACAACCAACAGATTTCCGCCATTGTTCAAGGAGACCCAATCGACATTAACAGTACTAGCAGCCATCGCCAGCATAACAGAGCAGCGATACATAGTTAAACATGCCGAGTTGCCGGCGACAAGATTGCTATATAGTCGACACATCTATCACACGACACATGTAGCAGCAGTATAACAACGAAAAGCAGCAGCGGACTAACAGTACACCGCAGGCCGACTGCGGCAAGTCGCCACCGGACCGAAGTCCAGAGGGCGGTAGTTTGATTGATTATAGATCGGGTCTGAAATCGAAGGGAATTACCCCCAAGCAGGCAACAGCCAGCCAGCCAGCTACTTCTTGAGGCTGCCACGGACGCCGGGCTTGGGCTTGGAGGAGGTGGCCTCGGCGGCGGCGGCGGGGGCGGGGGCGGAGGAGTGGAGGTTGACGAGCTTCTCCGGCTCGAAGGGGAGCTTGGGGTGGCGCGCCTCGTGGTGGATCTGCATGGACTTGATGTCGGGCGCCGGGGTGCGGCAGAGCGGGCACGCCAGCTTCGCGTGCCCGCCCTTGTCCTGCCCCAGCCGGTCCGCCTGCCCGGCCTTGCCGCCGCCCCGGTTCGTCGTCGCCGCGTCGATCTTCGCGGCGATCTCCTTCGCCGTGTGCTTCTTCGGCTTCGCCTTCCCCGTCATGGCCGACCCCCTCCTAGGCTCCTACTCCTCCTCTCGCGCTCTCGCCGCCGCCCGCCGCCGCGTCGCCTTCCTAACCCTACTTGTGTTTTGTGTCCTTCGCGGTGATGGGGTGAGGGGAGAGGGCGAAACCGGGGCCGCCAATTATTAGCCTCCTGCGGCCGCACACGGCTCCTCCCCGCGGCGGTAGTCGTCTCGCTTCGGCCGTCGGATCTGGAACACGCGGCCTCGATTACGTGGGCTCGGATTCCAAGGTGGTTTTTGGATATTGTCCGGGGCACGAGACACGAAAATATTTTTTGTGTGGGGCCCATACCTGCCCGCCACATTTGATTTTTTTTTTTTTTTTTTTTCGTTGTCTTTTTAAAAAAAACATTTCGTTGTCCTGTGATATTATGTCACGTTTGGACATCATAATCGGTATCAATCTTTTGTGAGAATTGGTAAAATCGTTTCAGGTTTTTTTTAACAAGAAGACGGAAACAACATTTTAGGTGTTTATTGTTGTATATACGAGATAACGATTTTCAGACAAAATATTCCATTTCGTGTGTGTTGTATAATTTTTCATGTGCTCTAAAGCATTTGGATAAGAGAAACCCCCTTGCGTTTTTGGATAAAATCTATGTCAAACACGACACGAGTCAAAACTTTGTAGGGGAATCCGACAAAGAAAATCTTGTGGGTCGTATATGCCTCCCATGTTTGATATTTTTCATGTACTATAGAACATTTAGTTGAGAGAATATATTTTTTGGATAAAATCTATGTCGCAACACAATTCAAAATGTTTTCGTAGGAATTAAAAAACTTCCAGGCATTACCATATCATATATATTAGAGAATAGTATTTCAAGTTTTAGGTGTTTGTTAGCGCGAGGTAAAGGTGCGTTTGGACAAAATATTTCATTTCGTGTGTGGACCACATCTACATGTGATGTTTTCTGCCCTCTCATGTTAGTGTGCATTGGATTAAGAGAATTCGTGTTGTTTTTAGATAGAATCTATAGAATCCATGCCAAACACAACATGAGTGGATATATCTTCATGAGAATCAAACAAAAAAAGTTTGTCTCTGGAATCAGAAGAGATTTTTTTTTTTTTTTTTTTTTTTTTTTTTTTTTTTTTTTTTTTTGCATTTTAGGTGGTCCGACAAAAAAAAAAAAATACCACGTGCAGTGCCACGTGCCGCTATAGCTAGGCGAGGAGAGCCTTTTTACGGCATGCAATTTTATGCATGTGAGGTAGGACGAGTTGGTTCACACTAGGGTGAGGCAACCACTGAGCCACAAGCTCGTTCACAAACTAGAAAAAGAGAAAAATGCCATTTTAGCTATCTCGCTAGATTCTAATTCTTTGATCTGTATATTAGGGACTTGATCATTAAGTTCCACCAAATAATTCTGATTATAATATAGTAAAAAGTTCAGATAAAAAATAAAACAAGAATCGGACCATCGCAAACACGTATACGCCATAAAGTTGAGGTCTGGTCTCTCTCAAGTTCAAGGTCTGATATCTTACGAACACCTTTGAAAATATGACTAAAAATTGTGTGTTTTTCAAATGACATTCAAGATGGAGTCTGTGGTGCACCCTCGCATGGTCCATGTTTGTTCATATCAATACTTGCAGTTGCATGCTCGTTCTTCATTCCATGGAGACTCCACCAGACGCATTTCAACCAACCTTATTCATCTGGGTATTTATTAAAACATTTTACTTCTAAGATGGCGTAGTAAATAAATAACCACAAGACTATTCTGGCAGATGAAACTGAAAACGATGCAGAAGAGACCGCTGATTAGTTCAACCTTTTTAAAACTCTCCAACTAAGTACATAAAGAAAGTTACTGTAGTAAACAGAAGAAAGTAGCTCAAGCTATTTCAGTCACTGATAACGGTTCTAGAACGACAAACAGCCACCAGCAAGTTCTTATTATGCTTCTAGATGGAAGATCAGTTCAGCTCATCACATCGGCAGCTCGCCGCTATCTGCTATGACAACCTTGCTCTTTGGTTGCCCACTCTGCCGGCCTTCAGCTTCGACCTTGTACACAACATCCATTCCAGACAACACCTTGCCAAACACAACATGCTTCCCATCCAACCTAACACGAAGTAAAAGCATGAGGTAATCAGCATAAATCTTCAACAAATTAAGAAAAAAAAAAATTCAGTAAAGGTTGAAGAAAATAAGGTCACTGTTACAAAGAACTGTGAATATTACGTACCAGCTTGTTGTCACAGTGGTGATGAAAAACTGAGATCCGTTTGTATCTTTCCCAGCATTGGCCATGGACAGAAGGCCTGACCCAAGAATCAGTCACCAACATGTTATGAATTTAACAAGCCTAGTAGTAAAAGGATCCTAACAAACAACTTGAATAAATCATTTGTATGTAATAGATATGATCCCTTTTTAGGGCCACATATAAAATTCTAAGGCATAATTGATCACCTGGCCCAGTGTGCTTGATCTTGAAGTTCTCATCAGCAAACTTTGGGCCATAGATAGATTCACCACCCATCCCATTCCCATGAGTGAAGTCGCCTCCTTGGAGCATGAAGCTGGGGATAATTCTGTGGAACGCACTTCCCTTGTAGTGGAGGGGCTTGCCACTCTTGCCAACTCCTTTCTCTCCTGTATAACAAGAAAGTTGAGAGCCAACATGAAACCAAAACCAAACAAGTGACTTGGGCCTATTTAGTAAGACATCACTTAGATATTTCACCAGATGTAAAACTGTTCACTACTCAGAATGGGAGCTCTTCCATTATATGGCAGGCTAAAATAATATTGTACTTATATATGATGAATGCAGTAACACTAATTATAATTGACCATTTTTTTTATTGGATATACTACCTGAAGATGTAACCAGACTATACTATGCTGTATAAATTTAAAAAAATCAATTAAGACTGCCAAACCTACCATGATTTTAACCACTAGGAAACTATAACAAGGGTAATAATAACATTCTTAACAAATAACATACCTGTGCAAAGAGCTCGGAAGTTCTCTGTAGGAAAACAATAAGAGTCCATTAGTTTTCTCTTATCTCATGAGAAGATAGTTTTGAATTGTTAATAATAAGTTGACAATACCTGCTGTCTTAGGAACAGTCTTCCCAAAAAGCCCCATGACAATCCGACCTATGCAAGTTCAGAAGCAAGTAAGCACCAACAAGGCAATGACTCAAACAGACAGTTAATAAGTGGACTAGTGGAGGAATGACATTCATACACGAACACCATATTAGCATTTCTCCTTGATATAAATAACTAATAAGACCAAAGAAAACAACATATAAAATCGGATAAACCTATCAGCAGCAAACACTTCACATGGCATGCAACAGAAGCCAGTGACTTTGTACTGTAACCACTGGTGATTGAGCAGAGACACCAATCCAATGTGGGTGAGAGTGATAGTGCAACATGACTACTGGAACCAAATAGCTAGACATCTAAAGTCGTCCAATTGCTCCACTTTGGTACGACGTAGTGTGCTGATCTGAGTATCTGACATTGCAAAAAAAAAAAAAAAAAAAAAAAAAAAAAGGGGGGACCGCCACAAACCTGCGGGCTTGCCGTCGATCTCGATATCGAAGTAGACCTTGTGGGTAACCTGCGTCAGGTCCTTCTTAGCCTAACAAATCAACAACCAAACACAACGATTAGCTGATTGGATCCCGATCCAACAGATTCAGTCATTCAGATTCTAGCGCAAGCGTCAGAAACAGTCATATCGACGAGCAATCCTGCGCAGTCTCTAATCAGATCGAGAAAAAAACACACTTAGATAGAGGAGGAGGAGGGAGCAAATCATGGGCTTATGGGCAAGGGACGGACGAGGCTGATGAGCACCTGGGCGAGCGTCAGGGCTGCGGCGGCGAGCGCGAGCCACAGGCACACCGTGGCGGGGCGCCAGGCGGCCCGCGCGCCCGCGCTCCTCCTCCACCCGCTCGGCGCCATCTCCAATCCGCACGCTCTGCGCCGCCGCCGATGAGGTCGAGAGAATTCTGCTAGATCTGATCGTCTTGCTGCACTTGTGCAGTCTTCGCCTCGTCCACGAGAGAGGCCACCAAATAAGGGGGGAGCAGAGGAAGCCCCTCGCTGGCTGACATGTGGGGCAGGCGCGATCCGTGGGTCCTATGTGTCAGTGTGATGGTTCTGTTTGCTCGCCCTGGACGGCAGAGACAGCGGCCAGTGGCCTGGCCAGTGGCTACTCACTTGAGTCATTGAGTGGTCATTAAACTGCTAGTGAAATTTTTTATACACGATTTCTGTAAAATTCACGTATTTCAAACGGCCATGTACTACTTCAAAATTACAAGCCATTGTAGATTTCCTAGATAAATATTTCTTTTATTTTAAATTATAAGGCATTTGTCATTCTAGATTTATATTTTTCTTTTTCTTTTGTTTGTGAATTAGATTCATATTTTTCTTTAAGCACCTAAACATTTGATATGTGTAGATATATAGTAAAGATTATGAATCTAGAAAATGGTAAAACGTCTTATAATTTACTCCTCCGTCTCATATTAACCTACTTTTTTATTTTTAAAGCACTGCATTTGACCATTCGTTTTATTTAAAAAATTTATATAAATTATAAAATAAACAAGTTATTATCAAAATATCTCTAATGATAAAATAAATTATAACAAGATACATGATATTTATATAAAATTTTTAAATAAGACGAATGGTCAAACGTAGTTTTTAAAAGTCAAAAAAAGTAGATTATTTTGAGACGGAGGGAGTAGAATAGAGTGGTGGCATTTATTATATGTAGATATAATGTGCATCTAAACACATAGCAAAATACCTAGAAAATCCGAATAAATAGAGGGAGTGAATCTAACAAGTAAAGCAGGTGACCTTTGCTAGTCTTCATCGTACAATTTTGAGGGAAAACTAGATAAGCAAAGTTATATATACAATATATACTCTTTACGTTTCAAATTATAAGTTGTTTTAGCTTTTTCTATATGCAATAGATTTTATTATCTATATACATGTATAAACCAGATCCAACCAAAATAACTTACAATTCGGAACCAAGAGAGTATGTATATAAGACATGCATAAACCAGCTCGAACCAAAACAAATGAAGTGTGACTGTAATGACAACATTTTTTTTTTCTGAACATGCATTTACGCATGAGAAGGAAAAGTTGCGATACAACGGCGTCTAGCCTCCGCACTGTGACAACAACATCATGCCATGGCACACACTGAAAGACACAACCACATTTGATTTCTTAACAAGATGTGATGGATGGATGGATCATCAGTTCATCATCAGAGATCATGACGGGCGGCAGTTACTCAGTTAGCTGCCCGCTGTTGGCTATGACGACCTTGGCCTTGGGCACGCCACTCGCCTGCCCTTCAGCTTCGATCTTGTGGACAACATCCATCCCTTCCACCACCTTGCCAAACACAACATGTTTTCCGTCCAGCTTCTTCGGCAACCTTTAATTTGCAATTTTGCATGCACAGAAAAAGAAAAAAAAACAAGTAGCAGTAGTAGGCACCATCATATCAGCGACAGCAAATGAACAATCTCAAAAGTCAAAACTGAAATGCATGTAAATTCATCACAATTCACAGCTGTGCTCATGAAAACTACACATTCAAGGGATTTATATTATTACTTGCTTTCTTCTACGGTGGTGATGAAGAACTGGGAGCCATTGGAGTCTGGCCCATAGTTGGCCATGGACAGTGTACCTGCAGAGATCAGATCGCACACGGTTCAGTTCCTGTTCATGTTCATGTTCATCAGAGGTTTCATCAGCAGGTTTCAGCTCAGCGTTTTGCATGCGCGCTAGTCGTCAGTATGTAGTACCGGCTTCAGTGTGGTTGAGCTTGTAGTTCTCGTCAGGGAACATGGTGCTGTCATAGATGGATTCGACCCCGTCCTGTTGCCGTTTGTGAAATCGCCTCCTTGGATCATGAAACCCGGGATGATCCTGTGAAATGTCGATCCCTTGAACCACAAAGGCTTGCCGGACTTGGCCATTCCTTTCTCCCCTGTATGTATGTATATATATAAAATAACAATAATTAATAACAGGAAACAGATTTGTACAGTGTCCGTGAACTCTGAATAATTAAGTTTAGGGTCTGTTTGAATCCCATGAATTGAAATCAATATTTAAAATGTGCTCTCCATTTCATTATTAGATTGCTTTTTAATTCCTTTCTAAGACAGGAATGGTACGAGAGATGGTCAGGATTAGGAAGCGTACCTGTGCAAAGTGCTCGGAAATTCTCTGTAAAAAACGAAAAGGTACACATGGAAGGTAGATAGTTAGCGTTTCTATCAACAATTCATAAGGAAAACAGTAGCACAACATTTGTTGATCTGTGAACTAGTAGCGTACATATTATACCTGCTGTCTTAGGAACAGTGTCCCCAAAAAGTCCTAGCACGATCCGGCCTGTGTACATGTGAAATTAATTAAGTTATGATTGGGAGCTAGCGGCATCGAACATCTGTAATCCAGTATGAACATGCAACATGCTAATGCCGCAATAATCTAATGATATATGATCAAACCGGCAGGCAAATCTCAGTCTGGAATTCTGAATTTCTGATAGCATCATGCATGTTCAGGTGAAATGGAAACCATGCAGGCATGCAGAGAAAACCTGCAGGCTTGCCGTCGATCTCGATATCCAAGAAGGTCTTGGCCGTGACCTTCTCCAGGTCCGCCGCTCCCTGCGCCTGAACAGCGACAATGGCATCAGAATTCCCAGGTGATGGATCGCAATTAACAAGGAGAGCTTGCATTGGCTGGAGGCATTCAGTGAATGATCGATCAATCGAGCGAGCACCTGGGCCAGCGCCAGGGTGGCCGCGGCGAGAGCGAGCCACAGGCACGTCGCCGTCGAGCTGCGAGGAGCCATCGCGGCCGGGTTTCCTGCCTCTGAATCCTTCCTCCTCGTCGCCGGCGAACCTGAGCCTCTCTTCTAGCTTCCTGCTGCTTTGCGTTCTCGATCCCTCATCCTTATAAAGGAGGAGGGGTGGCGCTGGCTGACAGCTGGGCCAGGCAGAAATAGCGATGAAAGTGTTCTATAGATGGCACGTTGGATTCATGCAGTTGTCATTGCTGCACATTTTTCTTTTCTTTTCTTTTTTTGGCTACAAATAGACGCTGCCACGGCTTGCCGGTGGTAATATAAGCAAGAGTGCACGGGGTTTTAAACAGCGGGTTAAGAGAGATCATGCTAAGTTATTGCTATTTTTTTCTTTTAGTCTTTGTGTTAGTTACAACCACTATATTATGCTTTACCACCGTTAAGTCGTTAAGTTGTTTAGCTGTATCTTTAAAATAGCGCCGTTTATTTTAATTTTAACTATAATATTGACAATCTAGTTATTATATACTTATATTTTGTTTTAAAACTAGTCTTTTGGAAACTTGAGCATTTGAGTTTTCATGAATCATGTTGTGATGTCATATTTAGTAAAGTTTCCTAGACCCTAGAACCTTGAAAATATATTAATATATTGTGTTCAACAATTTTGTATTTCCTTATATTTTTCATGGTTTTCTTACAAAACGATATCTATTGTGTAGCCTCGCTATAGCATTATAGCTCATGGAAAAAAGATACTATCTGCTATAGCCCATAATTTTAAACCTTGCAACGCAAGGGCATCAACAACTGCAAAATTCATGTACCACAAAACAAATTTATTTTCTTAGTGACTGCAAATTTCCTTGAGGGGCCAAATCAAACCACCAAAGAATACACCGTTTCCTTGGCGGTGATAGCTAGTAAACAATCAAGGAAATGTATGTATTCCTTGGCAGGTAACAAGAACCTTCAAGAAATTAAACTATGCATTTCCTTGACTGTTTAACTAGGTCTCCAAACGAAATTGGAGGTTGTTAAGTCCACTTGAACACATCGTATACCCACATTTTCGTGACCAACCAGGTTCAACTGTTCAAAGAAATGGTGTATAGCCTTCTAAGCATCTCCAAGAGTTTGTCAAAATTCACTTGGCAAATCTTATCATTTGACAACTCTCTAAAATGTATGGCAGGTGAAAAAAGAGCTCACCTCCAATAGTTTGACATAATTCACTTGCCAAAGGCGTATCAAACTTACATCGTGAACTCGAAACGTAAATAAAATTATATTTATATCCTTCCACCTCTTGAAAACTTACATCGGGAACCCCGGGCGTAAACAAAATTATTTTTATACCCTTCCACCTCTTCTAATACGGCCGGATGCGCGTGGAATCGAGTGCGCATATATGACCGCGGAGGCTCTTTTTCCCAACTTGGGATAAAATGACAATCTAGGGTGGGGAACTGTTGGAGAAGATCTTTTTTCTGTTTTTGCTAAAAAAAAAGAATGGCAATGTAAGATGGGAAACTGTTGAAGGCATCTCTCCCCTTCTTTGTCTTTTTTTTATGACGGTTGTCATTTTGGTTCATATTCATGTGGATAGTGGGTTAGTGGGGTTTTTTAGTTTCATGTCAACTCCTTCATTGTTAACACATATAAACCAACAGTTTAACCTGCATCTTCCCTTAAACAAGGGAGTTATCAACATATAAATTAAAGAAGAGAGCACTACACTTTTGTTTGTTCACCATTCTAATTACCCAAGTCAATATAAACGGGCTCCAACCAAATCAAACAAGACCACGGTGGTCATAATTCCATGCTAAAAACAACTGCGCTTGCTAACACATGTTAGTTTCCATCGAAATGGATGGTTACAGCTCATCAGATCCGGGCAGCTCTCCACTGTTAGCTATGAGGACTTTGGCCTTGGGCACACCACTCGGCTGGCCTTGAGCTTCAATCTTATGGACCAAATCCATCCCTTCAACCACCTTGCCGAACACAACATGCGCCCCATCCAATTTTTTCGGCAACCTTTGCATGAAGAAGTAAAGCACGATCAATGACAAGCATTAATTCTCAAGAGAGCAAATAAACATTTTTTTTATACAAGTGGTGATGGCAAATAACCATAACCACTGAAGAAAAGATTACTTGCTTCCTTCTACAGTGGTGATGGCAAACTGGCATCCGTTTGAATCTTTCCCGTAATTGGCCATGGTTACGGTACCTGCAATGCAGCTGATCAGACATGAGCAGTGACCAGTGTTTCAAGCAGGTTAATTTCACGTGGCATAGTCAGTAACCAGGTTCAGCATGGTTGAGCTTGAAGTTCTCATCAGGGAAGACGTCTTTGCCATAGATGGTATCGCAGCCCGTCCCATTGTGGTTTACAAAATCGCCTCCTTGAATCATGAAGCCTGGGATGATCCTGTGGAATGTGGATCCCTTGTACCACAGAGGTTCGCCATAAGCACCGATTCCTTTCTCCCCTGTGTAACAATGAAGTTGAGGGTGCTTACAATACATGACAGGAATTAAAGATAGAGCGGTGTACTGGCGTACTGCCAAACCGTTATTATGGAGGGATCTCTCTCTCTCTCTCTCTAGTAATAAATACATTTTGTAAAAGATTTTGTAAAAGACATGACTAGAACCTAATGTTTGCCATTCCTATTTTGACATCGTAAGTAGCCTGTCATTAAAGACTGGGTAGGAATATGTTCCAGTACTGTATGGTAAGTAAGGGGTTGGGACATGATAGTGATAGTTAGAAGCATACCTGTGCTAAGTGCTCTGAAGTTCTCTGGAAAAAAAAAAGAAAATACACAAATACAGTTAACATTTTTGAGACCCAACATTTGTTCACACGAAAAACAATACCACACTTGCTGACAACAATTAAGTTGATGATACCTGCTGTCTTGGGAACAGTCTTCCCAAAAAGTCCAATGACAATCCGGCCTGTGAAAATTAACAAATAACAACCCATGATCACTCCAATGTTCGTCAGGTTAGAGCATCCAAGGATTCAGGAATCAACACGCACGGCTAATGATACAACTAGGCAGGCAAATCTCACACGCACAAACAAACCTTCAGGCTTGCCGTCGATCTCTATGTCGAAGAAGACCTTGCTGGTGATCTTGGTGAGGTCCGCGTCTGCCTCTGCTGCATGTGCCTGTGAACAGCCAATGCATAAACGAAGAGCAATGCCAGTGACGGGTGCTGGCAACAGCAATAGGATGCATAGCGTAGACAGAAGGGATCTCAAAACAACAATGCCAACGATGAGGCAATGGGAGGCATATGCAAACAGATGGAGATGGAGGCACACCTGGGGCAGTGTCAGGGTGGCCACGCCAAGCGCGAGCCACAGGCACAGCGGGACAGCCCTCGTCGCCATAGTCGTATGCCTCTCACTGCAGGTTCCTCCTCCTCGTCGGTCACTGCGCTGGGTGCCGATGAGCCTGAGCTTTTCTTGGTCCAAATTCTGCAGCTTCCACGATCCTTACAAGGGGGAGGGCTGGCCGCTGAGCCACTGTCAAAACTGAGGGTCTGCGAGAGCTGATCGTCCTGGACCACACGCTGGGCTCCTGCAACTGCCTGTTAGCTACAAATAGACGTTTGACTAAAACGTTTGCCAGTAATCACAGCAAGGATGAGCAGATCATGCGGTAAGATCGATAGCTGGAGGTTTGCCATGAGAATTGAGAAAAGCAGCAGCTGCCACAAATCGCTGGCACTGGTACTACGCAGTCAACGACCGCAGCTATCTATACCAAGCAGACCGAATGGCCAAGTTAACTCAGGCACGGTGAATGGCTTGCAAGATCCAAGTAAACAATATTGGAAGGAAAGATCATTTGGGGGAAAAAAAAAAAAACAGCTAACGTTTGACGGCGTGTGGCCCCAGGCGCAGACAGTTTGATTTTGTCCTCTCGGTGTCTGCTTGCATTGCATTTCCAAAAATTCTACAAGTTCACAAGAACACAAGTACAACAGAGGAACTGGAAATCTGATCTACTAGCTATGTTCCATGTCATTGTACATAAACTACCGATATGTGAAACAGGAATCATCAACCAATGCAAAAGTCTGGTTAGCTTCTCTGCAGTTTCCACTCTCCACTATCAGTAGCTGTTACTCAAAATACCGCCATGCCAGCAGGAATGCAGGATGCCTCACAGATAACCCCGGCAATTGCTCTTGAGGTCCCAGATCCTCCGGTCTTCACTCTTTTGATGCACTGGCTGCAGGGCCTTTCTTTTCCACCATACCTCTGCATTGGAATTGCAAGCAGAGTTTAGTAATTGACGCATGAATGCATGATGACCATTTGACCAAATTGCAGATGCAGGTCAACACTTTACAAAATTCAGTCAATTATAGGGGAAATGTATTGTCAATGGACATGATGTAAAACTATTAGCGTCAAAATAGAAAAAGACTTGCCACTACATGGTGGTGGTCAATGGAATGTAAACTACCAAGCAGATAATAAATAAAATAAAATATTTTCCAAGCTCCTATACAAGTTCCTATATTTTGATACTCAGAAAAAAAACTAATGATGAACCCAGTTCTGAATTTTGATTCCTTTCTAGGAATCATGCTACCAAGCAGCAATGCAGGATCTTGAACCAGTTATTATTGATTAGACCAAGACAGTAGGCACAATTCGGAGTAGAAACCACAGGGCATAAAACCATTTGTCACTAACTTTTGTCAAACTCTGTTACAAAGCATGATCTGTGTAACTCTCAAGAAGTAAAAGGAAACACAACAGCTCTGAAAAACATAGAGGTCTCACCTGCTTTCCAATGCTGAACAGGACATACTTGTACTTGATCATATGCAAAATCTGTCGCTTCATTGTCAGGACAAAGAGCACAATCCAATAGCAGAGAAGTATTGGCCAGAAGACAGGAACATCGAATACAGAGAAGAAGGTCATGACGAAGGCAATGCAAAAAGGCTTTTGTGATGGCATACCTGAAACAAGAAGCAGTTGGTTAACATACTTTCAGCTGTACACTTCCATTGGAAAAAAAAAGGACAGAAAACTACAAGCCACTAAAACACCAAAAAGCTTGACTAAGACATTTCGCAGGCTAGTAACATGATGTCCCTAATGTATGTAGTCTACAATAATTCAAGACAGCAAACTGTTCACATGAAACACCAAATGTCTTTCTAAATTGAGGTTGCCAGATCCCAGGGGAAAACAGTGCCACAAAGGCATTCATTGGCTCAAAATTTTTATATTATCTGCAGACTGGAAACCACACGGTAATAGATTGTTCAATTCCACCATTCCATATGAATCATACAGAAAGCAGATCACTGCTGGCAAATAGGAAGAACATCACAATATAACTTAAAAGGACTAAAGGAGTGAAACTGTATTACACTATAAAAGAACATCGAAAGGTGAACTAATACTCAAAACGGAAGTAAAAAGCCAAGTACATTGGTCCAATTGAAAACTGGCACAAAATCAGCATATCTTAATTAACTCACTTTAAGATCTATGAGCAGGAATTGGAGACAAAAAGGGAAAGAACAGCTAGAGCAGGCAGAGTAGCGATGAAGGCATGATGGCCGGATTAGTTTTGGGAATACTGTTTCGATTTCATACATGATCCGCTCCCGTAGCCTCTCAGACTATAAGTATTACATCACTTGAACCACAATGGGCCAGAAGTGTGGATGCTGGACCGACGAGCTCTTGTGGGCTTCGTGTGGACGGCTTGGGGAGTTGGACACACCCTCAGTTTTGCCAGATATCTCTTCATCATGCAGGTCGCTGACACTCACTTCTACAGATTGCATCCAAATTGGATAGTATCGAGCATTACGATCATATCAGAAGATAGAAAATTTCACATGGACTCTACAATCTGTGAGAAACACTGGCTATCCGTTGGTTGGTGAATGCCTGAATAGTGAAGATTAGCTAGCCAGCATAGCTGGTTCAATAAAAAAAATCTAGCACAAAAGCAGCATATTGCCGGATGCCTTATTGGATCTCTAGTTTCCTTAGTAGTTAGTAGCAATCAGCTCGGCAGTGCGGTGCCTTTGGACAAGGATAGTCCAAAAACGAGGTCAGGGCAGAAACGCAGTGGTCTACCAGAACTTCTTTTTTTTTTTTTTTTTTTTTTTGGAGAAAACCTACCAGAACTTGAACTCGGGGAGGCGGCGGATAAAGGGCTTGAACTCGTCGGAGCCGCGGGTGGGGAGCCCAGGCCCGGCCTCGAGCGCCTCGAGCTCCGGGTCGACCATGGGGGAGAGGAAGCCGATGAGGAGGTTGAGCAGGTAGATGCCCAGGCCGTAGGTGACGACGTAGAAGCCCCGCACGTAGTAGACCCGCAGCGCGTACACCGCCGCGGCCACGAGCGTGCCCGCCCACCGCCCCGCCCGTGTGCGGCGCCGCGCGGTCCAGGTAGTGCTGGAACGCCCGCGCCGCGTCCGCGCGCCACCGCTCCGCCGAGCTGGAGCCGCCGGCGCCGACGGGGGAGGGCTCCATGGCCGCCGCTTCGGATCCCCGGACGGGGTGTGGGTTAGGTTTCGTGCCTGGGGGCTGGCGGGGGGACTGACTGGTGGGAACTGGGAATCGCGAGCTAGCAGACTGCAGAGGAAGAGGATTTTCACATGCCGACGGTTCCGGAGCTCACGTGTTAAAAGACGAAATATCACAAAAGACGGTTTTTTTTTTTTCAAAAAAAAAGGAGAGAAACTACCAGTCTACAACATTTTTTTTTGTCTATTCCTCGACAGCAAACATACATTTTGAAAATCACACTTTGCTTTTTCACGAACAACTAAAAAAGGCGCTAGTCTGATGGGAAAAATGGATTTGTGAAAAGATATTACAAGATATAAAATAATAATATGCTTCTTGAAAACATAAAGATCTCTACTAGTGAAAATATATGAGTACCTTACAACAATTTAACAAAATATGAAATATGATTAGGTTAACTAAAATACAGAAATTCTCGAACTGCTGTTATCCAGTTTCCGCAATTAAGCCGAACACAGCCATACATTTTCTAAATATTGACGTTACATTTTCTAAATATTGACGTAGCAGCCGCGTTAACTGCCTCTAGTTAAGCGAGAGTGGATTTACTGGAGTGTGGCTACTACAAGTCAGGTGAAACAATGCTAGAAATCGTAAGCCATGTATTCATCACCATCTTCTTCGCCCAGCTCGCTATCTTCATCCAGCTTCTCGCACTCGAACAGATAAGGCACGTTGTCTTCTGCATTCTCCTTGGTGTCATTCATCTCTATGATACGGATCATCTTCTCAGAGATTGACGATTGAACTGTTCCTTCTGAGACGTCTTGTTCGAGCCTAGCCCAAGAAGCGCAATGCATTCGTCTTGGAACTCTTCATCAGTGGACGACAAGATCAACCCAGCGATTGATTCTGCAAGGTCAGGAACGTATTCACGAACCTGAACAGGACGCATTAGTTGCATCATAAGAATAGGATCAACAAGAAAATTCCACCTAACAATCCCATATACGGTCCTGATTCCTGAACAGCTACAAAGATTCAGCTCAATATACATGTTTAAAGTCATGATTCATGACCAGTTGAAAACCAACCAGAAATTCATGTGCCCTAGCGATAGAGAATACTCCAAGCATGTAGCTTGAGCCTAGGAAGCTGCAGCTCTATAATGCAGGGCTCATGCAGCCCAAAATGCACAGAACTGAATTCACACTTTGTTCTGTGGATAAAACCAGTACGACAGTTTGAATGAAAGTGACAGAATTCAGAACAAAGTCAGGAATACGAGTGCGTGTCTGCTGAGAAATTCCAAAGCTTAAAACCTCTTATTCTTAAAACCTCTTATTAAAGACTATGATAAGCTATTATTCTAAAAAAAGACTATGATAAGCAAACGTGGAAAGGTGTAGGCAAACAGCTGAAGTTGTATATCTGAACGTGTACAACACCTTATGGTATTCTTTTCATGATAGAACAGATGGTGCTTATTATCATGTCATGCTTAGCTTAGTTTTTTATCTACTAACTCTAATAAATAGGAGGCATTTGCAGCATAGTTGATAGAATACGACAATTTGTCCTGAGTTAATAAATAGAGGCATTTTAGCCTTAGCTTCTTCCCAAATAGCAACTCAGCACAATTTCTTCAGCCAAAAAAACATACTGAATAAGTTAGTTAGTTAATAGTAGTAAAAACTAAAAAAATAGGCACATACCCTCTGGCCATGACAACTAAGAAAATCTCCAGCATGATCTGCTTTCAAATGAGATAGGGCAGATTTGAGTGCCTTCCTCACAAGGTATCTGTCTTGTTGAGATCCATGCCGTTCTTGCATAGCAGTGGCTAGAGAAAGTCAAGGATAGACAGAAAATATACCTTCTATATATAAATTGAGGCTTTCCTTGAAACAAAAAGCTTGTGAATGTCCAAAAACAAAAAGAGTACGCAATGCAGTGGAAACTGGATATCATTCATGGTAAGTGTGAATGGCAATATCAATACGAGCAAATGTCATGTTATCCCACTCAAGAACAGCATTTCCTTCATCACCCATCAAACCTCCTTTTAACTTGAAACCATAGCTTTGCCAGTCTGTGCTCATCAACACATCAAAAGAGGACTGTGATATCTGACAAGGTACAAAATCTTCAAAGTACAAAACCTGCAATTGTTCCAACCAACAATGGCATAAACTATCAGCTCAGTTGAATCGTGCTTAACTCTAATATCCCTGGACACAAGAAAGAATGTGTGTCATGAGTTATTATATTGTTAGTAAGCAAATTATAGGTCAAATGAACAAGTCATTTTCCATTGTCAAAGCATAATAAGATTGTCTTGGCATGGGGAATGTGCCGCCTTCAACCTGAATTTGGTACCCAGCCATGCGCTAGGGCCTAGAAGAAACAACTATTCGGGAAATAAAAATGTATAGCTGAAAACTTTGTGGTTCAAACCTGTGTGGATGGGCAATTTAGCATACAACAAGTCGAATCAGATGCAGTGTGTGCAATCACTATGACTACTTCAACATGCAGTCCTTTAGATTTTCTTCTGTCTACATGGTTTGCTGCTCCAGTTCCAATCTTTAGAAGATCTCTGAAGTAAGAAAGAAAAAAAAGAGTAAAACTTGCTAATCATGTTATGACAGCACAACCACCTGTCGTGAGGATGCATAAGACCATAATTAGATGATACACAAGTGTTTATTAGCATGCCAATGGGCAATATAGTGACAACAGACCAGACTACATAAAGGTCTGGACATAGGAGCTTAGCACACGCATGCCAGAAAGGCCAAGAGAAAATGGAGTTGGGCGATTAGGAAAACGGGCAAATACGCAGCAAGGCATGGAATGTTGTTGCATGTGGACTGCCATAAAATTTTTCTCATGGTTTTTAGTTGTTTGTTTGACTAAAGGAACCTCATAGGCTCATATCAGCAAATATAGGGAATGAAGATGCAAAAGTTTTGTGATATCAAGTGTGAACATTTATGTCTTAAACTCAAATCATGCTACAATCAACAAATGCAAGCATATTTTAGCAGTGATTCTTCATTAGCTTTCTCCCATAGGGCTATATCTAAGACAAATCATGATGTCAATGTCCTAAGAAAAGGAAACTGTAAGTCGGTATGGGCACAGGGAATAGTAGATTAGATTGATAGGGTACAAGAGGGTACAATATATACGCAAGGATCATGGAGGGTTTATAGAATACACCCAATCAAGAGATCCTTGCCTAATCAGTAATCCATCTACCATATATCCCTAGAGGGCAGCCCAGCCTAACAAGGGGCGCCTGTCTAACAGAAACATAAGAACTGAATTCATTTAAGAATAAATAAAAAAAAGTGATCTGCATGGAGAAGAGACTCCAGGAATATCATTTAGCTTTGTAAATTGTGAGTTCAAGAAAAAAAGCTAAAAAATGAATACTACCAATGAAAGAGTCAAATAAAGATTGATAACAGAAATGTCAGATGTGGCTTAAAAACATTTCTTTTGGAGTACAGGATAGAAGTAATTATAAACAAAACATTGGTAAGCGAGCTAATCAAAATTAGCACAACCCCTACCTAGATGCCGCCAGGTAAGAATAAGTGTGACTTCAGCATGAATATTTGGAGCATATAGTAGCAATTTCAGTAAAATTATCTTAGCAGCGTAGTAGTATGAGGGGGAAAAAATGTAAGACAGTCACGATCAAAAGGTTATTTACCTATTCAATGAGAACGCACCACACTTGTCGCAAGTGATTCCATGGAAGAGTGCGTAGTCTTTAAGACCAGAAACTAGCTCGTCAATACTTGATGTCGTAACAGAATGACGCACATCATCAGAATCTTGTGTTAGACAGACATTTCTGGAATCAGCGTTGCCTGTTTGCTCAACAAAGAGCTCACATGCTAAATTCTAAGTACAAAATAAACAGCCACACAGGAACTTAAGTTGTCAGCCTAAGAAAAAAAATGGGGCAAAACAGATATTATCAAGTCACATGCCCTTTGATACTCAACAAGCAAAATTGAAAATATGCCACAGCCAACTCAAGTTAAAGGTCACACTCACACCAAACGTAATGTGACCGACTGCTGAAAAATGATAATCGCTTTTAGACCTGTTATGTTTTTCATTTCAGTCAATCAGCTCAAGGACATATATACACATAGTAGTATTAAACCTTTTTTTTCCAAGACATTCGTTACTAATATAACCACGGCCAAAGCACTTCTGATCAATTATCTTCAGCCATCGACAATATCAAACATATGTTGTAGTCTAAATGTATTCATGTTCTTTCATATCTAGGAGGTTTCAACTTCTAGGATCGTGTTGTTTTGCCAATGCATCATAAACACTGACTACCAAAAAAAGAATAACTAAAATCTGAGATCACATTAGAGTAGACAATGAGACATACCCACATTAATACATTAAAGATTATGCTTCATATCCTATTTATTACCAAAAAATAATGAACCATACCTAAAAGTATAAATGCATAAAGAACTGTAATAAAACTAAGCCTCACAAAGTGAATAGGTATAGTGAAATCTGTGCGTTTGATATTTTTAAGGTCTGGATGGCATTAAATTTACTATTGTTTGATCAACCAATACAGAGACAAAGTAAGATGAATATGCTAGAAGGCAACTAAACTAACTTAGCCCTTTGAATAAAAAAGAAAAACATAAGATAATACACATCCATAAAACAGCACTGTTAATGCTACTGTATTAGTCTTTTTTTAGAGGAAAAGTATGCGAGTCAAAGATGCAACAAACAAACACCGAAGGGATTAAGAATAAGTAAAATCTGAGATCACATTAGAGTAGCCAGTGAGCCATTTAAGCTACAAAGGAGCACTGAAAATGAAAGAGTGAAATACTACACTTCCAACTTGAGGAAAGATAACAGTTCAGATATACTTACTTCTGCTCTTATCACTTGTATCTGCATAGGTTAAGAAAGAAGAAAAAAATCAACTCAGACAATATTGGAGCCAACAACACAAAGGGACATGCTTAACTGTGCGAAATTGACATAATTCTACAGTATTTGCCAATAAATCTACAGATCTCTACCATAAGATCATTATTAGGATTCTAATACTGATATGCTGAGAAATCACATGTTGACATAATTTTCATTGATTCCCCGTGTCTGGAGACAGCTGCTCATTGATTAAAGGTTAAAAACTAAATTGGTTCATATCAAGCATTGTTCCTGGGTAGATGGAATGAAGGATAAGGATATGTATGAAGAGTTATTAACAAGGATTTAACATGGGTTTAAAAACTGTTGCATGTAATATTTATTTCGAAGAAGGGAGAGAGCAATCATAGTGTCAGTTGATCTTGATGATATCATCAGTCATGTTTAACCAACTTACGATTATCTAGATTCACCATTTATTTTTGTAGTGTCCGATTTAGACACTAAGAACCTTCTCTTCTAGGTGAAAGGTGATGGAAAAAGATTACCTTGCAGTGGAAAATTAACATATCATAATTTGAAAACTGGCATAACACTAACTTCCCTCTTTCAGTCAATGTTAACAGATAATTTTGTGATGAACAAACTTTAATTAGCCTCTAGACATGAAATTTCTAGTCTAAGTACGTTAGCACATCAAAAAGATGAAACAATGTGATACTTCCAGATGTTTGGCAAACAAATCCTGATGGAAGATTATACAAGTCATAGAAAAGCTGGTTTCAATAGCGAACATTGGAAATTCTGGCCATTTTTGGCCTGTTCGCTAGGTTAAGCAAGTAAATAGATATGGCAAAAGAGAACCTTTCTGAAGAAGCCAACCAACCATAATACAAAATCATCAATGTCAGCATCATTTGAGAGACAAAGGCAGACTTCAGTTCCACTGTGTTGAGAAACATATCCATGACTTAATCAATCAAGGTATTCATTTAGTGACATCAAACTAACAACAGACAGCCTACCTGAATCGTGCATGATTTTTGTATGTGGTAGCCAGCTTGCTGAATCTTGCACTCGATATCTCTTCTTGAAGATTAATTCGATAACGATAAATGGCTTCATCATTGATTCCTACAGAATGGTATATAGGCAAGAAATTATCAATTACTGTATTCACAATATCAAAAAATAAAATAAAAAACAACCTTCTCAGATATATTTTCACCTTTTGCATGCATTGTATATGCAATTGATAGAGATTATGGTACCAAATTGTACACCCAAGAAAAGCGTGGTAAGCTGCTAATAATTCAGTCATCTAAATTAAATAGATATAAGTAGGTAGCAGAAAACTTTTTACTCTTCTACTGTATAATTTTTTGTGTTTTGGGGGTTTAACACTTGCAAATTAAGAGAAATTGTAAAGGAAACTACATCGCAAAGGAAGAAAACAGAAGCATTAATAACAAATGAATGTAGTGATGAAATCAAGGTAAGATAAAATTTCAGAGAATCATGTTGAGAGTCTGATCATAGAATGCTCCCATCTTTAGAGGAATCCCATATAATCTATTTGTTACCATTGCTATCAAGTTCCACAGTTTTCACAACCAACCAAGCAATTTGGAATAGCTAAAATTAAAGAACTCCTAGTACAGTACAGTACTTCACATCAACCAATATTCACAACACCAACAGAACACTGAACTATATCATGCAGTGAAACAGAAAACATACCAGTAGTTGTGATTAAGAGTGTGCCATCTGCAAGCAGATAGAAACCACATAAGACAGAGGAAGATGAATGAAAAACAAGAACTATTCCATTTCTAGGGTCCAAGTCATTGTCACACCAAAGTTGGTACCCCATGTGAGGACTCACTTAAAACTATGACTGTGAAGGAAAGTGTCAGTGAAGAACATGTGACCACCTTATCACCGGACAATCTTTAATTACGGATGTATTAACATTATTATAAACAAATGCCAACGACGTAATCACTAATCACATCCACATCTCTTACACAGTATCATGTAACAGAGATGTTGATTGTGGAGAAAAAAATTAACTGTGACATTGCTTATACTCATTTAAAAAACAAAACTAGACCAACCTAGGAGGAACTAGGTGTCTTTATATTGATTAGTAAGAAGAAAACAGGAGACCAAATTTGCCTCGACAGGGACTTAACCTTGGTGATCTGGACATACATCCACACTAACAAACCCAACTTCCTACTAGTAACTAGAGATAGTATTCCAAACATCAGAACGAAACTTTTCATCACATTGATCACATACCCCATTTCTCCACAGGAGTCTCACGCGCCAGGGCGTCGAGCTCCAGGAACTCCTCCAGTTTGCTCCCCACCCCAGTGTCCGAAACTGCAACAGTCCACCAAATGTTTAAGCGGTAAACTAAAATGCTTGAGGGCGCGACGCTCCTCCGAACTAACAATCGGAATTAAGGATGGAACGCCGCCGCAGGCTACGTTACCGGAGACGCGCAGCGGCGAGGAGCTGGCGGGTTCGGCGGGGCGCTTGAGGCAGACCGTGAGGCGGCACGGCGACTCCGACGTCCGGCAGCGCTGCACCGCCCAGTATACCAGCTGAAACAGAGGCGCGGAAAAAAATTGTTAGGAGGTGTAGTCTGGAATTGGGATCGGAATTCGGAAATGGGAGGAGTTTAGCGGAAGAGAGAGAGAGAGAGAGAGAGGTTTACGGAGTGTAGCAACTTCCGGTGAGGAGAGGAGGTGGACGCCATGGTGAGGTTGAGGGAGAACCCCGGGTGCTTCGGCTGGCGGAGCTGTTTCCGAAGAGAAAGCTGCGGATCGTTGAGCCGGTCGCCGGAATTCCGCGGCCGTCTCGGCGCGCCCCAACCTCGCCGCTGCTTCCGAGGGGAGGGGACGGACAACCAAGATGGGCCGTGAATGTCTGAACGAATTGCGGTAGATAGGCCGAGAGTAAGGCCCCATGCATGGAAGGTCGGCCCAGCCCATTTAGGCGAGCTCGGCAGCGGCACATGGATCTTCTGCTCCAATCCAACCGAGAGGTAAGTGTAGCCCAATGCCCCAAGGCCCCAGTGCAATTTTCCCCACCCTCTGGAACCCTAGATTCGGTTCAAGTGAACGGGGCAGGGTTGCCGGAGCCTGCAGGCAGCGCTGTCGGGCTGCCGGACATCCTTCTTCCGTGGCGGCGTTCGTTTCTTGGTGAGCCAGGCAGATTGACTGGCGAAACCGCGAAAGGAAGACGAGCTGGTGAACAACAGGTACGTCTCCCCTCCAGGAGGCAGGAGCAATGTAGTCATTAGTCAATGTATTGATCAGGGAGAATTCTGATGCTACCTCACCGGGTGTGCTACTTTGGTGCAATCAATTTTCTTTCCTGTATCAGGTTTCAGACCTGTATACCTTCGATCATAGAAGACACTTGAAAGATTGTGTATGCCACTTTAAGATATTACTACCAGTGTACAATATGAGGATGGTTGTGTTCTTCCTAGGTAATTTACTGCCATCATAAAAAGTCGATTGATATTATCTTTCAGCACTATGATGGATCGCAATATGAAGCAGCTTCAAGAGGCTCTGGTTGATATTGAGACTGATGCAGAAAAAGTTCTTCTGGCTAGGCATCAGGTTCATATGTGCTAATTTGCTTATTGGCTTGTCTTGTCCATACCAGACGACAGTCTCAGTATCACTCTTCTGATTTGTTAATCTCTGTTACTATCAGTTGGTGGAAAATGATAAGATAAGAAATAGTAACAGGGAGGCTCTGACGGCCCTCCGCAAACAAGCTAGGACAACCAAGACTAGTGTGCCATCTCCCTTTGAGGTCGTAATGAAAGAGATGGAAGGGAGCTCTGCCAAGCAGCTGATAAAGGAGATGTGCCCAACTTGTGGAGATCATGACCCCAAGGAACATACTTGGCTAATGTTTCCTGGATCCGATATTTTTGCCCGTGTTCCATTTCATGTGGCACACACTGTTGTGGAGAAAGGTATTGCTCCAGAACCTTGCTTATGATCAGTCATTTGAAATAGATACATGGAGCAAGCCTCTTCTGTCAATTTTATTAAAATTCAGATATAGATCCTGCTTTGGTATATGCTGGCACTTGGTTGGTTCTTTTTTGTTTTCCAACATTTCTTCTCTCTTCTGTTTTGTCATTCAAAATTTTTCCTCCATTTTTGTAAGATTCCAAGAAAAATCTGTTGACGGTCTGTTTTCTTTTCAGTGCAAAAGGAAGCTTGTGTAGCAACTTCGCCCAGCTATTTATATTTAATCTTTTGAGGCTAGCTAACAATTGCTTATGTTATTTTGTGATTGTTGTAGACCAAGAACGTCTGGATTTGGATACCAAGAAACTGCAAAGCTTTGTCAAGGAGAAATCACTTGTGATTGCCGAGAAAGGCGCCCTGGCAGGTAGATTCGGTGCTGACACTGTGAAATCTTTGGTCAGCCTTACGGACACAGCTAAGTCGACACGGGATGGAGGGAAGGTGAAGTACCAGTTGGGTTGAGTCATCAACTGCTCAGGGATTGAAGGGGTTCTGACTCAATTACCTTCAGTCCAGACCAAACTGAACAAAGCTATATATGTAGATTTTCTTTGCTTTTGTGTTTTTTTTTTTTTTTTTTTTGCATGGTGGTTAGCACTAGCGAAAAGTTATTCTGAATTGATGTGGGGTTGTGTATTCTTATTTGCCGTGATATTGTAGGTAGTCAGTTCCCCATCCTTGTTGATGGACTGGGTGTAGGGAAAGGTTCTTGATTCTATAGCAGTCATGTTTCAAACTGAAACGAAGGCGGGTGACAAGACTTAAATGTATATCTGTTGCAGTTATAAAAAAATGTATATCTGTTGCAATTTGAGTATCAATGGGTTCAAAAATATCTACTCATGTAATGAAAAGAAATGCAGCTGACATAATTTTACAGGAATGATGTTGACACAAAACGTGATGCGCTGTTTGCCTCACACAAAGCAAGCCGGAAAGCGTGGCTTCAATCGGGTGACCGGGCGGTTTGAAGATCCGGAAGTGTGCCGCCGGTTTGACCTGAAAACCGACAAGGGACAAAAGATTGTTAAATACAAAATCGAACATGCCGGGTGAGACCCGCAGCATCCGTATATACGGCCCCTCAAGCCACTTACGGCGACATACGCCTATAGAAGGCATGCGCCAATCATGCTTATGATTTATTCGGCTAATATAAAGATAAAAAGATACGTAAAACATTGATTGCCGAATACGCTTGCATGAGAAGACATGTTTGAACAAGTGAAAGTCAATCGTGAGTTGAAGCATAACCAAGCTCGGCAAATCACCGACTTCGGGGTCCATGAAGAAGGAACAAACAAGCTATCACGAGCAAACCCATCAAGAACTTGTATCCGCCGCACGACACTCAATCCTATCAAGATTTAAACGCTTCTAACATGTAAGAACCCGCAACATGTAACGATCTAGATTGGTCTAACTTCGGCTATGTAAGCATATAATCTATCCACCATGATAATAAAACGTTTAGAGAACGAATAGATCTATAAAAGTAAGAAGCCGAACCTAATCAATCTAGATTGGGCAAAAGAGTATTACAAGTAATTTAAAACATGCAACACATGATAACTTAATGAATCTATCAGACCTTGCCAAATCTAATAGAGCCGATAACTATCTTGCTTCGCTAAGCTATCAAGCAAACGCCTGCCGCACGGCCATCCAGTCAAGATAAACAAAGTATAAGCAAAGACCTCTTGATTATCAAGCAGACGCCTGCCGCACGGCCATCCAGTCGAGACAAACAAGACTACTTGCATCAACGTCTAAATCCACCGCATGATACTAGACATGATAGCAAGGTTGTCGGAACTTACGGAGGTCGACGGATCGATGGCTCCTCTCTCAAGAACTTCGGCGACACGACAAAGGACTCGAAAACTTGGCACGGGGCCGATTGTATTGATTTGGTTGTGAACATCCTTTATAATGGTTGAGGGTTTATATTTATACCCTGACATAACACGAATCCTAAGAGATTACGAATACATAAAAGGTAACTTCGAAGTATGGCGATTCTTAGCTCTAATCTTCTTCGGAGTCCTTGATCATCACGTTTGCTTCCTTTTTATTCGGCTTTATGCTCGCCACCTTTTACTTCCCGAACGGAGCCCACCGCCTCTAAGGATAGCCGACCGCGCGAATACTTGCCGAATCGCTCGAGTTAGCCCGACCGCACGAGTGTTGCCGAATCGTTCGAGTTAGCCGACCGCCTGGCGTTGCCGAATCGTTCGAGTTAGCCGACCGCCTGGCGTTGCCGAATGCTCCGAATACTTGCCTCCTCGCGAGCTTGCTTTGTCTTGGCCCACTGTCATCTTCTCGGCCTTTACCAAAATCCGGTGTTAACACATGCCCCCTCAATTTCGGGATAAAAGTAATTTTATTCGAAATTGACCATAAACTCTTTTCTCATTTAGGTCAATATTGTTCAAACCCGCCGCCGCTCGAAGCCCGAATCCTCGATCTAGATTCAAACCCACTTTGAATCTTCAATGGCGACCGGATGGAATTCGAGGGTAATTTCTTGTTTCCCTCATGCATTCGGCAATTTCTTCATCGATCCTTCGCTTCTTTTTGACTCACCTTCTCTCGTTGCATCGTTCTTTGAAGGGATACAAGGATGAGATTTTGATTCCCTATGCAAATAACCCCAATTCTTATTTCCTAGGCCCGATGGGAGATCTCAATCCGATTGACTTTGTCGAGAAGGAAACTCGAGGATCCCCTTCAAATCTGAGTCACCCCGCCAAATCGGTGGCGAATACCTTCAAAACTTGGCCGTTTCCCCAATTGCTTGGGATGGCGAAATTGGTATCGGAGGATCTTGAACAAGAGCAAAGCGATCCACCGGGATTCTCAAGACATTCAAAGCATTGTTTGGAGCTATCCTTGTCGAGACGCCTGAACGACTTCCTCTTGATAGCGACCACCCACTTCGGTCCGATGTCGCCAATGCTTTTATCTTTGGCCATGGTCCAATGTCCTTTACTTTGGCGGACATTTTCATGATGACCGGCCTCAATGTGACGGCGCCCGGTGTATCCTTCCAAATACAAGAGCAAAGAAGAACCGGAGAGTAGTCAAATCGAGGTGGATGGACAAAATACATCCAAACTTACATGTCAACTAGTGCCGTGGTCGACAAAGAGTATAAAGCCTTCATGAATATGTGGTCGTGTAGATTTATCTTCTCGTGGCAAATCCAATGAGCCAACCTTGAATCACATGGTGATGGTGAGGAATTAGCCTGCAGCACCTTCATCCCCTTGGGCAAGTACCTTTTTAGGGGCTGTCTACCACATGATGCATCGGACCAATTGCTCGGATGCGCAATCATGGAGAAATCCATTGTGTAAATGGTCCCTGGTGGTTTGTTCAAATGTGGTCTGCAAATGTACATGCATCGATAGTCTCTGTAGACCTTCATGATTTGGGTTTCCCTTCTCATCAATAATCTTTGAGGATAATCCAAAGAAAAGAGAAAGCTTGTCGGACATATGGGGAAGCAAAGATCCACTATTATCATCGACATAGATATTGGCCATTTGTTCAAGCTGTTTCTTCAAAGGCTTTGACAATGTGAGCTGGCTCCCCTACGAGAAAAATGAAAATCGACTACGCCCCGCAAGTTTAGCTATGAGACTCGACCGCCGGACAAAGTGTCCACAGATATCTTCAACTCTTTTATCAAGCCTTGTGTCCTCGCCAAAGAATTTCACCATGGGAGGTTGCTTGCACCCTACCTATGAATTCTACAACCTAAACATGGTGGCCAGGCAATTGGGGTGTGGGCAGTTGCCTCCAAGGCTATTTTTCTCAAAAACTATAAAGCCCAGAGAGAAAATAAGAGATGACATGGAGGCCAAGAAAGTTTTTAAGCTTGGATGGGACCTGCCATTATATGAGCCTTTCCCTCTCGGGTTGATAGATGTTGCTCATCCCTTGTTTGCCTCCTGGTGGCAAGAGTGGCGTGCCCATATCTTCAATATACCAGTACATCCTCTGTGCTAAGATTTGCAAGCTCAATTTGCTTCTGACAGCGAGGTAATCCTCTTGTACCCATAGTTCTCCTTGCTATCGGGTTTATTCTTGATTCTAATACTTTGTCATTCACAGGACATTGAGCCTACTCTTCCCTCTCAAATGGCTCAATATTATCAGGCTGGGCCTATTCCTGCTTTGGGGTTTAATGCCCCTACTCTGGCAACTTTCATGAAAACCCTGCAGCTTTTGGGCACAAAGACCTTCAAGAGGGGAAAACAAAAGGAAAACTATTGCCGAGTCAAGCAAAGATGTCGCCGTGCCCAGGAGAACAAGATCTAAGAAAGCCAAACTGTCTCCCAAGGTATATCCTTTATCAATCCTTGTTTGGCGACAATTTTGTGCTTACTCCTTTTGTTTGCAGCCACAGGTCAGACTCTTGAGGTCGGCCAATGTTTCAACAACTGTTGAAACCTCTCCTCGAGCTTCTGCCGATAGTGTAGAAATTCATGAAGCCATTGGCCATATTGGTAATAATGTTCTCCACATATTTTTCTTTCTTACGCCAAATTTATCCATTGCACTTTGCATTTCATCACTTACTTTCGGATGATATTTTGGACGAGATAGCGAAGGATCTTCTCCTCACCAAAGCTTCAAGTTCATCATCTCTAGGCATCCAAATAAGCCCTCAACCAAGCCAAGGCAAAGCTCAAAATGATGAAAATCCTGCCCGTAAGGTAATGCCTTTCGTTATTAATTTCTTTAGTAAACTTGATCGGTCGGCCAACAATTTTTCTTTCTTTTTTCAAGGATGATATTAAACCGATCGTCGGCTACTCCTTCACTGTTAAGGAGTATATCGGTGAAAAAAGGGGGAGAGGCTACATCACAAAGAGAGATTATCATCGAGAGAATCAAGCTCGGCCGAGGGAAATAGCTCTCTTGCCGACCAAGGACATAAGTATTCTAGTTCAAGATGCGCACCAAATAAGGGACCTTTTTGAACTTATTGACCAAGAAATCCCTCCATCTCTTAGGGGATCTTTGGAATCGCAACCCATCTTGATGATCATCTTGGTAAGGTCGGAAGAGCAAACAAGAACATAGCCTCCGTGCTGCTCTCAGCAGTGACAACCTGATGAAGAAACAATAAGCCAAAGAGCTGCATTCTCGCATTCAGTCGCTAAACAATCTTTAACAACTTTGGAGCCCGAACTAGAAGCCATGGAGGAGGAAAAGGCTAGACCGGAAGCTCAATTGGCTCAATTGAATGCAAAAATCCAGTCTCATAAAGACAAAATTATCTGCTGCCGAATTCCATTGATGCAAAAAAACAAAGATAGCATCCGTCATCGAGAGAACCAACAGATCAAAATAAAGCTCGGCAAGATTCAAGGTTCAAGATGATGACAAGAAGGCGCTAGATGATGTTAGCCGAATTAGGAGTGATGCCATAGATGCAATCAAACTGTTCCTAGGCGATCAAAGCGTCGACTTGTAATATATTCGATGTAGTATACTTGTATCTCCGAGCAATTGCATTCCTTGTTATGTTTTGGCCTTTATATCTCTGTTTGACCGACAACACAACCGACTACCTTGACCTCCCGATTAGGAGAATAGCCGATTCTCTTCTCGGCGACGATTTTTGATTTAGCCGAATCCGCCCAATCCGTAACGGCCCAAAGAGAGTAAACCCTACTTAAATAAGCTTGGGATACCCCCGAGGTATACGCCACGATCTCCACTTCGGCTTATAAATAAAGCCCCTCTTCGGCCTTCACTGTTATCTTTGGCGAGCATTCTCATTGCCGTCTCTTCATCTCTCTGCTCAAACCAATCTTAGAAAGAGAATCAATCTTCAGAGCATCAATGGCGAGCGGTGACGATCGTGGCAAACGCCCTACCGAAGGAGAGGCGAAGGGAGCCGATCGCCGCGCCGCCAACGTCATGGGTAAGATCCACCTGGCGTTCGGGTAACCCGAAAAAATTCGGTCGGGTTATTCGGGTTTTGGAGAGTTCGGGTAATGAGATTCGTTGCCGAAAAGTCCCCTCGAAAAAGATTACCCGATAGTTCGGGTACCCGCAAGTTCGGGTTCGGGTTCGGGTATACCCGATGTACCCGAAAATATATAAAGTATACTCAAACATCACAGAATTTTACATACGAATTGACAGACTTAATAATGATAATTAAACAAAAAATGATAAGCGTAACGCATTAACGTTTTTAACAAAGAAGTGCCAAGTTGCAAACCAATCTTCTTGAGTAGTGAGTACCGATAAGATAAGAGCAAATAAAAAAAGTTGAATCCTCGCCGCATGCCATCGGACCGGTGCATGTGCTTCACACGAGAACAAAAGAAATTTTTAGCCATCCGGCCATCCGGGCACCACGCCACCACCGCAAATCGGCAGGCCTCCAACTCCATCCGGACTCCGAGTTCCGGATCTCCATACCGTGTAGTAATAATAATATGATGGTTAAAAATTCGAATCTGATCATAGGCTCATAGCTGCACAGGCACACAGCAACACATTTGAAGACTTGGTGTTGGACGTCGTGGTCTAAAACAAACATTTGAAGACTTGGTGTTGGACGTCGTGGTCTAAAACATACCTTCAACTATTTGGTGTCGCCGTCGACGTGGTCCGAACACTTTGCTTGGTGTTTGTGACTTGGTGTTGGTGAAGCCGACAAATCCACATGGTCGTTCTTTCTTTTTTTCCATTACCGCCATATTCTTCAATCCACTCTGTCAATGCACAAGCACGTGTAAATATGTAACTTTACATACGTAAAATTCACAATTGGAAGCAAGGATGGAAATATGGTACCTTGTTGTACTATTGCCAATTCTTCCGTAATCTCTCTTATGTCAACAAAGCAGGCCTTCGTAGCCAATCCTGCGTGCATACTAAAGCCTCCAACATGAACGGAGTAAGAGAGGTACGGAAGTCATCCAAAATACGGCCACCTGCATACTAAAAAAGCCGACTCGGATGCAATCTGTTGTAATGGGTATAGCAAGCACATCACGAGCCATGTGACCCAAGATCTGAAACCTTGCTGAATTGACTTTCCACCAAGCAAGAATGTCAATTTTGGATTCTATGTCTTCTGTTTCTTCAACAGAAGGTACTTCTCAAGTTCAGATTTGTTGGTGCTTTGGTAGAACAATTATTTAACTTCATCTTCTTGGCAATTTTGTCTTTGAGCATTCCTCCAGCTACTCTCTTTGATTTATCAATATCAACTACTTTGGAGTAGTTTCTTCACTTGGAGCATACATGTTCTTGTATTCTTCAAAAAGCTCATCACACAAGCATTGATTGCTGCCCAAACCAATTGACCTTTTTCCTCACCAAATATCTCTTCAACACTAATCTTTGTGTACAAAGATAGCTTGTACCTTGGATCAAGGAATGCAGCCACAAATATCGATAAGTTGACATTCTCTTTATCCTTCTCCTTCTCCTTCCCTCTGCCCTTGCTTCTCCCTTTGTCCCTATCTTGCTCTTTGCTTGCTGCCCTTTCTCACTTTGTCCTTCCTATTGGTGTGCCAAACTCCCCAATATTTATCAAATTTCTCCTTCATTCTTTTACCCATTGAAACTTGCAAACTATCTTCACTTTGTTCAGCCATTCTTGTATCAAAAGACGTACTTCTCCAATCTCATGGAAGAAAGTGTTACTAGTAACTTGGAGAGAAGAAGATATACGAACAATAAGGTCATAGAAATGCTTGTAGAAACTTTTCCATCTTCTTTGCATTGTCCCAATCATCTTCATCGGGATGCCCAAAACCATCTCTTGCTTCGCATACAAGTCGATAATATAATTGGGGTCATCTTCAGCTAACTTTAAAAACACTTTCTCATACACAATTGCAGCCTTCAACATCAAATAGGTGGAATTCCACCTTGTCGGACAATCCAATTTCAAAAAGTTTTGTTTGTCCACTTTCTTTTCCTCAAAGAATTTCCTTAAACTTGACCAATCTGAAGTCCCATTTTTGATGTATCTAACAAAGAGCCCTAACACGCTTAACGGATAGGTCCACTTCTTGCAAACCATCTCTTACAATAAGATTCGAAATGTGGGCTGCACACCTCATATGCATGAACTTGCCCTTGGCAATGTTGGTTTTCTGTAGCTGCTTCCTCAAGTAATCCACACCAGTGTCATTAGCACTTGCATTATCCACTTTATTACGATCATTACTTTACCAAAACCCCAATCGCCTAAGCATCTTGTCATGTTCTTCCCAATATCCTCTCCCTTGTGACCCTTTACCATGAAAAAGCTTATCACTTTCTTATGCAATTGCCAATACTCATCAATGAAACTTGTTGTAATAGATCATATACCCATCTTGAACTTGAGAAGTCTAAGCATCTGTTGTTAGACACACTCTCTCGACAAGATTCTTTAAAGAACTTCTTGAGCTTGGCCTTCTCTTCAAAATCTTGACGCACAATGTCCCTTGTGCAAGTTCTTCTAGATGGAGGTGGAAACGAGGACAGGCTTTGGACATAAATTTCCTAAAGCCAGGCTTCTCACCATAACAAAAAGGGCTCTTCATCTTCAATAACCATCTCGGCAAAGGCTTGTCTAAGTGCATCTTGATCAAACCTCCAAGTGGTAGGAGCTTCCCCATGACATGCTTGCAAGGTGCCCCGCTTCGGGTCCTTGTTGAAAAGATGAGGATTGCGCTTGCATATATTGAAGTGCTTCTTCAAAGCGGATGTTCCATGACTATTTGGATCAGCCTTGATGTCACGGTGGCAATATTTGCACTTTCCAAATTCTTCAAAAATCCTTTGTCATCCTTGATCTTGATGAAATGTTGTCACATCTCGGATCTTGGTGCCAACTCCTTCCTCTCTCGGTTTTTCGGTTTCCTTCTCCACATCAATGACAACCTTTTGTCCACATCAATGACAACTTGCTCCTGATCCTTATCATCCACTGGCACCATTGCCATGGCTTGAGTGCCGACACAATTGTCCCGTGGTTCTGACATCTACAAAAATGAAAATACAATATCAAATCATTATTCATTACGAATAACTAATAGTAAGTCAATCTGAACTCAAACACGTAAAAAAAAGCTATAACGGATCATAAATCAGAGCTACAAACAGATAACAAATCGAAGCTAATCATAACAAATAACAAATTTTAGTACTTATAATACCACCAGAATAGATCTATGATTAGTACTTAACAGATCATAACAAATAATACCACCAGAATAGATCATGAGTATATAGTCTGGTGGAGAAACTAATTTTAGTACTTATAATTAGGTCATAATATATAATACAATTGATAATAACAGTTCTGCATAAACTAATTTTAGTACTTATAATTAGGTCATAATATATAATACAATTTATAATACCCACGGATTACGGCTCGGCTGGTCATTGGTAACTCGGAACTCAAATATATATACGTCTGCAGACTACAACTACAAAAATCATAGATCAAATAGATGATGTCCCCACATAGCTCCGCCCGTGCTCACTTTGCCTTGTGTTAACCACGATTTAATCCTATGCCTCAATTTAATCCTATGCATATATATTATCAAAAATCATAGATCAAATAAAGAGTACCAGATCCACTCATATATGATATATTCTACCACGCTGGCACACTACAGATCCAAACATTCACAGATCAAAATCAAATACTAAGAACAATAAGGCCATAGGATTTGGGTTAGGGAATAGGGATAGGGAATACAAATACTTACATTGCACGAGGAGGAAGATTCTTGGGTCCCGGGCGGAGGACTCCCACTCCGACGATGTGACAAGCGGCGGCGGCGGCGTCCGAGCTTCGGGGAGGCGGGAGCCGCAGCCGGGACCGGGCGAAGCGGGAGAAGAAGGAGATGAAGTGATGGCGGCGTCGCCGTCGCTCGCGCTTCGCACCGCTCGCCGTCGCGGTCGGGAGTCGGCGCCGGGTCGCAGAGTCCCGCGGGCCGCGGCTCAACCCCACTCCGCGGGCGGGCGGTGACGGTGACCATGGTGGGGTGCGGGGTGCGGCCTTTTGAAGGGGGGAGGACGGGGGGCGGAGCACCTGGCTGGCTGCTGCACGGGGGAGTCGGGACTTGGTCACTTGGGGTCTCCTCGGGGCTCGGGGGCGGGGAGTGGAGCAGCCGCCGGCGACTCGCGTTCACCAGTCGCGAACTCGCGGAGATGGGGGATTGAAGACGGGAGTAAATGTGCGGAAGGAAAGCCGAGGAGGCATCACGGGAAATCAGGGACGGGGATGGATGACTTACTACTATAGACTTCGAGTTCTTCGGGTACCGGGCTATCTAACCCGATTTACCCGAAATAATTTTGGGTTTTGAGAATCAGTATCCGAAATAGACTTCGGGTTCTCCGGGTTCGGGTGCTTCGGTTCCGGGTCCGGGTTTTTCGGGTTCGGGGATCGGGTTTCGGGTTTTGTGCCCAGAGTGAGGTAAGATTCGATCGGTTGCCCCCTTGTGGCTTGCACTTTCTGTGCATCTCCCTGGATTTTAATCTTCTTCATCTACTTAGGGCGAGGGTCATCGCCGGCCAGTACCACCTTCTTCCTCCGATGACGGTGACTCAACCGGGCACCTCGGACCGGCCGGTTCCGTCCCCCGTTTCCTCCAGGTTCGTCGAGCTCCTCCGAGTCCGACAACTCATACAACCCCAATCCTTGGGGTCCGGCGGAGTCAAAGGGAGAAGACCCTCTGTACGTCCATAAGGAGGCGCTCAGGTTCCGCAAGGAGAGGGATGAGGCCCGGAATGAGCTGGACGATGTCTCCAAACAGTTCGGCATTGTGCAAGCCGAATGGGAGGACCAGCGCAAGCAGCTTTGCGACGCCATCACCGGTTCGGTACCTCTGCGCAGACTTCTTCTGTCTCAATCTTCTTCATGTGCTGACTTATTTTCCTTGTCCAAAGACTTTCTCGGAAAATGAGCATCCGAAGGCGGCGGCGAACAGGGTGGCCGATAAGGTGAACGCCTAGGGGAGAGACTGCCGAGGCACGCCTGGATCTTTGTGGGCGGCCGTGTTGATCGGGCCGTCATCCAAGGTGTGCACCTTGGCGTGTCCCTCGGTCTGGCGGCGATGACCTCCCGGACCGGCGAGGACTACTCCTTTCAGGCGTTGGCTTTGCCGGGCGGCCCTCCACATGAGATTGACGACATCAACGAGCGTTTGGAGCATTATGAAGATCATCTTTGTTGCCCTCGCCGAATCTACCAATCCCGATCTGTTCTTAATAAGTTATTCCAAGAGTAGTTTGTAACTAGGATGTGAATGATCAAATTATCTTCTGAAGGTGTGCTTGTTCATGACTCTTGCGTTGGTTTTACGCCGAGTAGATATCTTCATATTTTTTTTGAATAATGCAACTCTAAAGGGCGTTTCCCGAACGCATGACGTCACCCTAGCCGAGTAGATCTTAGTCTTGCGTTGCAAACGACGTGGCATGTCGCTCAGTATTGTCATTCAAAGCTTCACCTTTCTCTTATTCCGATAAACCAACCAGTCAGAGTGCCGAAGTCGTCTCTCTCGATAGTCCATTCGACTATGCGTAGATGTTTTTTGCACTAAAGGCGATACAAACCGTATCGGCTGTTTGTAATCTCATAATTTTGATCTAAAGGCGATGTTCTTTCATCGGCTATGTCTTAATTCCAAATTCCCTTTTATGAACCAACTTCAACACTGGGATAGTATTTCTTAAGAAATCTTCCATTGATAGCTCTGGCGAATTCTTCACCAAATAAAGTTTTCAAAATATATGCATTGCCAGGCACACATCTCACTACCCGAAAAGGTCCTTCCCAATTCGGAGACCACTTGCCGAATGTTCTGTCTTTCGTCCTAATCGGCAGTATAGTTTTCCAAACTAGATCACCTTCTGCGAATTGTTTCACTCTAACTTTCTTGTTATAATACTTGGCAACACGTATCTTGTTCTTCTCAATATTTTCCAGTGCCTTGAGACGAATTAGATGCAAATCTTCCAACTCATCCATCATTAGACTCTTATAGTCTTCTTCCTCTAAATTCTTTTGCAACATAACTCGTCTTGAATCTGATTGTAACTCCCATGGTAAGACAGCACGATGCCCATAAACTAACTCATAAGGAGATGTTTGAATAGATCCATGACAAGCCATTCGGTAAGCCCACAAAGCTTCATTGAGAACCAAATGCCATCTTCTCGGTTTCTCATCAATTTTCTTCTGGATGATCTTGATCATAATCTTATTTGATGCTTCTGCTTGGCCATTGGCTTGTGCATAATAAGGAGAAGAATTATACAACTTAATTCCCATGTCTTCGGCAAAATCACAAAACTCTGAGGAAGTAAACTGAGTCCCTTGATCAGTTGTTATAGTTTGAGAGATTCCAAACCTGTAAATTATATGTTCTTTAACAAAGCTGATCATGTTCTCTGATGTAACTTTCTTCAAAGGAATAGCTTCAACCCACTTGGTAAAATAATCTGTGGCCAAGAGCACAAACTTATGTCCTTTGCTCGAAGGAGGATTAATTTGGCCAATTAAGTCTATGCCCCATCCTCTGAATGGCCAAGGTTTGATTATTGGGTTCATAGCAGATGCTAGAGCCTTTTGAATATTATCGAATTTTTGACAATCTTGACACCCCTTATAGTATTCAAAACAATCCTCCAACATAGTTGGCCAAAAATAACCAGTTCTCCTAATTATCCACTTCATTCGGTAAGCTGATTGATGTGCACCACTCAATCCTTCATGTACTTCATACATCACCTTTCTGGCCTCTTCTTGATCCAAATATTTAAGCAATACTCCATCTATAGATTTGTAATATAATTGATTATCAAGAAGCACGAACCCGAGGGCTTTGTACCGAGCTTTCGGGAAAACTTTTTGTGATGGATTTCTTAGATAATCGGCAATCTCGCACCTCCAATCATGAATCTCTTGATCGGCGTCGAAAAACGTTCTTATCTATAGCAAGAATTTCTTGATTTTCACGATATCCGGAAGCGGCTTGAGCTAACTTATTTGCTTCTTCATTTTGCTTCCTAGGGATATGATGCAAGGTTACCACTCGAAAACTTTTCAAAAGTTCCCGCACTTTTCATAATATTACCTTAATACGTCACTCTTGCACTCATATTGGGCAGTCAAATGGTTAATCACCAACTCGAGAATCTCCAAAGATCTCGGCAACAACGGCTTTTACCTCCATAAGAAGCCAAGCCCTCTAAGTAATGCTTCATACTCCGCTTGATTATTAGTAACATAGAATTCAATGGGAATAGCATATTCGAAGGTTACTCCTTGTGGAGAAATCAAGAAAATACCAGCATCACCACCTTTGCTACAGGGATGAACCATCGAAGAATAAACCCAAGGCACAATGCTTATCATTTCAACGAGAAAGATTACGATGTTGGGTAATAAAATCAGCAATAATTTGACCTTTTACCGCTTTTGCCGATTCATATTTTAAATCAAACTTCGATAAAGCCAAAATCCACTTGCCAATCCTTCCATTCAAAATTGACATTGATAACATATGCTTTATTACATCAAAACTAGAAACTACCACGCATTCGGCATTTAACAGTAGTGCCGAAATTTGGTACATGAATAATATACACACAAGCAAAAAGCTTTTACGTAGCCGAATACCTTGTTTACGGATCCAAAGAACTTTCGGCTAAGATAAGCTATTACTCTCTCCTTTCCTTCAAACTCTTGCATGAGGGCCGATCCTATTGTTAGGCTATCGGCCGCCACATACAACTTAAAAGGTTTATCAAGTTGTGGAGGTACCAGCACAGGTGGCTCCTTCATGTACTCTTTGATTTCATCAAAAGCCTTCTGTTGTATGTCACCCCATACAAATTCTTGATCTTTCTTGAGTTTCAATAGTGGAGAGAAAGGCAAGACTCTTTCTGATAAATTGGATATAAATCTTCTTACAAAATTAATCTTGCCAAGCAATGATTGTAACTCTGTGAGATTAGTTGGAGGGACAACTTTATCTATTGCTTCCATGCTCTTCTTCCCAACTTCAATCCCTCCTTTATGGACTAGAAATCCTAAAAATTCACCAGCCGAGACTCCGAAAGCACATTTGTTTGGATTCATTTTTAAACCATGCCTTCTAGTGCATTCCAGAGTCTTTCTTAAATCGGCTAAATGTCCTTCATAATTTCTAGACTTAACTACCACGTCATCGATATAGATTTCTACAATCTTGCCGATCAACTCATGAAAGATATAATTCATAGCTCTTTGGTAAGTTGCATCGGCATTCTTTAACCCAAATGTCATGACAATCCATTCAAACAAACCAATATGACCGGGGCATCGAAGGCTGTTTTTGAAATATCTTCTATTGCCATAAAAATTTGGTTATATCCAAAGATTCCCATCCATAAAGCTAATCACCTCATATCCGGCCCGCCATTGCGTCTACCCGACAAATCGGCAACTAGCATCGGGTATCCGTCCATAGGAGCAGCTCTATTGAGATCTCTAAAATCTATACGTGAGACCATCATCTTTCCATTCTTCTTGTATCTTTGGAACTATACTTAAAATCCACTCGCATACCGCATGGCCGAATGAAGTTTGCTTCTAGTAATCTTTCAATCTCTTTTTTCACATCGGCCAATACCTCCTCTTTATAAATTTTTCGTGGAGGTTGTTTGTAGGGGCGATATCCGGGCTTAATAGGTAATCGATGTTCAACAATAGAGCGATCCAATCCGGGCATCTCTGTATAATCCCAAGCAAAACAATCTTTAAACTCTTTTAGAAGATCTATCAATTGTAATCTATATTCTGGATCCAAGTTTGCGCTAATGTACATCGGCCTTGACCTAGTATCATCACCAACGTTTATCTCTTCCAACTTGTCGGCCGACATAAAACCGCGTCCCAGCTTTCCTTTGTTGCCATCGATTGGATTACCCATTAAAAATTACTGTGAGAGCCGATTTGCTTGGATCGGCCGTTGATCTCTGTTGAAGACATTCACGGGACCTTCTCCCCACATTTTGCCCGAAAAAAAATCAATGCCATCATATTTCCAAGAAGCGGGGTTCCGTAGCGGCGACACTCACGGAATCGTCGGCGTGAACAACTTCAATATCATCTCCAACCCACCGAATAAGAATCGGTGCATGGTTGAAGGGATGCGACAATTAGCATGAATCCAATCTCTTTCTAGAAGCATCAGTGCCCCTTGCCATCAATGACAAAGAATGTAGTAATCAAGGTTTTTTTGACCCAATCATCAACTCGACATGCACAGCTCCACGGGTATCGGAAGGATTGCCAGCAAAGTCTCTAAGAATCATGTCAGTTTTTAACAAGTCCTCACCGGTCATCCCAATTTTTCTGAAGGTAGCATATGGCATAATATTGATAGCAGCTCCTCTATCAACAAATATTTTAGTCAGAGGCTTGCCATTGACGTATCCTTTCAGATAAAGTGGCTTCAAATGACGATATTTGGCTAGTTTGTCGAAAACCGCCTGCTGCGTTAAGACAAGCTGGGCCATCAAATCTTGAAACTCACTTTCATCAAAATTGGAGTATACTTCTTCTTGGACATCCTGGTTTTCAGGAGCTATGAACTCTGATGGAAGGAAAAAGGCCATGCATGCATCACCTGAAGGACCATGCCCATCTGGTTTCTTTTTAGGGCGCCATATCCGCTTCTCCTCAACAGCTGCTTGTTTTAGTTCCTCATTCCTCAAACGTTGAACTCTTCTCTGCTGGCTCTTTCTCAATCCTGGAGGGCACCACTGTCCTCTCTGCCATACGTATTCATGGGGACTTTCCTCTCCATTGTATCCTTTATAATGAGTCCAACGTTGATCTGCAAACCTCTTCCTTTGCTGATTCTCAAAACTGTCTATTTTTAAGTGCCGATCGTCCTCAGAAAACTGTGTTCCAAGTCTTTCATGCACCGGACGGCGGTTGACCCGAGATTGCCTGTACCCAAAATATTGATCGCTGCATTCAGGGCAATTGTTTCTAGCAGGCAACTTCAAGCCTTCATTCCAGCAATGCTTAAAGAATGAACACCCCCAATGAGACTGTTCTATCTCCTTCATGTGTTCTTCTTGTTCTCTATGGTACACCTCTTCTTCGTATCTCCGGCGTTCTTCTATAAACCTTTGCTCTATATAATACTCCCTCTCTTCTTTGTCTTTGCCACTTGTTCAACAGGGATACGTGATAACCCTAGGTTTAGAGGTTTCACCTCTTTCGGTTCGGCTATTCTTGAACCGAACCTTTTGCTTCAGCTCCTCACTTGTGATTTGCTGATCAGGATCGACAGTACCGTTCTTTTTGCTTTGTCAGAGGTTAACACCTTCACCTTGCCTTTACCTTTAGGATCATCTACAGAAACCATATTTACAGAGAAGGAAATCATATTTTGAGGAAAAGGCTAACCATCAATCTTCATTTTGCCATCGAACTTCAGATGTCCTTCGTGGATAGCCTTCTGAATCCGCACTCTGAACACTCGGCAATCATTGATAGAATGAGAGTTGGTGTTATGGTAGCCACAGTACTTCTTGTCTTTTACTCCTTTAGGACGTAGCATAGGATGTCCCTCTGGCAGTTTGATGCGTCCTTCTCTCACCAACAGATCAAAGAGCTTATCTGACTTGGAGACATCAAAATATAAGTTCCCTTTTGTTGCCTCAACCAGCGCTGGCTAACTTGAGTAGGCTCTTTTGCCCAGGTCAGTTCAGCCGCAGCTATCTCATCATCGTCATCGTATTCAGTTGCTTCTTCTAGAAAACTTTGATACATTTCACTAGCAATATTACCCTTTTGGAAGCGATTATCTCTCTTGAACCCTTGGGCTTGATTACTCATAGCTGCCAATCGCTGTGAAAGTTGACCAAGGTCATCAAACTCCATGCCGAATAGCTTCTCTGACGTTCGGCTGCATGCCTGCTATAGTCATCCCTGGCAACTGATCATCCGGTAAGTTCAGAGAATAGCAAAGGTTCTTGGTTTCTCTAAACCTGCGAAGATACTCCTGTGGTGTTTTATTAGCTCTCTGCCTCAAACTCATGAGGTCAACCAGTTTCTTCTCATTAGTGCCCGTGAAGAAGTACGCATGAAACTTCTGCTCTAACTCTGCCCATGTACCAATGGAATGGGCTGGCAAGGAGGTAAACCATGTGAAAGTTGGCCCTGTGAGAGACAAAGGGAAATATCGAATTCTCCAAGCTTCGTGCGTGGGAGGCCTCCCCAAATTTGCATCAAGTAACGACCGATATGCTCCAAAGTGCTAGTATCATCTTGACCGAAAAACTTAGTCAAATCCGTTGGAGGTTTGACCCTTGGAGGAAGTGCCACTCTATTGTACCATTCTGGATAAGGAGACTTGTATGAATAAGATTGATTTTTTGGCTTTAGGCCGAACTGATTTTGCATCATATCAACCATCCTATGCATAATAAGATCAACGTCTGAATTCGAGTTCCTCGTGTTTGCCTTCCAGAAGGTATACTTGACGCACTCTTGTATCCTGGGTTCAGCAAAGCATCCAAAACAGTATAATCAGTAAATTCCTGATATCCATCTCCATACATATTCCTCTGTAGCCTATTTGATGCTGGAGATACTTTGAAAGCCGATGGGGGTACATCTCCTGTTGTACCAAATGTCACTTGGCCATAGGTGGGAGGTCTGTTGTTTTTCATTGGGAGCTGGTCCTCCTTTGTTTGAGCCGATGCTCCATCATCTCCAAAGAGGCTTTTCTTGATACTTTGGTACATTAAAAAGTGTTGGTCCGCGGATTGGGCCAATATTTTCTTCAAAATACTTATCGGCCGTTGGACCGAAAGTGCTGACCATGATTGCCCGAAAGGTATTCAGAAAAGCTGTATGGTGATTTGTCATAGTTTCTCCCATAGCTTTGTAGACCAACTCGACATCTTCTCGAGCATCCTCTTCTTGATAAAAATCAGATTGATGTGGAAGAAGAACCCTTGGCAACGATTGCTTCGGATCACCTTGTTGCTCTTATTCTTGGAAAAGGACATCAAGCACTTCTGTGAAATTGCTCACATGCTTGCCGCACCAATTCTCTCAAATTCTCCGGCAACTCATCCATGGTCACATCGAGCGTGATCGTTGTTGATTTCGGGCATCTTGAGCGATGGTGTCCCACCAGGCGTGCCAAAAAGTGTGTTGACACAAAAAGCGTGGCGCTTGTGCCTCACACACAAAGAAGCCGGAAAGCGTGGCTTCAATCGGGTGACCGGGCGGTTTGAAGATCCGGAAGCGTGCCGGTCGGTTTGACCAGAAAACCGACAAGGGACAAAAAGATTGTTAAATACGAAATCGGAACATGTCGGGTGAGACCCGGGCAGTTCGTATATACGACCCCCCGGCCAGCCACTTACGACGACATACGGCTATAGAAGGCATGCGCCAATCATGCTTATGATTTATTCGGCTAATATAAAGATAAAAGATACGTAAAACATTGATTACCGAATACGCTTGCATGAGAAGACATGTTTGAACAAGTGAAAGTCAATCGTGAGTTGAAGCATAACCAAGCTCGGCAAATCACCGGCTCGAGGTCCATGAAGAAGGAACAAACAAGCTATCACGAGCAAACCCATCAAGAACTTGTATCTGCCGCGCACGACACTCAATCCTATCAAGATTTAAATGCTTCTAACATGTAAGAACCCGCAACATGTAACGATCTAGATTGGTCTAACTCGGCTATGTAAGCATATAATCTATCCACCATGATAATAAAACATTTAAAGAACGAATAGATCTATAAAAGTAAGAAGCCGAACCTAATCAATCTAGATTGGGCAAAAGAGTATTACAAGTAATTTAAAACATGCAACACATGATAACTTAATGAATCTATCGGACCTTGCCAAATCTAATAGAGCCGATAACTATCTTGCTTCGCTAAGCTATCAAGCAAACGCTTTTTACGCACGGCCATCCGGTCGAGATAAACAAAGCATAAGCAAAGACCTCTTGATTATCAAGCGGGCGCGCTGCCGCCGCGGCCATCCAGTCGAGACAAACAAGACTACTTGCATCAACGTCTAAATCCACCGCATGATACTAGACATGATAGCAAGGTTGTCGGAACTTACGGAGGTCGACGGATCGATGGCTCCTCTCGAAGAACTCGATGACACGACAAAGGACTCGAAAACTTGGCACGGGGCCGATTGTATTGATTTGGTTGTGAACATCCTTTACAATGGTCGAGGGTTTATATTTATACCACGGACATAACACGAATCCTAAGAGATTACGAATACATAAAAGGTAACTTCGAGTATGGCGATTCTTAGCTCTAATCTTCTTCGGAGTCCTTGATCATCACGTTTGCTTCCTTTTATTCGGCTTTATGCTCGCCACCTTTTACTTCCCGAACGGAGCCACCGCCTCTAAGGATAGCCGACCGCGCGAATACTTGCCGAATCGCTCAGAGTTAGCCGACCGCGCGAGCGTTGCCGAATCGTTCAGAGTTAGCCGACCGCACGAGCGTTGCCGAATCGTTTAGAGTTAGCCGACCGCACGAGCTTTGCCGAATGCTCCGAATACTTGCCTCCTCGCGAGCTTGCTGTACTGGCCCACCTGTCATCTTCTCGGCCTTTACTAAAATCCAGTGTTAACAAATGATTTTATGGAAATCTAGCAGGAATTGAAAAATTTTCCAGGTCTTAAATAAGATATGGATGGAATAGCAAGCCCAGCAGTAATTTTACTTTTTACAGGAGCAGTATGGAATTTTTGTAAGAAAAACACAGGAATTTGAAAATAAAATTACAGAGATGCTATAGCAGGTCCAGCTCCCAAGGATGCAAGGCCCGGATAGACGTGGTCGGACGTCATATGGGCCGGGCAGATCGGCGAATAAAGAAGTACCGACAAGGTCGATAATGTTACTGGGAGTGGGAGGATATCTTTTGGAATAATCTATCTCCCTGACATGTGGGTGCGGGACATGCAGGGCCCACGTGTCAGCGTTCTAGTCACAGAATCGCCTCTTCCTGTCCGCCGTTCGCCGGAGCACCGCCGCACCGGACCTGTCGTACGCCTCCGTGCACTCGCTCGAGGAGGCGTCTTCGCCGCGGAGCTGCTGCTTGGCCACAAGGCGCCGTCACTCTCTCAGCTTTATACCGGTTCCGATCAGAATATCCGCATCACGGAAGAGCCCCCGCGTCAGGAGTCTCTCGTCGCCGCGATGAAGGTGGAGCTCGCCGCGCGGACCTCCCAGACGAGAAAGGCGGAGGAGGAGACTCCGCCGCCGTCCCCGGCAGCCTCTGATGCGTCGTCCCCGGCGGAGGATGCGCCGCTCCTCCCCGATGCGGGCGTGCGGCGCCGGGCGGCGTGCGGGCGGTTCGCGCAGCGCAGTGGCTCCTTCCGCCGCGAAGTCGGCCGGGCCGCCGCCGAGACCTTCCTCCTCACAAGGCTCACTCTGATCCTCCTCCGCTACCTCGGGTACAAATCAACTCCGCTTCTCTTCTGGCTGCTAATTGCGCTTTGCTTTGTTGTGCGATCTACTTGCTTGTGTACTGCAACCTTCACTTGGACTTGCACAGTTTCACTTGTGCTTTGCTTGCTCTCCTGTTACACCTACGTGCTCAATGACATTTGCAAATTTGTCTGCGCAGAAAGAATGTCTTTGTTGAGAAAATTGACAAATTGTGTGACTTGCCATATTTAGCATAAATAAAGTGATGATAAGTCGATTGGAAATGTTCTCAGACGGCCTTCTAGGAGACTACATGCTTTTGTTCAGTTGATATTGTAATAACTTGTTAAATTTATGCAGGATAGGCTACAGATGGATCCGGCAGTTTCTAGCCCTCTGCTGTTATACCCTCTTGCTGATGCCAGGTTTTATTCAAGGTTGGCATTGCTCGAGATTTGCCATTGCTTTATTATCTGAACTCATACACTGACACTGCAGCTGACTGTGCTACTCTCTTAATGGATTTTGCTCTACTCCAGTTTTATATTATTATTTCTTCTCTAGCCAAGTTCATAGAAGTGTTGTATATGGAGATCAGCCAAGAAACAGGTATTAAATTTGATTCTACTACCATGTAACTAATATTTCGTCTTGATAACCATTTGGTAAGAGTATTATTGCAGACTGGACCTGTATATGCCCACTACAACTAGTACGACAGGGATAAAGCCGGTTGTGGCATTTGTGACTGGTGGAGCGTGGATCATAGGGTGAGTGGAAGTATGTACTATCTTGAACCCCCAACTATGTTTTGATATTCTTGCTATTGCAAAGTTTGATTCTGTCTTGATTCAATGACTGCATATCAAATCATATATTTCTCAGATACAAAGGGTGGGGAGCCCTTTTAGGCAGACAGCTTAGCAGAAAGAGGCATCATAGTTGCATGCATTGATTACAGGTACTCTGAATGTATTTCCTATGCAAAGCAGCATAATCATTCAGGTCATAGTCACTGAGGATGTAAATGCTTTGTTTTAGAAACTTTCCTCAAGGGACTATCAGTGACATGGTAGAAGATGCTTCTCAAGGAATAGCTTTTGTTTGCAAGAATATAGCAAGTTATGGAGGTGATCCCAGCAGGTTTATGACCTACCCATGTGTACATATTTGCTTTGCTATCACAAAACTGGAATAGTTCTTACTTGTTTTTTCCAAATTATTTATCTTTCTCAAAAAATGCAGGGTATAAAAAAAACCAAATGAAAAAGTATAGACCTCTGTCCTAAGATGACATATTTAAAGTACATCTCTTCTTACATATGCAGGATATATCTTGTTGGGCAATCAGCTGGTGCACATATTGCTGCTTGTGCTCTCTTAAATCAGGCCATTAGAGAATGCGGTGAAGGAGATACTTCCTCTTGGAGCGTATCGCAGCTAAAAGCTTACTTTGGTATTTCTGGCGGGTAAAACATCCATGTCTCTTCAAATAGTATATACTATACAGCTTACAGAAAAAAAAAATCTATGGTTTTTCTATTTGAATTTAAGCATAGTGTCACTACCTTTTTTTTCTAATATTCACAGCCCTGCCAATTAGAGTTGGTTTCTGGCTGCAATCTATATGTCGTTGCCAAGTGGAGAGATTATATGACTACTCTAGATTGAGTTGATGAATTTAGCCTTTGCAGTAGTGAGTGGGATGGCAACTTACAAGAGCCTTCTATATATACTATGTTTAGGTATCTATCAAATTTCAAAAGACAATGTTTAGGTATCTATCAAGTTTCAAAAGACAACATAAATTATGGACCCTTTTACACACTCTGTTCCTTTTTAAGTGTCACTATGGTATTCATGCTGATCAAACTTTCTTAAGTTTGACTAGGTTTGTAGAAAATATTAGCAATATTGTATCTCCAAATAAGTTTATTATGAAAATAGATTCAACGATCTATCATACTAATTATGTAAAGTTGAGTACGTTTGACTTCTTGGGAAATGAGAATGACCGTTAAAAGGGATGGAGGGAGTAGCACTGTACTTTAGCATTTATTTGTTTAGCATCTATTTGTGTGCCGCTCATTAGATTCGGTAGGAGACAGTGTTCTGTACAGGCCAATATAGACAGTAAATTGTGGGGGGAAATGGATCAATTGAAACGGACTTGAACTTTTGTGTATGATCTCTACAGGTACAACCTCCTTAACTTGGTTGATCATTTCCATAGACGTGGCCTTTACCGGTCCATCTTTCTCAGGTTCACTGTTAGTATTTATTAATGTTTCTATATAAAATCGTGGTCCTGTGAGTGTATTGTGACTTTATTTTGATCGTATTTTTCCAGTATTATGGAAGGTGAAGAATCACTCCAGAAATTCTCTCCACAAGTGATGATTATGCAATCATATGCTAGGTCTGCCGTTTCTTTATTGCCTCGTATCATCCTTTTCCACGGGACAAGTGATTATTCAATACCTTCAGCTGAAAGGTGTGTCACAAATTTTATATTTGACATGGGTGCATTTTAAATCCATATTCTTGCTGTTTTGTATGGTTCCTGGTACTGTTAGGATATTAAAGAAAATAAAAAAGGCAACATCTATTTGTGGGAGCAGTAGAGACAGAGGACAATTTACTTGTTACCTTTTGTTTTTATGTTTGGCTTAGACCTTCTTCACAAGGTTGTGGAAACAGACACTATACTTACTTGATGACTAATCCAAAAATGCAGCCAAGCGTTCATTGATTCTTTACAACAGCAAGGTGCAAAAGCAGATTTATTTCTATATGAAGGGAAGACGCATACTGATTTGTTCCTTCAGGTAGTCATTGTGCCAGAAGTGCTATTTGGGTTTTCTTCATTTTCTGATTCAATAAGGATTTCGAACAAAGCTCAGTCTCGTGGAAGACCCCTCCTTTTTCTTGTCCCAAGTGATTGTAAATAAATTCATCAAGCACAAAAGTGTTTTTTAGTAATTAATTAATGATGTGTGCAGGATCCCCTTCGGGGTGGCAGAGATAAAATGCTCGAAGAGATCGCCGGTGTGATACACAGTGAAGATGCAGTCTTGTCTGCCCAGCACCTCGTTGTGCCTGTTGCAAGGCGTCTTGTTCCTGAGTTCATGCTGAAGCTTGCTGGGAGAGTAAGCCCTTTCTGAAGGTGCTAGTTTGACTGCGACAGTGTCCAGATGGAACTGTAAGATTATGTACATTAGGGGAAGGCAATCTGACGTGAAATGGATCCTGCAATCAGGAATGTTCGTTCTTCTGAGGAAATGGGCAGGAAATTCTGTCGCTCCCTGGTCACTGGTCAGCTAGTCAACTTCCATCTTGAGCCCTCCCTGCGTTGTGAAGTTAGAGTACGCTGTGTTCATGAACTAAGACGTACTATCTCGTTGCTCTGTATTGGTTGCGTACGCTACAGATCGGCCCTAAGAATTTTGATGTTATTGTTGTAAACATGTAATGTACAGCTCTTTAAGCTCTTTTTAACACGAGTGTGCAAGTGACACTGAAATTTTTAACACGACTGCGGCAAAGTGCCACTGAAATCTGACAATCTCCCGATCTTAACTTCAAATATATGTGCTTATACACTTTGATTAACAATATTTCAAAAAAATATATTATTTTAAGTGAAAAAGGTAATATATCACAAGGTTAGTTTTCAAAGTGAATTAGTAATGCCGATGTTGTGTTGTAAATTTGTATAAAATGTACATGCACTTGTGATATGAGAAAGTACCCATAATTTTCTGGACAGCCAAAATGTGTACTGATAGTGATATCCCCTCAAAATGGAAAAAAAAAAAAAAAAAAAGGAGGGAGGAGGATGATACACTGCTGACACTTCAGTACGGCACAAGCCATTGTAAAACTCAAACATAGGTCCAGACTCCATTGGAAGAAAACATCTCATGGTCCACAGGATGACCACACTTCATTGTTCATTGTTCATTCTATTCCCTCCAAGGACTAACTAGTGCTACATCTCAGGAATTCCTCACGAATCCATGCAGGGCTTCTACAGACGCCACGCCATGCTGGCATGACACGGTGGAAGTACCAGATGCTGGCGTATTTCCTCTTCCACCCAAGTCGAACTTGCTGTGGATGTACACAGAATCCAAACTTGCAATGCAGTGTATCAGGTTTTTGATTTCCCAGGCTGTCCTCCATCATCAGCATACAGTGTACCAGACAGAAACCTTGTGCCAAGGTTGCTGTCGCTGCAGACAGTCCTGCCTAGGAGTGCATCCTGGAGACCTTTTCAGACAATCCATCGACAGTGCCTTCCATTTCCTCAGGGATTTCATCATCCTAACAGAGAAACCAAACATGAGTGGTGAAGGCACTACCTAAACTCTGAAGTGAACAAAGGAAAAGGTCTAGTTTGCATGCAACAAATCAATCAAAGTGCACATCCTTTCTTGATATTGACAGTGTGCACACAATCAAAAAAGACATTGATAGAGCAGAAGTGTGTCACCCTGCCTACTTGCCACCAGTTGAATTCAGGTAGTTCAGCATTACCTGTGGGTGTTTATTTTTGACAACGACACACTTGGAAGCACTTATGCTTGCACTCTTCAGGTAGGTCCGAGAGCTTAAGCTTGTGGATTTCACATCATTCATGTCATCATCTTCTGACCTTGGAGGGCTCACAGTAGTGCGGGCGACAGAATCTGCACTTCTCTCCTGGTCATTAATATGTTGTTCAGTATTACCATCCTTTGATACAACCACTCTTTCCCTGTCATACACAAAGACATGCAGGATTTAGCACGACTGAGATCAAAGCAACAGGTTCTGCACTCCTGAATCATGTACCTTGGTAAAGAAGCATGCTTTCTTTGCAGTGGAGAACCTCTTTCTCCTTTGCTATAATGCTCCTCAAGATGTGCAAACTGCCGTTTGAACCGATCAACTCCACTGCAGCAAGATAGTAGCATTAACAACCATTCCAATCCTACTAGATAAAAGAAGAATAAGTAGATACATGCTTTATCAAATCCAGCAACTCCTAGCAACAGAAATAAAAACAGCATCTCATCCTTATATTTTTAAAATGGATTATTATTGTTTCCTATAAACAATCCTTTTTTTTTTTGTGTGTGTGTGTGTGTGGGGAAAATAGGTTCCTAGCAAAAAGTGAGGAAGTGTAAAGTAGGTAAGATTTGAGTGAATGGTCATACTGAAAGACAAGCAACTTGACAGAATGAGTAGGATGCAAGTAAAACACATAGTGAACTTTGCTTGATGTTGAAGTTAACTATTCCCATTGTATGTAGTAAAACCATAGAAGGAAAAACTAATGTAGTACTGCGCCTTGGATAGAGGAAGCTAATCTGTTCTCCACCCTTCATGTACTCCTCCAGCATCTGTGGATGATACTCCAAAATCTGCTTGCATATTATAAAAAAAATAAAATTAATTCTCATGCACGGTGACTATACTTGTTTACACAAACAGGAAAATATATCAAAAGCTACTGCTCCCTACCTCTCGGTAGATCAATTCTCTAACATCATCTTTGGCCAGCTTCCTTCTTTCAAATTCAAACTCAAGTTTAGAAATTGGTTGTCTTGATGGCTCACGTTCCACATTAGCAAGGGATGCAAAGTATGGATCAGCTAGAGCCTGAAATAAGATAAAATACTATATTATATTAAAAATCAAATTATACGTGTGACATCTTTTTATGGAAACTGTTAAAGCAGATCTAACGAAGGAAAAGAAAGCATGTTCTGATTGAGTTCACCTCTTCTGCAGTAGGCCGATCTTTAGGATCAAATGCAAGTAAACGCTCTAGAAGACGAAGAGCCAAAGGATCAGCATTTCGAAATTTATGAGTAAAGGGCACGGGATATTTTTTCCGCATGCAGCTCAAGTATCTCCTGGCCTTCTCATTTCGAATCTGCAAAGATTGTAGACAACATTATGGATGTTTTCTTCACATGTGAAATCTCTAGAGGGAGCAGACATCACAAAATAAATAAATAAATAAATGGAGCCTGAAGGAAATATTTCAGTGGCTTGCAATGGACTGATAAAATGGTGCTTTAATATTACATTCGCATAGATCCTTAGGGTCTATTTCAATACACATGGCTAGTTATTAATTGGGGCTAAAAAATTAGCTCAAATTATCTATGGTTGTATAGCTAGTTGGCTAACAACTAGATGAAGACTTGGCTAAAGAAATAGCCCATCTATTAGCTCTGTTGTTTGGAGGCACTAGAGCTATTTTTAGCTAGCTAGTAATTAGCTCTTGTATCCACACAGGCCCTTAGTCTTGTTAGAAAACACATTAGCTACTTTCATGATATAACAGGAGGTTTGGGCAAAAATGACACAGAAAGAATTGAGATGTAGTACCCGAGATAAGGTCTCAGATGATGGAGTTCCAAGAAGATCTGTTATAAGATCTAATTGGTGTACAACATTCTTCCCAGGAAATAGTGGCCTTCCAGTGAGAAGTTCAGCAAATATGCACCCAATGCTCCAAATATCAATTGCAGGAGTGTACTGCATATAAATTAAAATGTGTCAGAATTCGGAAAGCTGTAAAGGATCTTGCAACACAATCTTGTCTAAACAAACTTTATAGTTTACACCTCAGTTTTCAGCACAGTTTACTAAAGAATACATAAATACACAATTGCAGGAGTATACTAAAAGAATATTCGTTAAAGGGAAATATGATGCACTACACAATTGCATTAGAAACTTCATTCAATATGCACATGCATACATAGTGCTCTAACAATATTGACTTTGATTTCATTCGAGAGCTGAAGACATTACTTTGGAGAAAAAGGAACCACATAGTTCAGGTGCCCGGTACCACCTTGTTGCCACATAATCCTTCAAATAGAAAAGCAGAAGCACATTAAAAATAGGAAGTGGAACATGAATGTTTCCATAAAATGGCAAGCGTCTTACTGTCCAAAATATAGCAGAAGGAGCATCATTAAATGATGCACGGGCAAGTCCAAAGTCACATATTTTCAATTTGCAGTCCGAGTTAGCCAGTATATTCTTGGGCTTTAGGTCACGATGAAATACATTAGCTGCAACAATATGGACCATAAAGAGCACATTATCATAACAATAAACTGGACAACCATGAGCAGATGAGCCCACAACAGTTTGACAAATATAAAAACTATCTTGGTAATGGGATAGGTACCGTGTGGTTGGTACTACTTAATATACTTACCAGCATGTATGTACTTGAGAGCACGAAGAAGTTGGTATAGGAAAAACTGGTGATGTTCAGGGGTGAGGTCATCATTCGCCTTGATCACTTGATGGAGATCAGACTCCATGAGCTCAAAAACAACATATATATCTTGGAACTCCCTCCGAGAAGGAGGGAGCATGATGTGCTTAATCTCAACTATGTCTGGGTGACGAAGCAACCGAAGGAGCTTGATCTCCCGCAGAATGCGTGTGGCATCCGAGACGTGCTCAAACACATCATTGATCTTCTTGATAGCAACCCGCTCACCAGTGCGGGTATCTACAGCTGCAGCAACTACTCCGTAGCTCCCTTTACCAATGACTTCTTGGATCTGGTACTGGCTTGCCTCTCCATACTCTGTGAAGAACTCCATTTCCACTGAGTTCTGTAAGACCACAATTTCGAGCACAAATTGAAGTTAACCAGAGATATTGAGCATCCAAGGAATGACTGGTTACAAAATATCTGTAGCGAAACAACCTATGGTTAACTGATGAGATGGCCCCATAACATGCATCTACAGGTTTATAAAGCTAGAATCTTTTACCTGGGCCATGACCAACCTACTAAAAAATTGACCTTTTCACTGAAGACACGGTCAGGTAAACTAAGTAGGAACGCATGCAAAGGCAAGACCTTTTCTCATTGAGCTAGTCGAGTCCTTAGCAGCAACAGGCAAAGGGAAACTGAAGCTAGAGGAGCAGATCAAGTCTACATTACCAGAAGCCCCGTGCTCTAGTCGGCTGGTCAGATCATCAGAAACACATTGTGGACAACTTGGAGAAGAGTTCCTCAGGATCAGTATAACGCGGGATGATGCCAGCAATTGCCGAGATATATATAGCTAACTTTTGTTTTGACGACGCAAACGAGAGCACCGTACTACTACTACTACAGCGGGAGCATATACATAGGGACCAAAAAGAGAAGTCAGTGCTTGAATTGAACATTTCATATAAGTTGAGAAATCGGGATAAAAGGCAGCACCGATCAAAATGATAAGCACGGATCAGATCGAAAATACAAAAGCATTACCCGCACAGCTTCTCAATTCATAAGCGGAAGGAAACAGCGAGATGTTCCTACACGGCAAGAAATTGCACAGCACACAAGCAAGCAGAGCAAATCAAATCCCATAAAAAACCGATCTTGGCCAGAAATTTCCCGTGTCCGCGGATCAAGGAGCACGAGGAAGAAGGCAGGCAGAGACGGCCGCCCGCCCCCACCCACCCACAGAAGCAAGCAAAGCAAGCAAGGCAAGGCAACGGAAGCGCAGGTCCACTCAGTCGCTGCTCACCTTCCTGTGGCTCTCGACGGGCAGCGGCATCTTGCGCTTGGGCACGCGGATGGCGCGGAGGGCGAGGAGATCCGGGTCCTCGACGACCTCGAGATCGTCCCCTTCCCCCTCGCCGGCGACGGACGACTGGTTGGAGGTGGAGCCGCTCCGGCGGTGGAACCAGCGGCGGAAGCCGTGGACGATCGCGCCCCCTCCGCCCATGCTCCTAGCCTTGCGCGCCCGACGGCATTGGCTTGCCTCGCCTAGCTATATACCACCACCAGTCCACCGCCTCCAAGCAAGCTCCTCCTCCCCTCCCGTGTCCCGTCCACGCTCTTGCTGCCGTCAGTTACTGTTCCTAACTCGCTGACGCTTGCTTGCTTCCCCGAGTCCCCGACGTGCTGTTCCCGTCCGTCCAAGAGGAGAAAGCCCCGAGCGAGCCCGGGAGGCCGAGTCGTCGGCGCCGTGCGTGGGGACTGGGGCCGGAGGTGGATTGACGGATGCAGAACGGAATGGAGAGCGGAAAACGATGGGCGTGAGCCGGATCTTATTATACCAGTTGGGATTGGATGGATGGATGGGTGATTTCTTTCTTTTCCTTCCCTTTTTCTATTGTCGTCGTCGTCTCCTGATAATGCGCTGAATGAGTGAGTGTTCAGACTGATTTTAGGAGCACACGCAGCAAACACAAACAGTAGTGGATGGAGGGCAAATCTGGAGCTGCAAAAGGCTGAGCCCAATTCCCATTACCGAATACTAGCTGCCACAAAAAGGAAAAAAAATCCTAGCCTAGCAGTGGCAGTGCACCAGACCAGCACCACGCAGCAAAAAAATCTCCAGATGCTAGCCGACCAGATCTTCTGCAGGTACGTGGGCTGGGCACGCGGCGCGTTGCTCGCTGCAGGCAAGAGGCATCGCGTACTCCAGCTGTGCTCACGTTGCCTGCAGGCTGCAGCAACCGGCAACCGCGTCGTCGTGGTCGTGGGATCTCTCAACTTGCACAGATGAATGAATGAATGATGATGATGACGACTCGGACATCCAGCATGTGCAGGAAACATTCGCTCTCATCAACCCACTTGTGTATGCAGTCGAGGCCTTTGACCTGAACTGTCAGTTGCTGAAAACTGCATTGCATGACCCATTCCAAACAAAAAAAAAAATTTGCATTGCATGCAATGCAAATGGTGAGTCTTCAATTTCTATGGGAATTTTGCTTTTTTAAAATAAAGAAAAAGGAAAATATGGGCGGTGGATTCAGTCGGCTGGTCTGAAGAAGGGAAGAAGGGTGCCTGTCGTAGAAATGGGCAACGAACGGAGAAACTGCACCGGAGCATCAAGACCGCGCGGCAGTCATCGGCTTTGGTGGCATGCGTGTGCGTGACAGCGAGAACCGAAGCTGCTGCTGGCGTGCTAATAACCCGGCTGGGTCAACGGCCACCGTGATTAGCACCGTATGACTGACTGACTGTACATCTGGTTCCAGATGGGTGATGTTGGATCTGACGTGGCAGTCAAATGCCGGGCGACGGCGGGGATCGGAACGGCGAGTTATTCAACCAATATTGATAGGATAAGGCAAGCAAGCAGCAGCATGATTAGGCTTTGCGCGGCGCCCATGACAGAGTGTTTCATGGTTGCACGTCACTTATGCAGGTATACGGTGTAGGGAGAAACAAATGTTGTTGCTTTGTTGTGTGTTGCTCCACTGCAGCGGCTTCGGTTTTATTAAATGGATGATAAACTAAAATAATTGGTTTTTTTTAGAAAACACTGTTAAAACAGCTTATAAAATCGAGCGAACACAAGAAAATTATAGGATGAAGAGAAGTCGGCGAAACCTTAGAGCATCTCCAACAAGTCCTCAAATAAGGTTGTTATTCTTACTAATTTGGTAAAAACACAAAAATCCCTCTCCAACAACTCCTCAAACCAACTTGCGTCACAAGTTGCTATTCACGGGCCTTGCGTGCGTATATCTCCGCGCGCGGAAAGGACTTGCTATCGCGCCGGCCACGAGAGGAGTTAGCGGGGCTCTTCGTTTCTTAGCGGGGGGCTCTTCGTTCGTTTAGCTGGGCTCTTCGTTCGCTTAGCGGGCTTCTTCGCTCGTTAGCGGGCTTTTTTTCATTTTGGCAAGTGAGTTTTAAGGAGTTGTTGGAGAGAAGTCTTTTTTTTCACTTGCCAAACAAATTAGCAACTTGCTAAAACTCAAGATTTGGCAAGTCAAATTTAAAGAGTTGTTGGAGATGCTCGTCCATAATATCAAATAGATCGTTTTCTTCTTTAGTAACTCTACCAACGGCTATAGTCATAGTGATCCTCCTATTCAATTACTTCAACCATTTTCGAGCACCTCATATTACTTCCAGGGCATACGATTGATTATCTGTGGACCATTTCTTTCTCGTTCAATGCCCTTTTTCAGTCATCTCGAAGATAGAAATTTTACATTTTTATCTATGGGGTCACAACCAAGGTCGTGCTAAATCCATAAATTTCATTTAATTCATTTTTCTTATACTATAGAAAAGAAATAAAGATTATACTATAGAAAAAAATAAAGAAATAAACATTTGAATTCAGCATTATTCCATCTATCTAAAGTTTTTTAAAAAGGGTTATTATAAAAGGTTACTAGCTGATAGGTAGACTCTGGGTACGTTCTTCTTCCTGCAAATAGCAAATTTTAAAATTAAATCTAATTGCTAGTATGCGGTACATGGCCAGATGAATTGTGCGCCACTTCTTTTTGCCTTACGTGACATATTTTATCGTGGTTGTTGCACTTTGCTGCAGTGCGTCAAAGGTCAAGTATGGCGTACGAAGAGTATGGACTACGTGCTAGGATCGGAAGCTAGCTATCGGGACAAACCCATGCTATATTTTAACAATAAGGTCATCATCCACCATTCACCAACATGTGCATCCATCAAGCGTATTATGAATCAGGAGCATGTATGCAATGAACTGAGAAATAATCTAAAAAGAGGTAGAGAAGAAAACAAACATCTATAATTGCTTTCTTAAAAAGAGTAATTCTCCTTTAAAAAAGGAGAAAACAAACATATGTTTCAGAGTATAACAAATGTTATAAGGATAATAAACTAATATTAGCTTAGCAGCTACTCAAAATTTTCTCTTTCTTCGTAAAGAACTGGTTACGTGACTTCAAACTTAAACTAGAAAGACTATGATGTCTCCAACCACTCCCTCTATCTGATGACTAGAAAAATTCACGTTGGAGCCAGCGAAAATAAAGCCACATTTTTGAATTGTTGGCATAGCATAGCTGATTATCTGGTTTGTAGAACTTGGCTACATAGGAGCTTGTTTTAAAATTTGTTCTATGATTTACTGAAATAATTATTTTAGAGGTAGACGGTGTGTCTATTGGTATATGAGACGATGTTTACGATGATCTTGAGATGCTTTGGCTCAATCTCTCAAAGCTTGTTATAAGAATAAGGTTTGTATGTGCGCATTCGTAAGGTAAGGAAAGCGGTAGACACTTATATCTGCATTTGTACCCTGTAACTCAGAATTAGGAATGAGCACTATGCAACCCAAAAATCCTATCTAGTCAGAGGTGATATGTGTAATTTCTCGAGGCATCTACAGATTATTAGGTGTTCACTGAGACTCCAATCCACGGAACTCTCCGCATCTCAATTAAATTAATTTCAGAATTGTGTTAAATCAAATTATATTAAGTTTGATTAAACCTACAAACAGAGCACTAATATTTATGACATTAAAGTAATATACTAATCATTAGAAAATTAGATATACTATAAAATATTATACATGTTGTTTAACTTGCAATGATTGTACAAATTGATTTTTTTAAATCTAAAAAGATAAGTATTGTCACGTTGGCAAAGGGCTATGATTATAAATGTATAGCCATAGGCTCTAATATTTATGACATTAAATTAATATACTAATCATTAAAAATTTAGATATACTAATCTATTTAATTTAATCTAATGTTATAGATGTTGGTTTGACTTCTTGCTATGATTGTACAAATTGATTTTTTATTCTAAAAAGATAAAGTTTGTCCCGGTGGCAGAGGGACTATGATTGAATCTACAAAAAAAGCTCTAATATTTATGACAGTATACTAATCATAGAAAATTAGATATACTATAAATATGTTTTTATTATATTAATCTAATGTTATAAATGTTGGTTTGACTTACTATGATTGTACACATTTATTTTTTTTTCTAAAACAGATAGAGTATTGTCCCACTAGCAAAGATTATGATTAAAGCTATAGAAAGAGCTCTATGATATTAAGTTAACATACTAATCATTAGAAAATTAGATATACTATAAATATATTTTTATTATAATGTATTAATTTAATGTTATAGATGTTGGTTTGACTTGCTATGATTGTACAAATTAATTTTTTTATTCTAAAACAGATAGAGTATTGTCCGTGTAGCAGAGGGACCGTGATTATAAATCTATAGAAAAGAGCTCTAATATTTATGATATTAATTTAATATATTAATCATTATAAAATTAGATATTATTAGAGATGTTGGTTTGACTTGCTATGATCGTACAAATTGATTTTTATCCTAAAAAGATAAAGTTTATCCCAATGGCAAAGAGACCATGATTAAATCTACAGAAAAGCTCTAACATTTATGAAATTAAATTAATATATACATATATTCTACCATAATATTTTAAATCTAATGTTATAGATATATGTTGGATTGATTTGCTTTGATTGTATAGATTGAATTTTTTATTCTAAAACATGTACAGTATTGTTTCGTGGAAAAGGGCCTATGATTAAATCTATAGATCCGTAGAAAAGAGGTCTAATATTTTTTACATTAAAATGGTATACTAATAATTTAGGGAAAAATACATATACTATATATAGATTTTATTATAATATATTAATCTAATGTTGTACTGTAGATGTTGTTCACTCGCTATGATCGTACCAATTGATTTTATTTTATTTTATTTATTTTATTATTTTTTTTGTTGTACTGTAAACTCGCTATGGACTGGATGTTTTTTTTTTTTTTTGGCAAAGGGACTGGATGTGAAGCGTGCTATGCAGCGCGGGGCTAGCCGAATGAATCGATCAGTGTCACATGTGTAATGCAGCCCTCATCCATCCATCAGCAGCAGCCGCATGCAATGCAAATAAAATAATCGTCTGAAACTGAAAAGCCAAAGAAAGGCGTGTCCCCTGGCCTGGCCGGGCCCGGCCGGGCCCACCATCCGCGTAACAACGCGCCGTCCACCGTTCCGTGTGACTGACGCGCGCCGTGCCGACATCTGGCGGTGTTCTGGGCCCCACAGCCTGGGCCCACTCCCGTGGCCCTCCTCCCCACGGCCCACGGCCCACGGCACGCACTAACGGGTTTCGGCCCATCCCGAGCTCTCTCCGTCTCCACCTGTTGACAGATGGCGGGGGCGGCGTGGCGAGAGACGGCGTCGCCCGCGCCGCCGAGGACGCGGACACGCCTCCCGCGGTGCCTCCGCCCCGGCAGCAGGCAGGCCTCACGGTCTTAGAGCTGCGTCACCGGGGCCGCCGCTGTCCGTCTGTCGGTTTGTGCGCCGCAGGCCTGCTTGATTTTTTTTTTTTAGTTCCAAAATTCAAGCAGTGAGCGTCTGCAGGTGGACAAACCCTTAGTTTGTAGTCAAGCGGCGCCACAGTATTAGCTTAGCGGGTTTTGTCGTACTTTCTACCGTGTGCATTCCCATTCGTACGGCGGTCGGTAATTAGTCGTGGAATACTGAGTACATATAGCATTGAGATTTTTTACTGGCGCCCCAGGCTTTGCCTGCTGCTAGGATTGATGAATGCAGGTTTGGTCCTAGTATGTATGGTATGAAATATATGCAGTTTTACAGAACAGGCTTGGATAGAGCATTGTACCACAGGGGACCAGATACAAAATATTACTGTAGCAGGAATTGCTGAAATGTACTACTGAATAGAAAAGAATCTTTCCAGAGTTAGTTTAAGTATGTGTCATTGCGAAACTCTTATCCAAATGGAACTGGGAAGCGCAGATTGGTTGTGTTTCGGGCTTCCCAGTTCTGGTAAAATGCCAGTCAAGGACTAGTAAATATCTCTCCCAAGGACTGGCATTTTACCTTTTTCTCATGGTTTCGTAGAGATGATAAACAGGGCGGTTTTGGGGAAGAAAAAGAAAGTAGTTTGTAATTACTATGGTGGGCTATCTTTGGGTTGCTTATAGATATGGTATGACAAATATTCGTGTCCCGTGGGTCAACTATATTATTATGATACTAATGGCACCGATCAGTTGAGGCTTCATTTAATGTGATTTTGTTTGTCCTTTCCCTCACTTTCTGCATGTCCTTTTGTCAACAGATGCCCACGGACATTCCAAAACCAGGTGCTGTGGCAATTACTGGCATCATGGTCTAATGCTCAGTGGTTCCTGAAATTGCATCCATACTTAGCATGTCATATTTTACGCTAAAAATTGGGAACAAAGAATTAAAATTGAAACAGTAGAGGTTTGCATGTATCTGTTAGTATGTTTTACCCAGTTTTTTCCTACTAGATTTTTCTTGAAAACTATTACCTCGTACCTCAAAGAGTGTGATGCCCTGAAAGCAACATGGTTACAAACTTCTGTTTAGAAAATAGTCTTGACTTTTGGGTTCTCATGTATTGCTTAGGTCACCATATCTCTTGTACCTATTAATTTTTTTTGTTGTGCACCAGTCCAAATACAGGTCAACTTACCATTAAAATAAGGCGATTCCACACATCGTAAAGCCTCGTCTTTTTCTAAACTTATTATATATAAAGAGCGCCCACCTGTGACACACTGTGAAGGTCTCACACCAGAAAGCAGATTGTACATCCTTAACAAATACTCAAAGTTTGCCTTCAAAATCCATTGGTGACAGAATGATGGAAAGGCTTTCAGTGATGGTTCTAGATGGTGATCCAGCATCCTTGTCAACCATCTCTGAGACGCTTACAAAGTTAAACTTCAGAGGTGCATGCAGATCTTGAAGCATTCCATTTTGTAACCCCTTTTCCTTTTCTGCCTTTTTTTTTCTAAAAAATGAAGTGTGTTCTAGAGGGAAAAGGAAGTCAATAGGCACAGTATTCATTTCAAGAAATCTGAAATCTTGTATAAAATTTAGGAACTTGTATGTTGAAGTAACTCTTATTATTTCCCCTAAAAAAAGAATTCCTATATATGTTAGTTGTGGTATCATATTTGCAGTCTATGATTCCTGAAACTGATGGGGGAGAAACATGTTGACCTAGACCTATTCTGACTATTTAAAGGTTCCTTCTCTAGACAAAGAAGTAGTGGAACTCAGATCCTCTGCCCAAAAAAATCAATCTACACCTACTATATGATATTCAAGGGACTTCTGTAGCATACTATGTTTCAAGGATGCTTGGTGTCTTTTCCTATTTGTGAGTGTTTGCTTGGATTCCGATCTACGGTTATCAGAATATTCCATTTGTTGCATAAGTTTAGGTATATGATATGACGCTTTAGATTCCAATCTCTGAATATTCCATTTTGTCGTGTATCGTAAGTTCGGGTGTACTATGTGACGCTTTAGGTTCTGATTTCTGAATATTCCACTTTGTCGTATATAGTAAGTTTGGATATACAGTAAGATGCATTGGATTTCAATTTCTGAGGATTCGATTTTGTCGTATATCATAAGTTTGGGCATAACAGTATTATGCTTTGGATTCCAATTTCTGAGTATTCCGTTTTGTCGTATATCATAAGTTTAGGTTTATGGTATGGTGCTTTGGATTCCAATCTCTGAATATTCCATTTTGTTGTATATCATATGCTTGATTGTATAGTATGACCCTTTAAATTTAATTTCTGAATGTATCATTTTGTCCCGTATCATATGCTTTGGTGTACGGTATGACGTTTTAGATTCCAATTTCTGAAAATTTCATTTTGTTGTGTAGCTTAAGATTGGGTGTACGGTAGAGAATTATGTGGACTCAAAAGTGGAGATATGAATACTTTTTTTAATTGGACTTTTACTAGTTTTACTAATTTCAATAGGCTCCCACCAAAGAACATTAAAAAAGCATTCTGGAATAGATACATCATTCGGAACACTGAGAGGAGCTCCTGTTTGTTGACAGTTGTTTATTGGTTCCTTCTGCCTTGCTGGAATTTCCCACCATGAAGTTTTGCTTAGTGGTCTAATTAAAAATTATGTGTTGGGCCTATTTGTCAAGTGCATGGTCCATTAATTGTAGAGCAATTATAAATACACCATGGTATGAATTTTCCAATTATTGTAAATCTTATTCTCTTTATTCGTTGCATAGTTTTCCCCTTCCAAACAGCAGAAGCGGCGCTGGATTTCGCTAGATGCGGGGCTGCTAAAGAAGCAGATCTTGATTTGGTATTGGTGGAGGTTAATCTTAACAATATGGCACCAGGCACTTCGGCAAACTCTGGTCTGCTACAGTACATACTGAATGAACTTCAAGTCCCTCTTACCAGTAAGAGTTTATATTCAGAGCTCTACTATTTCAAGAATTTCTCACCTATCTTAAACTCACCATTCCTACCTACTTTGTTGACAGCAATGTGTTCTTGTGACGATCAAGAGGCACTTTCCAAATATATGAACCTGGTTGCATGCATCCATGTGCTGAAGCCACTGGACAGTAGAAGCTTCAGCAGTCTGTGGCACCAAGCACTGGAACACAAGTCCAAAAAGGCAGCACCTCAAGGACAAACTCTTAATAGTACCAAAAATAGAATGGTTTCATCGTCTACTGAAAAGCCCAAGGAAGTGCTTATCCCAGAGAGAAACGATTTATCCGATTCTGAAAGCAATGGATATGAAGAGCCAAAGAAGCGGAATCGGCTCACATGGACTGTTGAGCTTCATGACAAGTTCTTGGAGGCTGTCGAAGTTCTTGGGGGGATCGAGTGTAAGTATAGCTCATACCTACACATGGCTTGAAATCTAAATTAGTTACTTGTTATTTTATTAGCTAAAACCTGACCATGTGACGTTTATTTTTATTTGGGTGGCTAACAGATGCTACACCTGAGGGGATCCTCCACCAGATGAATATGAAGGGTTTGACTGTGAAGCATATAAGCAGCCATCTCCAGGTGGGTGATTAATTGATTATATGTAACAAAGACCCATCCAAACTTCCTTATAAGCTTGATTTTCTAATATTGGAGCTTTCAAGGGAAGCACTAATTTTGTTACCTCGAAGCATTCAATACAGTGAAGAGAAAGACATTGTTTAGGATAGTTGTGATTAAGCAACAAAAGTTGACTTGTTCACTCGCTCATATCTTTTCTATTGGCATTAGAAGTCTTCTCTACCCTTGTGCTCGGCGTATTTTTTGTCTTTTCACACTTCTCCATTGTCTCTAGTATCCATTAGTTAGTAGCATTTTTTGTTGGCAATCAATTATTATTTTTTCTTTCTTTCTTGCCCTTGTGGGATCTATATGCCTTCTGGTAATTTATTGTGGAATCTAACAAATCGGCACCCGTTCTTACTATTTCTAGCTTCATCTAGTTGGTAACATGCCTTAACCTTTTTCTTTTAATAGAAGCATATCCCGCGTGGGATTTTAATAAAATTTATTATATATATAGCGTTAAATCGGTAATCTAATAGAAGAAAAATCAATATAATATTTGATCAAATTATAGAAGAATAGGTGATGAAACAAATAGTGTATGTAGTTGACTTATGGACACCTTGCAAGTTAGTGAAATACTTAGTGGGGAATGGTGCGGACACCTTACATGAAGAGATAGAACATATAGTGGGGGTCACTTAGTGAGGAATTATGCGGGCACCTTGCATGAAGAGATAAATTATCTAGTGGGGTTTTGCTTTATAAGAGTACTACAAGCATACCCCGTGTGTTGCCACGGAAATTGCTGATGATTTAGAATATAATTACTTATACAAAGGGATAAACAACTATAAATTAAGGTTAGTGGATAACGTGGCAATGCTGATATGGATAACTAAATGCATGTTAGTGGATGATGTGTCTTGCTGACAGTGACATGTAGATCATAATTGTGAATGCTAGTTGGGTATAAACGCATCGGATAGTGGACTGGTGAGTTGGATAGCTTGCATGTCGAGATTGAACTCTAGTGGGGTTTAGGATTATAGATATAGATATGGTTTAGGATTATAGATATAGATATAGATATAGATGTGTGTGGCTCCTTTAATTTCCATTTAGCTCTTGAAGCCTGTGTCTAAACTGATCTCATATGGTGTTCTTTTGCTAAAGAGCCACTTCAAATTGTTGTATTAGTTTGATCTTTAATACTGTGACTTAACTTTGTCCCTTGCTTGACAATTTTCTCCTCAAATGTGATATAGAAACATCGATTGCGCCACCGGAATGCAAAGCGAGGAGGACAGAGCCAAGAGAATGCCATCAAAAAACCAATTCCTGAGCTGATAATATTATCGGATGATGAAGACACTCCTGAATCCATTGCACCCAGAGTTGAGACAGACGGGGAAGTGTACCCCTCAAGGATGTGGACAGAGATGAAGAAAAAGTCAGGGGACACAGCGGCTCTAAACACTGACATGTACACATGCACATATGGAAACTATAGAGAGGAGCCAAAGTCTCTGTGGGATAAGTATGAAAATAACATGCAGGGAGTGTTCTCTGAGAAAAAGAAACGTTGGCAGTTCATGTGCGGGCATCAGTGGCCTGGGAAGAACAATATTGTTATCACGGATGAAGGGTATCCAAATAAAGGCCCCAAAACTGCTGGTGGTGCATCCATAGAAATCTCTGGTTCAAGCAGCTTAAAAAGTGATCAAGTGGGAGAGAACAATCGTGTTGAACCTGCCAGAGCTAATGATAACGTGGGGAACATTAATTTGCTTGAAGGTATCATCGATGTTGATTTGCTTGAAGACTAAACACTATGTTAAGTAGTCTGCCTTGTTGATACCTTACCTTTTTGTCGTTTATTTTGTGTGATGGTGAAATAGTTTACCGTGTATACATAGGAACCTCTGGTTCAGGCATCCTGTTAACAAGTGATCAAGTCAGGCAGAATGGTTATGCTGAAGCTACCAGAGACAATGACAACTTGGGAAGCATTAATTTGCCTCGAGGTATCATGAACATAGATCTGCTTGAAGATTGCCATGTGAACTAGTTTGCCTTGCTAATACCTTATTTACCTTTTTTTACTCCTCCTTTATTTAAAAATAGAACTGCAGTTTAATTTGTTGCCTTCTCTTTAAAAATAACTTATTTACCTAGTTATCCTCCTTTTCTGTGTGTTGGTGGAATATGTTATGGTGCATTCATAGAAATATCTGGTTCAAGCAACATGGTAACGAGTAATCAAGTGGTGGAGAAAAATCATACTGAATTTGCCAGAGACAATGACCACATGGAAAACATTAATATGCTCAAAGGTATCGTGGACATTGATCTGCTCGAAGATTAAGCATCTTGTAAACTAGTTTTCCTTGCTAATACCTTACCTTATTATCATCTAATTTTATATGCTGGTGATGCATCCATAGAAAATGCCGGTTCAAGAAGCCTGTTAACAAGTGATCAAGTCGGGCAAAACAATCCTACTGAAGCTGCCAGAAACGATGACACCATGGGGAACATTAATTTCCTTGAAGGTATCATGAACACTGATCTGCTTGAAGATTTGTTAACTAGTTTTCCTTACTAATACCTTCCTATCTTTTATTTATTGACTCTCGTGAGCTTGCATTCCTAGCCTGCAATAACTTGCTTGGGACTAAAAGTCTTTCTTGTTGTTGAAGGTATCGTATACCCGAAGGATGTTGCATCAATGGATTTTTCTGTTGCTTCCGCGCACCTAGAGAGCAATGGTCTGGACCTGGCAGGCCCTTCTGATGGCCTGGAGGAAGCATGGGATGATGCTCTGATATCTGCGGGGCTTACTAACTTATTAGATGAACCAATGACTGAAGAAGCTGCCGTTGGAGGATCACAAGATCAGCAAAGCATTGCCCCGGAGGTCCTGCAAGGTGATGATCTTAGGTCGGCGGGGATGGTCAACTTATTGAATGAACCGATAACTCAAGAAGCCACTATTGGCGATGCTCTGGTGGATGATAGGTTATGGGCTTGGAGTCCTGCGGAGCCAACGGGTGACTATGGCATGCTCTTCTAAATCAGGATGAATAAGTGATAGTAACAGATTATATCGATGTTAGAAATAAGAACCTCTTGACGGAAAAAGTAACTGAATTGTGCTTGAGAGCACATAAGACCGTGTAAAACTTATTAATCGTTATGTACTCTACTGTTTGGTTTCATATGATTACAGTGTTATGTTTGAACCTGCCCAGGTTGGGGTAAAAATGGGATGTCTTTGCTGTGAGCTCCATGATTCATGGGCAGTTTGTATGCTACAGCCATTACCATGGAACATCGCTTGTAGCCTTGTACCGTACTAGCAAACTAGTACTCCGTATTTTTCGGTTTTTTCTTCCTAGCTAGTCAACTCAAACCCGTCGGTTCCGAGCCCGCGAGGCCATCGCGAAATGAGCGGCGCTAGCGCCGGCGAGGTGGCGGAGGCGAGCGCAGCGGCGTCCTCGCCTCTCCTCGTGCCCCGCTCCGCTCCACGCGCCGCGCTGGGTGCGGAGGTGCGGCGGCAGGTGGGGCTCGCGGCGCCGCTGGTGGCGTGCAGCCTGCTGCAGTACAGCCTGCAGGTGGTCTCCGTCATGTTCGCCGGTCACCTAGGGGAGCTCTCCCTCTCCGGCGCCTCCGTCGCCGCCTCCTTCGCCAACGTCACCGGCTTCAGCGTCCTGGTACGTGCGGTGGTAACCTCGCTTCACTTCAGCCATTTGTGCAATTCCGTATGTAGAACCTAGTTATTTAAGGAATTTATAACCAAAATTAGTACGGATTCTGTAAATACTTTCGCATTGCTCCAATTAGTTCCCACAAGCTGCATAACTGTAGTACTTATTACAAGTAAGAGCGGCATATGAGTTTTGACTTATTGCCCAGTGCCCAGTGCTGTACTTCATGATGCCAACTGTGCTATCGATAAATTAACTGGAATTAGTGCTCCTCTTTTTCCATGTCAAGCTGGGTATGGGAAGCGCATTGGATACCTTTTGTGGACAATCATACGGAGCAAGACAATACGACATGCTGGGGACACACACGCAAAGGGCGATAATTGTTCTTATGCTAACTGGTGTTCCTCTGGCCTTTGTTTTGGCCTTTGCTGGTCAAATCCTTATCGCCCTTGGTCAAAATCCCGAGATATCATTCGAAGCTGGACTTTATGCTCAGTGGTTGATTCCTGGCCTTTTCGCGTATGGTTTGCTTCAGTGCCTTACCAGATTCCTGCAGACCCAAAATATTGTCCAGATATTGGTAGCTTGCTCTGGACTTACTTTGCTACTTCACGTTATGATATGCTGGTTACTGGTTCAAGGTTTTGGCCTTGGCCACAAAGGCGCAGCTCTGGCAACCTCAATATCTTACTGGTTCAATGTGGCACTGCTAGCTGTGTATGTGAAAGTCTCTGAAGCTGGCAGAAGAAGTTGGCATGGATGGTCAAGGGAGGCACTGAAGTTAAAGGATGCCAAAGTATATCTAAAGCTAGCAGTTCCATCTACCTTTATGATCTGGTAATCCTGATATGGGGCACCATATGAAAAACTTGCATTTCAGTAAGTCTTGAATGTTAACTTATGGTTTGGCAGAGAAGTAATGTGTACCTTTACCTACTTTGTGCATGGAACTGGTAATTTGACTTGCAAGATAACTCAGCTTGGAGTATTGGGCATTTGAGATGGTGGTTCTCCTAGCAGGATTTCTTCCAGATCCAAAACTGGAAACTTCAATTTTGTCAGTCAGGTAAGCAAATGAAACTTGAAATACTTCCTCCCTTTCAGTAAATGGTGATCAATATTTAGATCTGATGTTGTTCTGTAACATGGTGATCATCACTCTGCAGTTGCATTGGTTTCCTTTCTCATGTCTTGAGATAGCCATGTCTTGTGCATCAACCATGCATTATTAATGATGCTTTCAGTGCTTGATGTGAAGTAAATTTGAGTCTTGCAGCCTAAACACAATGTGGATGGTCTATACAATTCCAAGTGGCCTCAGCAGTGCAATAAGGTAAGAGGAGCATAAATTCATAGTGCCTACTCCTTTTTGTTCTGTGATAAAGGAAACTTGTGGTTGACTAGTTTGGCCCACGGTTCTTTGTTTCTTTGCAGTATTAGAGTGTCCAATGAACTAGGTGCTGGGAACCCACATGCAGCACGCCTATCAGTTTATGTTTCAGGAATCATGTGCCTAGCTGAGGGCCTTTTTGTAGCTATCGTCACATTATTAGTGCGAGATGTCTGGGGTTATTTGTACAGCAATGAAGAAGAGGTAGTGAAGCATGTATCAATTATGATGCCAATTCTTGCTACTTCTGACTTCATGGATGGAATACAATGCACACTATCAGGTTTGGGATAATTGCATTGTCTAGTATGCAGCATTTGCATCACATCGTACTTCTGCTCCATGCTGTGAAATTCATATACAGATACTGTAATCAGAATATCATTATTACAAGTTGGTTAGCTTTTATTTTGTTTGATCACTTGGTCAGTTGGTTTTGGTGTTGATTTGCTTGCCTCATTATGATGCCTTAATACATGTAAATTAATTGTCTTTTCTATGCTGCCTGAGAAGGTTAATGGAAAAAATGATCACATATCCACCATGCTCAGCGCTCTCATAAGTCATAAGAGGGGGGGGGGGGGGGGGGGGGAGAGAATCCAATGTGTTTGGTATTTCATGCTACAAGTAAAAGGGTTTCACCAGTAAAGCCAGGATCATTGTTGCTCCAAACCTATTATTTTTTCTAGGTATCATTTATTCCTTTACCAAAGAAGAGTGTCACAAGTATTATGTACAAGAGTGGTAGTTCCTGAATCAGACTTGTCAATGATCTTATTGTGACACTCCATAATCATAATATCAGTAATCCTTTGTCTAACTGATCCTTGCTGACATATGTTCATTATCTGCCTGTTGCTTTTAAGGCGCGGCTCGAGGATGTGGCTGGCAGAAAGTATGCTCGGTTATCAACCTGTTTGCTTACTATGCTATTGGTCTCCCTTCAGCTGTTACTTTTGCATTTATTCTGAAGATTGGTGGTAAGGTAGGTTCGACTTTGTTTTACTTTTATGTAATTATGACAAGATAAGATATATATTGATGTGTTCCCTTCATGTGCCAGAGCCTTTGGTTGGGAATCATATGTGCTATGGCAGTGCAAATATTTGCTTTGGTCATGATGATGCTTCGAACCAGCTGGAATGAAGAGGTACACCCTTGAACTTCTTATGTTATAATCAACGGAATGCATGCTCTCTAGTTTCTACTGATGGAATTGGATTGTAGTTGTGAGAGGGGGCAGCCTGGGCAAAGGACTGTACACATGGAACAGGTTTGCATCAATGGGGAACAGAATGCAGAATTAATCTCTATAGATTGCTAGGATTTCTTCTCTCTAAGAAATAATATTGCAATTATTCTTTCTCTAACTTACTTTCAAAAACTAATCCACAGCAATCATTTGTCATCTGTATATAACCTTGGCATGATAAGGAGGCCTATTTAGAACAAATTTGTTGAATGTACATTGGAATATGCATAAAATTTGCTTGAAGCATTGCCCTCACTCCACTAATGATACTACGAGAAGCACAGGCCTAACGTGCACCTTGCTTCAATTTTTATCATCACTAGTTTTACCTGGAGTTAACTATATTTGTCCAGGAGACACATACTTGTATGATTCACTCTAAATTCCTGGGACATGTGACTAACTACCACTACTACACGTGGGCGGCCACCTCTAATCATAGTGGGTATTATAATACCCTATAAGGCCATAAGGTGTCGTCACTTACCAATCATGCTTTCCTGTGCCATGTTGATGTGAATGCTGAATCTCACTATGTTCTCTAATTGCTATAACTAACCACTCTTTCACATCTTTTACTGTTCTATCTAGGCTGAAAAGGCCCAAGCTAGAGTTCAGTGTTCAGATGTCAGCATTACATTGATCTGAATGTCATCGGTTGTGATTATACCTCCCTTAAAGGTAGCTGTTTTCTTTTATATAATTGATACCTTTCAGCATTTGAGAATATTTTCTGTATAGTTGATAGGGTGAAAACACTTCAGCATGAAATATTACACGGCTAGCCAAGCAGCGTGACTAACTCATGTCACACATCTATTTAGCATAAGTTCACAATCCGCAGTTCATAAAAGATGTGGCCCTGCAGAGGAACTTTCCAAACAAAGTTTGCCAATTTTGGCTGTGGTGGGAGTGGATGTAGACGGAAGAAAATCCAGGAAAACAGAAATTGAAGTCATAAAAAGATGTAAAACATAGCAGCTGCAAGGCTTTTATTTATGTTTCCCCCCTCGTTCCCAGATCCTATAGTTATGGTCCACGATTACTTAAAGGCAGACAGTACACATCATTAATTTACTCTTATGATGCATTGTTTTGCCTAACCCATTGCCCTTTCCTTGAGGAGGTTACTCTGCTAGTGTAGCTTCGATCTTAAAGAAAGCATTCAAGTATCTGATGTAACACACCATCATGCTTTAGTTGTTGATACGGATCTCTCGGTTATACATATAGAATGAAAAGGAGAAATATTCAGGCAAGAAAAGGAGAAGGTGCACCATTTCACTATAATATGTCCACATTCTTTGGGAGCTGTATTATAGAATATTGTTTATTTTAGTAAAAGGTGGTTTTCGTGTTTCAACAACGTACTGAAATCACCCACACAGTATTCATTTTACTGAACCAAAACAAGAATAAGAAAATGATGTGTTACCTGACCAAAGAATTCTGAAGAGAATTATTGAAATTTCACTGTGTTGAGTGATAATGATAGGGCCACAGTACTGGTATGAAGTACTAGTATGAACAATGTAACCTTAAATATATATTTGTCGCACACGTTCCCGCCCTGCTGCACAGAAGTCTCCAACACGTAAAGCAGTATCCAAGTCAGAGGTTTCAATGGATAGCCTTATTACCGACCATGGATTAGCATACAGGACCATAAACAACGTGCACAAATTACCTGCCCTAATTGATGGCCTCCAAAAGCTAATACTTAGGCCTATCTCAAAATTTTGTCAAAGGGTGAACCTGACAAAAGCAGAGACAATGATCTCTGACCAACAAAGTTGCATATTGGTGAATTTGTATTTTCAACGACTGCATTCATTTTCTGTTGATAGCTGCATTTCGTTCTGAGGAGTGAGGACCATTGTGTTTTTGGCCAAACAGACGAGGATGCTTTTGCTGATGTTCTCCATGGTCGTCATTTAGCCATCCTAATTCCTGACTGAGAATTTCAGATTCAAATTGTATTGAAATAATGAAGCTCCAGCCTTTATGCATAAAAAGTTAGAGCATGCATTATAGCTGAAACTCAATTTCTTACTAACATTAGCCCATTTTCGATTCTTGAATGTACAGGTGACTGAAATAGTTGATCTTGTAGTTGTAGGTCTATATATATGAGCCCTTGAGTTCAAGGCAGCAGGCAACAGCTCCAAGCTTGACGCCCTGGATCTGGTAGGACTGAACTATCATCCTAAAAGCAGGGTACTTGGCTTACATGTGATGGTCTTGGAGTACGTTTCTTTGTGGCTTCTGCAGCTCATTGATGGCACCGTGAAAGGCGAGGAAGCAACAGAAGTTTGGTAGCTCTGGAAGTGGAGGGTGTCGTGGACGCTGAGCTGTTTCCAGATCTCAAATACATATACTCCACCATGCTGAGCGTCTGGGTTAATCATTCTCATCTGAAAGATATTTACTACTCCACCCATTCCAAATTATGACTCATTTTGACTTTTCTATGTACATACTTTTTATAAAATAATCTTGGAAGGCATAGATTATATCTTTTTGCTAACTGCCAAAAGGCGATGAAGTGTGTAAGCTTTCCTGCGATGCTTCAGGAGTTTGTTTCATCGCCAGGGTCTGGGATGTTTCAGGATGCTGCCATGGTCGGTTGCGTGGGCCTTTTCCGGAGCTGATCAATGGCATGCTATCTCATCTGATGGTCACGTTTGTGTATTAGATAGATGATAATCTCTCTGGTTGGCTGAGAGAGAAAGGAAATGACTCCTTTTCGGTTGGTTTACGGTCTTGTCAGCTGTCGTACCCTTCTTTTCCGTGTGGGAAACAGTTGAGCAACCACTGCATTACCTGCACCTTGTTAGGTCGTCCATGGCGGCTTGTTTAAGACCTCCTGCTTGGTTCGTAAACGGTAGGCTAGCTAGGGTTGGCGCTGTTTAGCAAATATAGAAAGCAGGTGTTACTCGTTGCAAACTGGCTTCTCGGAGAATCAGAGGAAGACGGAGGAGGGTTGGTGCGTTAAGCTAACGACTGTGCTGGCGAGGACTTGAAGCATCATGCTGCTTTGAGATAAAGTGAAGGCCTCCTAAACAAGTCCTTATTAGTGAATGAATGCCTGTCACAAGCCTCCGTTGCTGAGGATGAGAGTGACATGACATGGCCTATGTGGTCACATTGGCGCATTTGCAAGCCATGATCACCAGGTTACTGGGAATCTTGAAAGGAAAATTTTGCCTGCCAATGGCAGTCATGATCACATCGCAGCGCACCCTACTTGGGCAGATGATGATGATGGGCTATTGACAAATAATTTACCTTATCCTTGTGTTGGTCTTTACCGACAATCAATCATTTACAGTGTGTGTAAATTAACCTTGGACACCACCAGACCTTGTTTCTGTTCCTCTCCTCCTTTACCCAAGAAAAAAAAAAAAAAGAAGAAAAAAACAATGAAAGAAATGAATCTTGCCACAAGAGTGGAGAGAGAGGGAGAAGGAGAGAAAAGGAGAAGAGAAAACAAGTATAGAACAAAAATCCAAAAAAAAAAAAAAGACATGGTGTGAACTGACTGAGGTGAGCCTGCCTATCTACCAACCAGCTGACTGACGCTGAAGCTGAACCTGCAGGTTGGAATGCAATGCAAGAAGCGAGAAGCCGCTAGCCCAACCTGCAGCAGGGAACAGGGGTCATGGCGCCGGCAATAGCTCTCGCGCCTGCTCCAGCGTCTTGGTGAATCTGGTGAGGTTGAGCCTGACGTTCTGCTTGTCGAGGTAGACCGTCTTGATGGCGTCCCAGCCCTTCTTGTGCACGTCGTAGGGGTGCTTGAGGTAGAAGTGGTCCTCCGGGTAGAGGTCCCTGAGCGAGCTCTCCTCCAGCGACACGTTGTACTCCATGTAGGTGACGTCCATGTCCCTGGCGGGGTCCTTGAAGGTGACGCGGGTGAGCCACTCGAGGCCGCCGAACGGCACCACCTGCACCAGCACGGCGCGGCTGGGCAGGAACACCATGTTGGTGAGCCCGGCGCCGTGCACGCCCATCATGACGTCCGCCGAGTTCACCAGCCGCGCGAAGTTGGGCATGTCCGTGTGGTTGTCCGGCTCGGCGATCCGCACATCGAACTTGGCCGCGGCGGCGGCCCGCGCCATGGCGCGCTCGTTGACGAACCGGCGGGAGCTCTTGCGCGAGATGATGAGGAGCCGTGGCCGGTCCTGCCTGCGCGGCGCGCCCGACCGCGACGCGACGGCGCGCTCCAGCCGGAACGCGCGGCGGAGCAGGCGCTTGAAGTCGGCCACGGTGACGCCCCCCGGGGACCGCGACGGGTCGATGCCCATGGCGCGGTGGAAGGTGGAGCCGATGACGATCCGCGGGAAGCAGTGCACCTCGCGGTCGTTGTTGACGTCGATGACGTCGTAGCGGGAGAGCTGGCGGAAGAGGGGCTTGAACTTGTCGGCCCACCAGTCCTTGATGTCGGCGAGCAGGAACTGGACCTCCCCGCCGAAGTGGTGCGTGGACGCGAACAGCGGCACCAGCACGTCGGCGTAGTCGTGGTAGAGGTTGCCCGCGAAGCCGCCGCTGGAGAAGAGGAAGCCCGGGACGGAGTGGTTGCGCGTGCAGAGCGGCGGGACGGCGGTGGCGTTGCTGGAGCCGAAGGGGACGAGCGTGAACTCGCGGACGTCGTCCATGGCGACGGGGTCGTGCAGCCGCGCGTACGGCTTGGTCCTCCACTCGCGGGAGAGCGGGTTGATGTAGATCTTGGAGTGGTTGCCGTCGACGCGGATGTCGCCCACGGCGGCGCACCGCTCGGAGCGCTTGCTGGTGTTGTAGCAGGTGGGGCGGGACGGGTCGAAGTCCTCCTCGCCGATGGGGCCGGACAGCTTGTACCGCGTGCTGTCGTAGTCCTCGTCCACCTCCACCACCTCCAGCTCCTCCGCCGGCTTGGCTGTTTCAATGGATGGTGGGTCAGGTACTCAGGTTGGAGGAGAAGGCAGCAGGAAGGGAGGAGGAGGAAGGAGGAGGAATGGGAATTGAAGCAGGAGAGTCGGCGACGTACGGAAGGGGTTGGAGCAGTATCGCGCCTTGATGTAGGTGAGGACGCAGAGGGAGACGAGCATGGTGACGACCATGGCGGCGTTGCCCATCCGCCGCGGCTCCTGCCGGCCCCTCGGCTGCTTCATGGTCATGGCGGCCACACCGGCGGCACCCCGGCACCGCTGGATCTGGAAGCGAGCGAGGCGACGCGTGCTGCAGTAGATGGTCGCGAGGGTATTAAAGGCAGGGGTTGCCGGGGCTCGCTATCGCACTCGCTCGCGTCCGTCGATCGATGGCGACCCCGCCGCGGGCAACCAGAAGAGTTGGTGGGTGGTTGACGCCCGATCACTCGGCTCGGCTCGCCTCGCTCGTGGTCGTGGGTGCGCGGGTGGGGATGGGGGCCGCGTGCCACGGCAACCACTACGGCAGCTACGCTACAGCCGACGCGCCGGCCCCGCCGGCCCCAGCACAGCGTACCAACCCCACCCCAACCCGCGTCCGGCTCCGGCCCGGCCACGCCACCCACGCATCCACCGGTGAAGGGAAGGGACGGTAAAGGCGAGCGCCGCCGCCGGGAACGTGAAACATGGGAATGGCCACTTTTTGGCGCTTTCCAGATCCAATTCTTGTCGTCCGACCGACAACAGTGCGATGAGTTGAGAGGGTTCGGTGCCGGTTGCCGGGCAGGGCAGGCAGTCCGGAGTGCACAGTAGCGGCCAAGGGCCAAGCCAAATATACGCACTGAGCCGCCCGCCTGGCGCTGTGCGCGGCGCGACCTCTGACAGGCAGCAGCGATAGAGTCCACTGTCCACGGCGGTCACGCACGCACGTCGACTCACCAGTCACCACCAGCGCTGTGTTTGTGCCGGACGGTCACGCTCACGCAGGCAGGCAGAAAGGCGGCTTGTGCGTGCGCGTGCGTTGCAGCAGCCTAGCTGCCACACGTGCTGGCCTCGGCCCTCGGCGTTGCCTTGCAAATGCCGAAACCCAGCGGAACAGGACGGAACTGAATTGTGGCAGGTGTAAGTGTAATCCATCCACATCCCTCGTGGCCTCGTCCTCACCCTCTCTCACTTCAGTCCACACACGACACGAACGAGACAGCTGAGTATGAAGCCGAGCAGGAATGCAGCTCCCGCCCTCTCAGCGTCCTATATCCAGTGAAGTAGCTGCCATGTCATTCTCAGCCTCAGTTTAACACGGCCTCAACCTTAATTTTTTTTTAGAAAAGGCTTCAATTTTAAATGACCACTATTTAACCCAAAAAATAATCTTAAATGACCATTGGTACTTGTGCGTGGTCCGGATTCGGAGCCGGAACCGATGAAGCTAAAAACATTAATTTCATTGGCAGTTTATTTTATTTTTCTTATAAAAAAAACCTAATCTTGCTGGCCGCTTGCCTCGCCTCACCAGGCCAGGAAAGTCATTTGTCTCTTGTCTCTCCTGTTTGCTCGGCAAGCTTGCTCACCTAGGCAAGAAAATCCTTGCCAACGCAAGCGAGCCTAAACCGGCTCTCATGCTCAAGCAAGGTTGGCTCGCCCACCGTCGTCAAATCGGACTCCATAGACACAGAATCGGCATCCCTCGTCGCTGGTTCCAACATTTCTAGTGTCGAAACAACCTCGAGCACCCACCGATTTAGCCTCCGTTCAAGCCAGTGCGAGAGGAGAGGTGAGCAGCGGCAAAGGAAGCAAACGTACACCTGCCGCCTTGGAACATACAGTACTTTTGTGAGTATGCTATGCTTGAAGCTTCAAATAAATTTGCTACTAGCAAAGATGAGGCGAATAATACTAATTGTGATACTAATCGATGTTATTTACTATTTTTAAAAGACGAGACGAGGCGATCACGCACGCACGTCGAGTCACCAGCGCTGTTTGTGCCGCACGGTCACGCAGGCAGGCAGAAAGGCGGCTTGTGCGTGCGTGCGTTGCAGTTGCAGCAGCCTTGCAGGTGGCGCGGCCTGGCCGCCATTCCGCAGCTGCCCGTACGCGCACGTGCTGGCCTCGCCCCTCGATCGGGCTCGGGCGTTGCCTTGCAAACGCCGAAACCCTCAGGACAAGCCCATCCATCCACATCCCTCGTCCTCACTTTGTATCCAGTCTCACTCAATCCACACACGACACGAACGAGACAGCTCAATATGAAGCGTAACAGGAATGCAGCTGCCCGTCCTCACTCTCATTGTGAAGCAGCTGCCATGTCATTCTCAGCTAGCTCAGCTTAACACGGCCTCAATCTTAATTTCTTTTTAGAAATGGCTTCAACCTTAAATGACCACTGGTACCTGTGCGTGGTCCAGATCGGACCAGAAACTGATTGAAGCTACAAACAATAATTTTGTTGGCACTTTATTTTATTCTTTAAAAAAAAACTAATTCGTACGCGCACGTGCTGGCCTCGCCCTCAAGTCGCTTATCTTGGGCGTTTGCCTTGCAAACGCCGAAACCCTCAGGACAAGCCCATCCACATCCCTCGTCCTCACTTTGTATCCAGTCTCACTCAATCCACACACGACACGAACGAGACAGCTCAATATGAAGCGTAACAGGAATGCAGCTAGCTGCCCGTCCTCACTCTCATTGTATCCTATATCCAGTGAAGCAGCTGCCATGTCATTCTCAGCTAGCTCAGCTTAACACGGCCTCAATCTTAATTTCTTTTTAGAAATGGCTTCAACCTTAAATGACAACTGGTACCTGTGCGTGGTCCGGAGTCGGAGCCGAAACTGATTGAAGCTACAAACAATAATTTTGTTGGCACTTTATTTTATTCTTTTAAAAAAAACTAATTTTGCTGGCCGCTCGCCTCGCCTCGCCGGGCCAGGCAAGTCGTGGATTTTATAGAGCCTTTTGGTTCCGGCGCTATAAAATATATAGGTAGGAGGTAGCAACACGGACACTACTTTTCTTACTAATCTGGGCCGATGCGGAGATAGGGGTCGATCCGAAATTTGTTGATTAGACTATATTTATAAAGTGGCCGCACATACAAACTCAAAAAAGGTCCAATCAAAAGAAACCCTATCTAAATTCACTAATTTCTTCGTCATTTCCAACCCATCGAGCGGTGGCTTTAGGTACGAGACTTGTCACGCCTACACCTACATGTATCTCCCGCGGCCACTCAAGGGTCTCGGGGCAAGAAAATCCTTGCCAGCGAAAGCTAGCTAAATTGGCTCTCCAATTGGCGAGTAGTGAGCGGATAACCACGGTGGGCAGACCAGCGAGCCGGCCAACTTAGGTCTCTCCGACGATGCTGTTGTTCAGCCCCTCTAATTTTTTTTCCGAATCAGCCTTCATCGTCACTAAATAGGACTCTTGTTACTACTGAAACGGTCTCTTCAACATTGAATCGTCATATACCGTCGTCGATTCGGACTCCATAACCACAGAATCGGCATGCATCCCTCGTCGCTGGTTCCAAGGTTTCTAGTGTCGAAACAACCTCTAGCACCCCCGGTTTAGCCTCCGTTCAAGCCGGTGCGAGAGGAGAGGTGAGCAACGGCAAAGGAAATAAACATGTCTGCCGCCTCGGAAAATAGTTTTGCGAGTATGCTATGCTACGCAAGGCGAGGCGAGCGACGACAAAGATATACCAAATTAAACACACCCATGTTTGGTGTTCCAAGTTCTAAAAACAACCACACTCCACAGCTAGGTCTCTATTCTAAATGCTCCGCAAGTCGATGCCATCTCATCTCATCAATCAACTGGCCACAGGAACAAAGAACCACCTGGGCTCTGCTTTTAGCGGCATCAACTACTGGCTGTTCGATCACTCGTCAGTTTTCGACTGAAAGAATCACTGAAAGATAGGATCGACGCACACCAAGGGCAGAGGGACGGTAAAGGCGAGCGCCGGGAACGTGAAACTTGTTGGCCACTTTTCTAGCTATCTCGTCCGACAGTGCGAATTGCGATGAGAATGTTCGTTCGCTAAAGAGACGTGGTGGTGGGATCGATGCCGAGCGAGCAGGGCAGGCAGTGCGGAGCGCACAGTAACTGTGCGCGGCGGCCGGCGGCCGGCGGTGGTTCCTGGGCGGGCACCGGGCAGCCCCTCCGCTGTCCACGGCCGTCACGCGCGTCGCGTCACCAGCGCTTCGGTTTGTGCCAGAAAGGCCCGCGGCTTGTGCGTGTATGGTGTCCTTTCGTCTGCTTCCGCACGCGCACGCACGTGTTGGACTTGGCGCGTTGCCTTGCAAACGCCGAAACCCAGCGGGACGACGGGGCGGAATGGAATGAGGCAGTAGTGTAAAATTTACCAAAAGCCACATCCACATCTCGTGCACGTCTTGTAGTACAAACAACGCTCAGTCTCACTCAATCCACACAAGCGACAACTGGATACGATGAAGCGTAACAGGCATGCAGCTGGGTTTGCGCTGTCACTTTATATCCAGTGAAGCAGCTGCCGTGTCATTCTCAGTCTCAGGCTCAGTTTAACACGGCTTCAATCTTGAATGACCACTGCTGATACTTGTGCGTGGTCCGAAGTCGGAGCTACAACCATTATCTAATTGGTAGTTTATTTTAATTTAAAAACTACCCTTGCTGGCCGCTTGCCTCGCCTCAACTCGACAGGCAAGGCAAGGCAAGTCATTTGGTTGTCTCTCGCCTCGCCTCTTTGCTCGGCAAGGTTGCAACAAAATCCTTGCCAGCTCCGGCGAAGTTAATTGGCTCTCCTACGCGAGCAAAGTTTGGCTCGCCCACCCGTGACCGGCCTTCGCCACCGCCGAATTAGACTTTTTGGCCATCGCTTTGCCTTCGCCGAACTCCTCTATCATCAAAGCAGTCTTCAATGTCACTGAATAGAGCTCTGTTGCTATTGAAACGTTCTCTCCCAGTGTTGAATCGCCCCCTCCGTTATCGAATCGGACTCTGCCGCTACAGAATCAGTGTCCCTCACCGTCGGTTCAACATTCCTAGTGTCGAATCGATCTCTAGTGCCTCTGGTTCATTCTCCGCTGGAGCCACAATGCGAGAGGAGAGGTGAGTTGTGGCAAAGGAAATATATAAATGTGTTGTGTCTTAGAAGATAGTTTTACGAGTACGATAGGTTAGGCGAGGCGAGGCGAGACGAAATGAGCAACGACAAAGAAAACAAACATGCACATATATGTGTTTCAAGTTCTAGAAAAACCCACAGTCCACAGCTAGGTGTAGACTATATGCTCCCCGACCCCAAGTCGATTCATCTCATCTCATCTCATCAATCAACTGGCCACCGAGACAGACAGAGAACCGCCTGCTTTGCTTTTGGCATGAACTTGGATGTTCGATCGCTCATCTAGTTTTCGACTGAATCACTGAACTGCACCTGTCGTGTACGAAGATGATCGATGCACACCAAGGACAGAGGCAGGCAGCAGCTTTGCACCTGTCGTGTACGAAGATAGGATCGACGCACGCCAAGGACAGAGGCAGGCAGCAGCTTGCACCTGTCGTCTCGTGCGTGCGTACCTCCGCATACCAAACTATGCATTCGTAAGCCTAGGGGAAGGGAACGTACAAATGTCGCTTCCACGTGGACAGCGTGGAATGTAACTCCCTCTGCCGAAAGTTACTAATGGTTTAGGGTGTCAATATTATATATTTTGATCCGTAACTCTCGTATTACGTATTACTATATGAGTCCTTAACCTTATACGGCGATGTTATATGGGGTCTTAAACTTTCAAAGTTCGGCATTTAAGTCTCCAAAGTTGTATGACGCTGTCGTTAGAGCACACAATTATCATCATGCTAGCTAGACCAACAACCATTTGTATGTTAAGGTGTAAGTTTACAGACCTAGATGACATTGTCATACAAATTCAGGGACCTAAATATCAAAAATCAAGAGTTCAGGCATGAGAGTGACACTGTTATATAGGTTGGGGGGCTCAAATATCAAGATTCTATAGTTAGGGACTCAAATGATACTGTGGTATAAGTTTAGAGATTGTCTGTGAATTTTACTCCAAAATATAAGCCAAAGCTATTGTGAACGTCACATTTTGATTGCTAGTTTCTCCTATAATAATGTAATTTATGTTTATAAAAAGATTTATTGTTAGAAAATAGTTCTAAATATATACAAACCTTATTTAGCAACTTTTATGTACTTCTTGTAAGGATAGATTACTGTTACTATAAACTTTTCGTGCCATCATCACACTAATTATTAATCCAGGATAATAAATTTTAAATTTTACAAGAAGTACGTACGTACCTTATATTTTGAGATAAAGGGGGTAGTTACGCAGCAGCTTTTAATAATGAACCAATAGAATACACCTCCAATGCAACATAGTAGCAAGTAGTAATGGATATGGACCATACATGCCGGCGCTATCTAGCTGCCCTGCATGCCGAGCACAAATAGGAAATGTTGCTTCCAATGCAAACAAGCTCCTCTGCCTGCCTGACGGCATCGATCGCACTCGATCCGCAAGTCGCACCATGCATGTGTGTGTGGTTGTGGTCTGGTGGAATTGAAATTAAAGCAAAAGCAAAGTTGCTTCAGAGTCCCGGACCACAACCGCAACCTTTAGGAATTAGGAATACGACGTCGTCTCGTCCATGGGCCTTAGAGTACAACGATCCACCGACCGACCGCTAGCTGAATTGCATTAGGTCTTGTCTCGCCTGCTTTCCTGCCTGCTGCCTTCCGTCGTCCTTCACATGACCATGACTCCCATATATGAGAAGTCCTGCATGCTCGTCTGTCACCATTGTTTTCTGCTCGCTAGCTACTACAGTAGAGCCTTTAGTTTCTTGGGAAAAGGAAGTCAGTTACTAGCTACTTACGAGTAGTACCATATATAGGAGGAGTACTAAACAGAGTGTCTACTAGAGCTATATAGTTGAGGAAGAATCAAAGGAACCCCATCATCAATCATGATTCATAGCCTAACACACAAACTGATTTGTTTTTTTTTAAAAAAAAAAAAAAACTGATGAACACACAAATTCGTCAATGCAAGAACGTTACTAAACGAGCGTAATTTGGTTAGATTCGTTATGGTGAAACTTGCTTACCTATATTGGGTAATCAATTTGACACGGGTTCTGGCATTTTTTTGAATTCATTTTAGAATTTAACAGTACTATTACTATGCCTTCAACAGTCGGGGATATGCCTGTGATGGCCTTGTCAATAGCAAAAACTGGATGGTAGACGGATTGAGTACCACCAATGCAATGGTAACAGTACTATTATTATGCCTTCAACAGTATAATTCATTTTTCTGAATTCATTTTAGAGATCTTTTAGTGATAGACGACGTATCTGTACTCTCAATAGCAAAGACTGGATGGTAGTCGGATTGAGTACCAATGCAATGGGAATTAGGTGATAATCAGATTGAGTGCCACTACTGCATGTCTTGTTCTTCAAACATTAAGATTTTTTGTATGTGAGCTTTGTGATGGTCTCTTGTGTTGGTAAACCTAGATGACTGGAGCAGCATGGATTTATTTGTACTTATTCTAGACATAGAAGATGATGTCTCAGCCATATCCCTTCTTAAACTGCAGTTGTGCATTCCATATATCTGATTTTGAAAGATAAATAATATATATGCAACGCAAATAATTTTTGCATAATGTAACTATAATGCTAATTACCTGCAGTCAAAGTAATGCAAATAAAAAAAAATATGAAGTAAGTTCGATTAGTATTTCTGATTTTTTTAGCGTACCTGTATTTCTGATGGCGTTTGCTGCATTGAAAATGCCGCTTGCATGAGTCTCAATCCTTTCCTACATTCCTTCCTGGGCCTTGTGGCCCTTTGTACAAACTTTGCTCTCACCAGATAAAAAAAAGTACAGAATGAGCTTTTCTAAATTGGTTTATTATGGTATATAAGTACAAAATGAATTTTGGTCGCCTTTTGTCAAGCAGCAACGTTTTATTATTGCACGAGGTCGGCAAGATATATGATTGTCCTTTGTCACTCGTGTTTGGTAATCGATGACACCTCGGTTCATGTTTAATGGAACTATGAAAGTTTCAGTGTTTGCTAAAAATAAAAAAGAAATCCAATCCAACTCCACTAAAAGATAGGCCCTTTTTTCCCCCAAAGCCAAAGTACATAATGAGATTTTTTATTTATCTTCTGTTTAACAACATATTTATCTATTGCATGCTTTCCACAACCAACAGCGTGTCGGTGCAGGAGGTCAACAACGAGATTGACCTCTGTCACAACTCACACGTGTTCTTATTGTTCAACGCAACCCTCATTACTCTACAGAACTATGCATGCACACGGATTGCAGCAGGTCAACGACAAGTTGAGCCGCGGTTTTCTGACAAGTGAAGAGCATCTCCCACACACGGATTCGTCATGGAAGCTACCAAGATTCAGAGGCAGGGGGCGGATCAATCAGCCGGCGAGCGACGGGAACACCCAAACCGGGGGTGGCCATTTCCAGAGCAGGTCCCTCGCGGCGCCGCGCGGCGGCCTGTAGCTCCCGTCGGCGAGGTCCAGCACGCCCACGTCCGGCGCCACCTCGTGGCACCGGTCGTGCGACCACGGCCCGTCGTCGGTGAAATACACGCAGTCGCCCCTCACCCCGGCGTCGTCCGCCCGGACGCACAGCGACGCGTTCTTCCCGAGGAACATCGCGCTCCCGGCCAGCACGCGGCCGTCCGCCCGCGCCCACCGGCCGGTGGCGGCCGTCCACTCGAAGAGCTCGACGCCGGTGGTGGTGTACTCCACGTGCTCCGGCCGGGGCTCCCACGCGTACCGCGCGTGCGCCGCCTCGCGGAGGCGGTGCACCTGCAGCAGGCGCCCCGGCGAGAGCTCCACGAGGTACTTGCGGCACGCCGCTGACATGGCGCACGCGCGGCCCGAGCAGATGCACGGCGGCGTGATCGCCCTGCTCGGCGTCGTGGCGGCGTCCGTATCCCACGCGTCGACCCGCCCCGCGGCGTCCATCGTGTACAACAGCTGGTGATCACGCCGGCTCCCGTCCGTTCCGGAGGAGGACGACGCGCGCACGGCGTCCACCCAGCACCGGCCGGGCGCGTCGGCGTCGAGCAGCGCCCACTCCGCGTCCCCAGCCCGCGCGACGGCGAGGCGGCCGAGTGGCTGGCAGATGAGCAGCACGGCGTATCCAGCCCAGTCGGAGGCTGAGGAGGCCACCCTCCGCGGCGCCGACACGACGACGGCCTTCTCGTAGACCTCGTACCGGAGCCTGTCGGGCGCGAACATCTCCGTCGGCACCACCAGCGCATCCTCACCGCATCCGCAGCCGTCGCCGTCGGCGAAGCAGAACCGCAGGCCGTAGCTCTCGACGCGTCCGTCCGCGCCGCGGCGGCGGGCGTCGACGAATGGGAGCGTGTCGGCGGGCGGGAGACGGAGCTGCGCGCCCGTGACCGGGTTCAGGAGGCTGAGCTCCGAGCGGGCGTCGGCGGTGACGAGCCACCCGTCGGGCGACGAGCCGACGCAGAGGCGGTCGCGGGCGGCCGGCGCCGGCTGACGGATTGCGTACGCCCGGCCCTCCGCCAGGCGTTAGGAACCGCGCCACCGAGAATTTCGGCGCTGCCGTCGTCGTCGTCGACGCCGCCGGTCCGCGCGGTCGGGTTGAAGGGGAGCATGAGCCACGGGGACGGCGCGGCCTGCGGAAGCCCCACGGCGGCGGCGGCGGCGGTGGGGCCGACTGCCAGGCGGTGCATACGGCGGGGAAGCGGACGCGGTCCGGCACGGGGAGGCGGGCGAGCACGGACTCGAGCAGGTCGCGCGGGAGGTCGGCCCACCCGCCGGCCACGGCGAGCTTGCTCATCGACATCGGAGGAAGAAGGGGATCGCGTGGAGCGACGGGGGTTGGTGAGGCGAACGATTTATTACCTAAAAATGGCCGCCGCCGCCGCCGCCGTGCATGAGCATATCTTGGTGTTCCGGCGTGCCGTGCCCGTGTATTTGATGATGCCGGCGCCCGCCGATACTGTGAAGTCGCCGAGACCTCTCTACTCTGACGGTCCATCTGACCAGAGAGGCCGCCGGCTTTGGATTGGGCAGGTCGTCCGTGGACGAGACGGCGGGGAACCGTGGGCGGCGCGCGCGCGGCCGGGTGCTTTGGCAGGCCGTCGGCATTTCCGAATAATGTTAGCGGGCCGGGCCGGGCCGCACGACAGCTGGGCCTGCTGTGCCTGGGCTTGGAGGCTAGGACAATAAAACGAAGACAGCGGTGGGGCACGCGCGGGAGTAACGAGTGCAACATTTGATTTCTGTTGGAGGTTATGGTTTGTTCGATTTCCTGAAAAAGTTCATGATTAATTTTTTTGAATTTCAGTTTATGGTAAATTTGTACGACACACTTGTTTTTGTTTTCGGAAGCCCGCCCGCCGGCCCGTCCGCGATTTGGTAACAAATCGACTGCATGCACACTGCAGGTACGCAACAGCGAAATGCGAGCGGCGCTGCAGGTGCTGCATGCATCATGCGGTGATGCTGGCGTGCCGCCCGGACGAGTGTGTGTATATAATTTGATGAATCCCCTCCCAAACCAGACGGAAAAACGGAGCACGTACGACAGCCGCCTCTCGCCCGATCGGCACTCTTTTGCTTCCAGCTAGCGGCCCGCCGCCGCCGGCCAGCCCTTCCGGCCGTACGCTCACTAGACTAACTAGAATATGGAGATGGAGACAGGACCCGATCGGCACTCTTTTGTGTCCAGCTAGGGCGGACGATTCCGGCCATACGCTCACTAGACTAACTAGAATAAGGAGATGGAGACGGAGACCCTCGTGTCTTGGGCGGACGACGCGCTCACTAGTAGATGGAGATGGAGACCCTCGTGGCTTGGGAGGAGGACATCATCGCGTCCGGAGAGGAGGTGGACGAGGACGAGGAGACCTTCCCGTACGTAGACGAGGTGGAAGAGAACGACGACAACGACAATAATGGAGATGAGCCGCCACGCCGCAGCCCGGGTACGTTACGTTACGTACGGTTGGTTGGTTGCATTCATCGGTACGGTGCTACTAGGGTTTTGGGTTCTTATTGCTTGCTTGCTTGCAACGAAGATTAATTATTTCGTAGAGATGATAACAACGGAACTACGACCTTACCTTAGGCGCGCGTTTTAATTATTTCGACGAAGTAACATGCTTTGCCTTTGTGCATGGGATGTGTTCTTGGAGTATTCTTGTCTCTTGTTTCCTCACCTCATCACTGATCGATTATGATGATACATACATACATTCAGAATCGGACCACCACCACCACCGCCACGCATGACACATGGCAGGCAGCGGCAGCATGGCCTGGTGGATCGATCGAGATTGTGATGAAGGTTTCGTCGGCTAGGGATTTCGGTTTCGCAAGCGACGTGGGCCAATCCACTAACCTGCTGGGCCGACCCGCACCGCAAGCCCACGTAGATACGTATCCCTAAAACAGCCCAGCCTGTGAGACCGAAGTGGGTTGGGTCGTCCGCCTGGCCCAACGGCGCCGCCGGCCCGCAGAAAGGGGGTGCCAAGGCCCAAAGGGAGCGGGACTGATTGCGGGAGGGAGAAGAGGAGCCGAGAAAGCAGCAGCCAATGCCGACCCTCGCCGCCGGGTCTTCCGGCCAGCCCCGTCGTCGACGTCTCCACCACTACGACCGGCTGGCCGCCGGCAGTTTGACTGCCCATGTCCGCATCCGCTGCTGATGCGTCCCATCCGGACCCTCATCTACATCCATCTGCAACAGCAGGCCGGCGGTCGTCTTGCATTGGAGCGGCAATGCGCGCGCGGCTCCAGCCCATGGAGCGGTAGCGGCTGAACCAGTCGGAGCACCAACTCCGCCCGCCATTGTAAGCGCCAGCGCTTCCTTCGTTTTCTTCTTTCGCTTGCTTGGCTCGCTCGCTGCCATTGTTGACCACATCTCATTTGGTGGATGTGGGGTCTGAAAAGGAACAAGACCGTTATTATTAGTGACCTCTGGTCGAATATCTTCTGCACAACTGCAAGCTATTTACCTCAATCCAAAAAGGGTCATGAATGCAAAACTCAGCAGCAAAATGTCTTCTCCCTTCTTGAACGAATACACACACCCGCCGCCCCCCCCCACCACCATGCCTGCCCCCACCCCCCACCACCCCCGGTGTATGAGCTGTAAATTGCTTAGCGATTTGAAGGAATAAGTTCCGTCATCAGTTTCATTTAATTTATTGAAAAAACTGATTTAGCAGCAACATGTATTGCTCAGGCCCAAACATATGAGAGGGCCGGGGTAAACACCACACCATGCCATTGGTAAATGTTAGGATTGCATTTTCCTTCTAATTTTAGTTTGTGAGGGTTCTGATAGCTTCAGTTTTAAGGCCCCCTTGTAAATTGGTTTGGGATTGTCAGTTGTCAGCACAAGTTGTATGCGAACTCTGAAAATTCGGCAGCTGCTTTGAGAAGACGATGGCTGTCTCACCTCAGTGTGGTACTACCGTACTACTCCCTCCGTTCCAAATTGTAAGTCGTTTTGAATGGATGTACCAAAAAATTCAAAACGACTTACAATTTGGAACGGAGGGAGTAGTAGTTTTCATCTCCTACTGCTCTGCCAGACACAACTACACAGGCTTGCTGAATTGTCGATATCCATCTTTTGTGCTGCTATTTAAGCGTAGTGAACAACATGATGAAATGTGGTGCAGCACCAGCAAACACCCAGCATATGAAGCCAACTGCCAACCCAGTCGGCACCTTTGTGTATATAATGCACCAGTCAGTCCTTCACTGCATGCATGTTTTTTTTTTTTTTTTTGAATGCAAGCGGCAGGAGCTTTGCCATTCAATTAAGACGGAAAGAGGTATATTTACAGAGGAGCAAAGGACCTAGGGCACACCTAAAACAACCATAGAAAACTGGTAGTCACTGCACAAGGCCTAACACGAGCAAAGCCTGAAAATTCTAGCCACTAGTCAGTTTGAAAATAGTGTGCCCTTTTATGGAGATATACTATCTCTTTCATCTTTCCCGCGATTTGGAGGGCCGTGGAAAGGACGTTCTCAAATTTCCTTCTGTTGCACTCTTTCCAAAGGTTTGCATGCATGGCTTTCATTCAGACATTCAAACTAACCACGATTAGATCGTGTCAAGGCAGATGATCAACATTGAACAATTTATTAGAGTGAGAGGGTGTTAGTTTATTCAATTATAGCCTAGTTCGATGATCAACATTGAACAATTTATTAGTAAGAGCATGTTTGGTGCAGATTGTTGAATTTCGAAATTCTCTTACCAATAAAAAAAAAAAAGGCCACATCTAACTAGTATTGGGATGAGGAGCCTTATGTGCATTCATAAGTTATGCTATGACAAGGCAGATGATCAACATTGAACAATTTATTAGAGTGAGAGGGTGTTAGTTTATTCAATCATAGCCTAGTTTGATGATCAACATTGAACAATTCATTAGTAAGAGCGTGTTTGGTGCAGATTGTTGAATTTCGAAATGCTCTTACCAATAATAAAAAAAAAGAGACACATCTAACTAGTATTGGGATGAGGAGCCTTATGTGCATTCATAAGTTATGCTATGACACTATAGAGACAACATCTGAAATTTGCTGGCACAAGCTCCAAGGTTAATCTCTCCAATATGTTGTACCAGGCCTCTCATTATGTTTGACTCCTCTCAAATATTCTGTATCAAATCTCTCACAATTGGTCACCAAGAGTAAAGGCAACTATGGCAACAGTGTGATGAAACGATATGATGTTTTGCTACAGTAACCATTAATCCCGTGTGATGAGCTGACATGGAATGATCAAGTATTCAAGTTTCCTGCTAAAATATGCCAATCCCTTCTCCGTTCTTTTTTTTTTAAAAAAAAAAAAAAAGAAAAACACATAGGTAGCTCACCTCGGTTGATGCCATAATGGACCTCTATGCTGTGTCTGTGCTTGGCCACTGCCACAATTGCAAGATCGTTGGTTCATGGGCTCACAACTCACTGCATCTTGGATCATTGAAGGTCGTCCTTCCCTCTACATGCACTTTTCTTCTCAAGAGCTAACTTGTTTTTCATAGTCACATATGCATGGATGCTCAATCGTGTTACGTTGTCGATTTGGGTTTCAACATCTTTTTTGTACAGCATGGGTGGGGTTAATATATGGGAAGTGTTGAGTTTATCAATGCTGACAACAGTTCCTGCAGGCAGATATGGCGACCTGTATGCTGCAGCTTACCTGGTAAGCTAGGCTTTCTTCCCTCCAGTTGGTTTTCCCTTTTTTCAATTATCCGCTTTCTTTCTGGTTGACGAATTCAACCTATGCTATTGCTGTTTTAACTAGTGTATCCGGACTGAGAGGGAGCTTACGAGGCACTACGGTGACGTTCTCCCTCCTGTAGAATGTTGGCTGAGCGAAGAAATAAAGGACCACGCAAGGGTTCTGATCGAATCAGATGGTGAATATCCTGCTGCAGCTGCAGCCTTGCTGGTATGTTACAAACCAGTACTACTCATATGTCTTACCAAATTGTATGTGCATGGCCTATCTAATATAATCCTGATGATAATAATTTGTTTGATGTTCACCCCTTATTTTGTGTGTACACAACTGCATGCGAATTATGTGTCCAATGTATTTTTTTATCAGTCCATCACGGCAGAGGCTAAGCTGATGTGTGAGTTGTTACGTCATGGTTTTGAAAGGAATGCAACACCACTCTTTTCATCAGGCCATCTGATTCGGCTGTCTGCCTTCAGTGTTATGCTCTACAGAGGAGGTTATCAATCTGTTGTCTCCGCTGCCATTGTTGCCATGGTGGTATGCACCTGTTCCGGTCTCTGTCTTAACAATAATAAAGCTAACACTACCTCTATACCAAAATAAATGCATTTCTAGCTATGTATTTGGACAAATGTTGTCCAGTTACATAGCTAGAATTACATTTTTTGAATGAACTGGGAAAGAGGGACTATATATTTGATCGATTTGTGGTATTATTATCCCTTTTTATTTGATGCTGACACGCTTCTTGTAACCAATTGCAAACATGATGTGTTCAAGAATCTCACACTGGTGTCTAACTTCATTCTTGACGCATCTGGTCGACGCCAAATCAATGCTGTGAACATGATTAGTTTGCATCGTGTTCATGAGAGTCGGCTACGTGCTGCAAATGATTTTCACGGTCTTGTGCAAGCACTTGCTCTCAGAACTACTGGTAATGCTGACACTTTTACTACTGGCTCAACGGAGGAACCAATTGGGTATGGTCTCAGAAAAATAAATCAATATAATATTCCGTTCCTCTAGATGCATAAATTGTTCCATCAGATTAGTGGTGTTTGATTGTGTATTCTCTTCTATTGATAGGTCTGGTATTGCTGGCTCAACGGAGGAACCAATTGGGTATGGTCTCAGTAAAATAAATCAATATAATATTTTGTCCCTCTTGATGCATAAATTGTTGCATCAGATTAGTGGTGTTTGATCGAGTATTTCTCTTCTATTGATAGGTCTAGTACTACTGGCTCAACAGAGGAACCAATTGGGTATGGTCTCAGTAAAATAAATCAATATAATATTTCGTTTCTCTTGATGCATAAATTGTTGTATCAGATTAGTGGTGTTTGATTGAGTATTTTCTTCTATTGATAGGTCTGGTACTGTTGGAGAAGACCTATTGCTAGTATACAAGGCTTGATAAGGTCTGGGTTAGAAACCTGTGGGGCCAAAGCTCATTAATCTTATATCAATTAACACCATTATCATATACGGTGACGTATGCTATGCAAACTTGCTAGTAATCAAGACCACATGAATCTAATCCAATGGTTGGTAATTTTAGCACTTAAACCCTCCCACTCATGGGGGTGTTTTGCAACAGCCAGATGGGATGAGTGGAGGGGTTTAAGTGCTAAAATTACCAGCCATCGGATTAGATTTCTGTGGTCTTGATTAGAGTTTGTATAGTTTGTACAAAAGCGTAGTTTGCATAGCATACATTCCCATCATATACATATGCATATTTTATAAGGGAATTTGGCAAAAGCTGTGGGGCCAGATGGCCCCACAGCCAAAGCCTAGATCCGCCACTGGATAAGAGTGTCAAGCTACTACAGGAACTAATGAGGGACGTGAAAGTGAAACTTATCATCGTATTCAGCGTCAGTGTCTGCATCGGTGCCTTGCTTGGTGTTTGTGAGGACTTCTTAAGAAAGAAGTATGGGCATGTTTTGCAAAATGCTTGAGCTATGAAGGTCAGTCGTCGCTGGCCTGCATGCCAATTCAGCCAGTTTTGGCTTATAATAAGTCGAAGAAGTTGTAGCTCAGATTCTTAAACCTAGATCTTAGCTGTTCGCAACAGAGGTAGGTTTTGTGTTATCTTTTTTTGGTCGTCTTCCTAATCCATGTGTGCTCAGTGTGAATGCAAGGGATGGGTTTTGTTTTCAAACTTGATAAGTACTTGGAAATATTGTAATTTTTGTTGCTATTCAGTAATGAAATTGGGTTTGTCCATTGTGGGAATTTTTTTTTTTTTGCAGAATGATTTTTTATCGACATGTAATTGGTTCACATGTGCAAATTCGTTTGCACAATGACTCATTATATCTTTTTTTTTCATTTGGAATAATTAGCTATATTTGGGTAAGAGGAAAAAGAACAAGTGCTATTTTATCTAGAATGTCAGAGAATGAACATAACCACGCTATTCATTGTTGAACGCACAGTGCCTTACACTGCTCTCCCAAATGGTCCATGAAGACTTGTCGCACAGAACCAGTAAGGACAACCATCCCATGGAGCACTGAAACTTCAAACCAGAACATAAAATTGGCGCAATGAAACTCCTCAAAGCTGAGCAAATTTCATATCCAATCTCGCCAAGGAAAAAGTTTGCTGTCAGATTATTCTGTTGCGACATGGTTTATTTGAATAGGAGCCTAAAAGGAAAGCTCAGATTGTTCTCCTGCTCGAGTACAAGAACACAAGTGATGTTTGTAAATAGTTCATCATCAACGGTTCAAGTAAATATTATCAGCAAACGCTAGTGTGCCACCGTCATACTACTCCGCCAATAAATGCTCCAGTTTCAGTTTTGCAAGGTCTTGTCACATTGCGGCTAATAACCTAAGGCAAAGCAACTTGACTTTCAGAAAGACGAAAAAAAAACTTGACATTTATAAACTCATGCTGGACTAAAAAATGATAATGCAGTGGTTAGTGTCATTTTGTTTTCTTTTTATTCCATATGCAGAATTACAGGATGTCAATTTAGTTGAGATGTGCATGAGTCAGACACTAAGATAAAATCCAACCTACATGTTGATGAGGAACACAGTGGCATGACGTTAATTTGAAAACCTGACCGAACAGAGCTCATGATGGGAAGATTCGGGCGGCTAATAGATGATTTGGGTTAGGGCTGAAAGATTTTACCTCTCCATGGTTGCAAATGCATGTGGTCTAATCTGTAGGATCACGTAACGTGGGTCAAGTTAGATAGAGTCGTATGTTCAGTTGATCGGGAGCACCTCTTCCCAAATTGTTTGCTGCAACTGCAAGAGTGCTTCCTGTGATGGCGCAGATCCTTGCACTTCTATTCCAGATCAGAGTAGAAAACAAACGGTCCTCCTTGCGGACATGGCTAGCACTCCTCTCCAGATCTCTACTTGCATTGTTTGCAGAAGGTCAGAACGCTGCATCGATCGACGCAAATTCAGAATCGTGGCCACTTGGCCAATGGTGATACAATAGTATTTCAGCTGCTCTGACACCCCAGATGCTAGTCAAACTTCCTATTCTAATCGTCAAGTCAACCATACAATATGATACTAGTACAAATTTGACAGAAATAAAAGACTGCTACTCCTATCATCACACCTGTTTTAGTTTTTTGTTTAGAAAAATACTCCACCGCATTGCCGATTGCAGAGGGGCTCAACTCTCTAGAGCCAGCCAGCAGCAGGTACACGCCCATGCCGGTAGCTGGATGTGTGTCCATGCTCATCCAATCCATCCAAGAGCTTAGAGTCCTTATCATCTCTTAATCCTAATCCCATTTGTGTTTTTGTGCACGTCATAGCCTGTCGGTTCGACTGTGCTTTTCAGCTTTCTCAAGCTTTGCAATGCATGCAGTTTCACCAGTTTACAATTGTTCTGCACTTGTCATGGCGGCCGGGCAGGCAGCAAAAGACACAGTTTCGAGTCGCAATATATGTATGCGGCGAAAGGGATGAGTGAAGATGCCATGTATAAACACATTATGATGACGCAAATCACACTTACTCGCTACTAAACTAATACTAGTAGTAGTAATTGACAGGTGCTGCTTACTCCTGATTCCTGAATGATAAGCTGCCACTTTAACACTTTGGCATAAAGTACACAGTCCTATTTGGGAGAAGAGGGAAGGAAGAGAAGAAAATTGGCAAAGACAAGACCTACTCTCTCAGTTCAGTCCCACACGAAAGGAAGTCTAAGCTTCCCTAAAAAACTATTAATATTTATGATAGATTAGTTATGAAATATCTTTTCATAATAAGACTATCTTTTCATAATAAGACTACTTGAAAATACAAAACTAATATCTTCTATAAATTAAATTAAATTTGAAATGATTCAAATCCTCGGCGAGCTAGATTTTCATTGTTTTTGGGACCTACGACAGAGGAAGTAGCATAAGCATAAGCACAAGCCTGCAGTGCGGTTAATCTAATCTAGTCATTCTGTTGCTGCCTGTCTTGCCTTTGGTCATGTGATTCCTCCCCTTTCCTTTGCCCCCATGTGGCCATGGCTACCGGACAATTCCTCGTGCCGGACCGGACGGAGGCCGGAGCAGCCGCCAGAAATGCCAAACCGGTAGTAGATCTGAGGACAAACGACCGGCGAGCACGTACTAGTATAGTATCACGGTATCAGCGGCATCATCACCTGCTGTCGTGGTTCGCAAACTCCCATCTGCCTGGCCTCTGAATCCTGAATTCACACGGTTTCCAAGATGCCATGCCATGCCATGCGACCGATCAATCGATCGATCGTCTCCCCCTCCCCACATGGCGCGCGGCTGACCTCACGATCCTACCTGCAAATGTGGCAGATTTGCCGGCCGCATTCGAATGCATATATTCAGAGCAATCACGGCGGCGGTGAGATGGCATCATGGCGAAAATCTGAATGAGGTGGAGATGAGATCGTCGTCGACAGGCTCGCCGGCCGCCACGTCCAGCGGCTTCTGGCGAGGCCGATTCCGGAGACAAGGAGGACGACGACGAGCCGGGAAAGATGACGCGACGTCACTCAGCTCGTTCCCGTGATCATCCTGATCGTCAAGCGAGAAAGAAAAGTTTTTTAAAACCCAAAAAAACGAAAAGGGAAGGGAAAGCGGGCGAGGAAACGTGGTTTCCATGAACTCGCGCATCCCAGCTGGTCTGCTCTGGTTCGTTTCTTTCAACCGACGAGCGAGCGGATTTGTTCGGATTATATTATGAAAACCATCGCCTTTCAAATCGTGTAGTCTTCTCCACGGCCACTACTGCCTCTCTGCCTGCCAAGCTGTTCTGGCAATTAACAATGCATTTGTTTAATTCCCCCCTGCTCGTCTGCTACTCATAATTAATCGCACCGTACTTCTCCGGCCGGCCGGCCTGCCTCCCCCCCTGCCTGCTTCAAAAGCGTTCCGTCCGTCGGTTGTTCATGTGTGCCGCCGGCGTCGTCAGGCACAGCGTAGCGGCACGGTGATTTGCATTGCATGGTTGTAAAGGTTCCGGCGGTCCTGGTGGTGGAACAGCAGCAGCAGCAGAAGAAGGTTCGGAGATGAAGCCGCCGGCGCCGCTGCCAAGGACTGGGAGCAGGAAGGGCAGGGCCGCGGCGTTCTGCAACCTCCCGCTGCTCCTCCTCATCGGCGCCATCCAGTTCCTCGTCATCTACTCCCCCGCCATCGATCGCTACATGGTCATGGTCACCAAAGGTACGGACGGTACTATGCCGCTCCGGCGGGCCGTTTGATTCCATCCATTTCGTCGTCAGTTCATCTCGCATTGCATTGCATCGCATCGCATTGCGTTTGAATTCATTCCTCAGTTCATCACCCATGGCGATCGATTTCGGTGTTTTTTTTTTCAGGCAAGCCCGGGTTCCCGTCGCTGTTGCTGGACGGCCGGCGAGGCTTCAAGCTGGTGGAGGAGGAGTCCATCCCGGAGCCGCGCGTGCGGTGCGACTTCGCGGACCCGAGGTCGGACGTGTGCGAGCTGGAGGGCGCCATCCGCATCCGCGGGAGCACGTCGGAGGTGTTCGTCGTCGCCCCCGCCGGCGCCGGCGCCGACGGTCTGCTGGCGGCGAACGTGACGGGGCTGGCGCCCGGGATGAACGCGACGAGCTGGACGATCCAGCCGTACACGCGCAAGGGCGAGGCCCGGGTGATGCGGAGCATCACGACGCTGACGGTGCGCGTGGTGTCCGCCGCCGACGCGCCGCCGTGCACGGTGCGGCACGACGTGCCCGCGGTGGTGTACTCCAACGGCGGCTACTGCGGCAACTACTACCACGACTTCAACGACAACATCATCCCGCTATTCGTGACGGCGCGCCACCTCGGCGGCGAGGTGCAGCTGCTGGTGGCGCAGAAGCAGGCGTGGTGGTTCCACAAGTACCGCGAGATCGTGGACGGGCTGACCAACTACGAGGCCGTGGACCTCGGCGGCGGCGACGGCGCCGGGGACGGCGGCGAGGTGCGGTGCTTCCGGAGAGCCACGCTCGGGGCTGCGCAGCCACAAGGACCTGAGCATCGACCCGCGCCGCGCGCCGCGGAACCTGTCCATGGTCGACTTCAAGCGCTTCCTCATGTGGCGGTACGCGCTGCCGCGGGAGCACGCCATCCGGACGGACGAGGAGGAGGCCGCCGGCGCCGGAGCCGGGCGGCGGAGGCCACGGCTGCTCGTCGTGACGCGGCGGTCGCGGCGGCGGTTCGTGAACCTCCCGGAGATCGTGGCGCTGGCGGAGGAGGTCGGGTTCGACGTGACGGCGTCGGACCTGATGTCGGCGTCGTCGGCGACGGCGTCGGCGGCGCACAAGGCCGCCGTGGCCGGGGACGAAGGGCACTCGCGCATGGCGGACGCGTCGAAGCTGGTGAACTCGTTCGACGCGATGGTGGCGGTGCACGGGTCCGGGCTGACGAACCTGGTGTTCCTGCCGATGAACGCGGTGGTGGTGCAGGTGGTGCCGCTGGGGCGGATGGAGGGGCTCGCCATGGACGAGTACGGCGTGCCGCCGCGGGACATGAACATGCGGTACCTCCAGTACAACATCACGGCGGAGGAGAGCACGCTGTCGGAGGTGTACCCGAGGGCGCACCCCGTGCTGCTGGACCCCATGCCCATCCACGAGCAGAGCTGGTCGCTCGTCAAGGACGTCTACCTCGGCAAGCAGGACGTCAGGCTCGACGTCCGACGGTTCAGGCCCGTCCTCGTCAAGGCCCTCCAGCTGCTCCGGTGACCGCCGCGGCGGTGACGCGGTGACCCATGCACATCCTATTAACTGACATTGATTTGCCTCGCCACCGCCGGCTGGCCGCCGCCGGCCGGCTCCGCTCCTTTCCTCCGATGACCAATGTACAATCTCCACTTCTCCCTGCGATTGAGGTAGATGACATGTGACTACAGAAACATGATACTCCCACCACATACATACAGTGATCCAATCCTTACCATGTTTTCCTCTTTTTTTTTTTTAATTTTCCTTTTTGTTCGACAATATACGGTATATTTTTACACTTTTTCTTTCTCACGAGAGGACATGTAAAATTTCACGAATGGATCGATGAATTAGCTGTGGTTGTTGCTCAAAGCAGCGACGTTTTTGTATGAAACTCCTGTATATTTCCGTACTGGACTAGCTAATGAGTATTTGCTGAGATGGTGGCAATGACAAGCAAGCGTGCGCGTGCGGCCCTATGATTGTGGTGGTTGCCATTTGCCAGCAAACAGAACAAAATCATGTGATGGACGATGCCAAGTAGCTAACTAAGCTCGTGCGCTTGGGCAAACAGAGGTTCGGTGCACCGACGACGAAGCCCGCGGATTGGGCCGGAGGCCGTCGGTGGGGAAGAGATTAACTGGGCTGTAAATGGACAAACGGGCCGCCAAGCTAGCTAGTGGGAGCGTCTTGGACTCGAAACCATCGCGCAGGCCCATTTAAAGCCCAAAACTCAGAAAAAAAAACTTTATAAAAAAATGGTACAAATGAACAGATTCAGTCAAAGGTCCGAGTTCACTGTCACGGATTATATTGCTAGTCAAGTTAAAACTCTTGGGAATGGTCTTAAAATAATCTTGGGAATGAATAATGAATGAATTTAATCGCCGTCGTCGTTACTCTCTTCTAATTATGTGGAGAAAACGAGGGGACACAGACACAGGGGAATGCATGCAGACCCGATACAGATAGACGTCGGCAACTCGGCATGCTCGCATGCCACTCGACCGTTCCAGGCTTCCAGCTTCAATTCGTGTGCGAGCATTGAACACTCGAACGCCATTATCCCGCTATAAAAGGCCTCCACTCTAGGTAGGAGCACCACAGAACTTTAACGAAGAATACCTTCTACCAAGAGGACTGATCAGCAGGATAGGCTAGCAGATCGTGTGAGAGAGAGATGGGCGGTAAGGGAGGCGGCGGCGGCGGTGGTGGTGGCAAGGGCGGAGGTGGAGGTGGAGGCGGCGGCAAGGGTGGAGGCGGAGGTGGTAGCAAGAGCGGTGGCGGTGGTGGCGGTGGAAAGGGAGGAGGCTCGTACTCCGGCGGGGGAGGCGCGGGATCTGGCAAGTCAGGCGGCGGCGGGCATGGTGGCGCAGGGAAGTCGGGCTTCGGCGGCAGCAGCGGCGACGGTATGATGAAGGCGCCCGGCGGCGACGGCGCCTACATCTCCCGCTCGGTTTCGAGTCCAACCCGCAGGGCTACTTCCAGGGCCTCAACCAGGGAGGAGGCAACAAGTAGATTCACCGAGCGATCGATCGAGGCTTCGGAGTTCGAATTAGGCTGCTGCTGGTTGCATTGACAGTGTGTGTGATCATGCATGGACTGTCAGTGTCCATAGCTGCTTCTAAATAATGTAAAAGTTGCAGCATGCAGCGGTGCAGCCTTGCGTACTGGCTATCTATGAATCTATCCCGTGTTCCTGGCATCGTCGTTTCTGTTTAATTTGGTCACTTGCTGTTTGTTGTTTCAAATCAGTGATCAATCATATATCTGCTGCATTATATTGAACGTGAATACTATGTGCGTTTTGTCGGCACAAGGCAGTAAAAAAAGGTAGTGCAGTTTGTTTTTTCATAGAAATATGTCATATATATTGGCACACGTACGTCGTGATCCTTGGATCATCTCAATTATGCTTTTGGCTACGAAAAACACAGAATCGTGTGTTGTAGGAAGAATAGAATCATGGAACTGGTTTTTGTAGTTTTTGCTATGAATGGTCTTATGATTTTTTTTAAAAAAAAATTATTGAAGAAATATTTCTGAAGAGATATCTGAATCCAAAAAGTTTGTATAAAAATTTTGAACCATGCTAATCATCACGCCTTTTTTTTTAGATAAGGGAACCAAGGTTCCCAGCCTCTACCATCAAAGATGGTACACAGCTGATACAAGACGGACAGTGTTCAGAAGAAGAAGATCAACTAGTGATCAATCTCACACAACCTCACACACCAGAAAAAACACCATTTGAGAAAAAAGTACCCAAGAACACTAGAGAACGGACTCCACCTTTAGTAGAAATAACGAGAAATGAATAATGTGAGAAGAAGATGTCTTTTGTTCTATGAATCTGAAATATTTTTATTTATTCCATGTACTACAAATTAAATGGGCGTATCGTAGTTGTTCCATGAACGGAGAGGAGGCTACTACGTAGGAAAAAATGTCTTTTCCACGAGGGGTCGATTGTCGGAGACCAAAGACGGGTGAAGCGAAAGCAACGAACTCGAGTGGCTTTGTATCCTGCAGGATTCGCAAAAGGAATTACAATATTACGATGGGCTTTAATCTTAGTTGGACCCAAATTTCAAGGCCAGAAATCCTACTAGGAGGAATAGGCCTAGCCTAAAAAAGTTCTCCACCACGTAATAGGCCCATGGGCCTAATTAAGGACTAAGCCTGCGGTTGCAAACTTGGAAGGAATGATTCCCCGGTTGCCCTTATGATCACGCGACCGCCGTGCCGTTTCCCTTCCCCGTCACACCTTTCGCTTTCTTACCCCAAGTCCACCCCCCACAGCCAGTTCACACCACCACCCTCACGACGCCGGCGACCTCGGCACCGGATCGCCCACGCCGATCGTCCCGAGGTAAACCTCCCCAACTCGATTGCGCTCCGGGCTGCATGTATCTGTCCGTTCGATCTGTTCTAGGGAGCGCGTGGGCTAGGTCTAGGTGTAGGTCGATCTGTTCGCCGCCAGTCGGGTCGAGCTGTCGCGATCGTGGTGCCGATCTGGTCCACTGCCTCGTCGTGCGGGGTTTTGATCGGCCACTTGCTCCCCCCTGCTGTGTTCTGGCGCGCATTGCGGCGTGGATCGGGTAGGGGGTATGTTGCGAACTTGGGATATACCGCCGCTTGCGGCTTGCTCTCCCTGCTTGCTGTGTTCTGGTGCGCTTTGCGGCTGGGATCGGTAGGGGGGTCTGTAGAGCTAGTTCGGTTTGTCGCATGGGTGCTGGGAAGAGGGGAATGCTGATGCGTGATCTCTGTTTATTTGCTGTGATGGTGTTCGTTTGTTACTCATGGTTCTGATGATCTGATCCGGGTTCTGTATTAGTCTTGAGGAGTTGCTTTGTTTTGTACACGGCATGGAAGAGCTGGTAGATTGTGAAGATCAAATAGATTAGTATTGTTGCTGCTCTCTCTGCTCGGCTCCACTTCTACCACAGCCGCAGCAGCCGATGCTGCCTGATTTCTACAGGTTTTACTGAACAGTGTTGCTACTGCAGCCAGCGCTTCCGATTGCATTCAGAATTTGTGCGGCGATTAGAAGCAGTAAGTAGCCAAGGATTTGTAGTAGCAAGGGCGACAGTGATTTTTGCCTTTATTTGCATGACTATGGGCCTGATGTCGCACATTGATGTGTTGCTAGGTTGTAATCTTAGCTCTGGTCCAGTATGGCTTATTGAATCTGGTTACTTTGATTATTCAGCATCGTTTGGTTAGAAAGCTTGTGGGATTATACATTTATATTACTACTTGCTTCTGTTTTTCTAAATTGTATTAAATCGCCCCATTTGATTTTATTGGTGTGTTGTAATTTTGGCTCTGCTGTAGTATGGCATCTTGTTTTCGATCTAGTTAATTAAATTATCCAGTGTTGTTTTGGTTATAAAGCTTTTAGGATCACTCAAATACTGGTTGCTGTTCTTTTAAATCACCCGATTTGATGTAAGTTGCTAGATCTTTACCAGCAATTAAACCAGTGACTGTATCTTTAGGATAGTTACTATTCCTAATTTTAGAAAATTGGTTCATTACATCTTGTATTTGGTTCTAGAACTCGAATGTGATAAGCTAACCACTGTCTAGCTACCTGCATCCTCTTTTATTCTGTATATATTTAATGAACTCATTTTGATATCTCGGGGCACTAGTCAAATGTTCCATAACTTCATCTATGATCACTTTTCACTTCTCTAGACATAACAGTTCCTTAATTGTTCTTTATGAAAGCTAGGATATTATTTGCATATAATTGAATACTGCTGTTTCTCATTAATGGGAGGGCGCCAGATTGGAGCATTCTAGTCGCAATAAAAATTGAAATGCTTATGCTTTTATTTCACTGCCTTCTTTGGATTATCATTCTCTATGTTTGAACCAGATAAATATGTCCACATGTTTATCATGTAATCCTGTATGATGATATTTAAGGCTAAGTCAGCGTTTTATATTTGACCATATAGCTGAAGCACATATCTATAATATTCTGATTGTAGCAACTACTTGCGTCCATTCGCTAGTTGTCACTCGAGCATATTACCGGTTTTGTCATTTGCATTCTGTCAGTCAGTATTGTTGTCAGCAACATTCTAAATTTAGCAAACTAATTGTTGTTTCGAAAAACTCCTACATTTGGAAATTTACTTTTCCAGAACTATTGTATTCTGGATTACTCTAGCTCCAAGAAGTTTAATTTTGTGATGCACACAATATTGAAACTGTACATGAGATCAGAATATGTACTAACACTGTTGATCTACTTTGAATTTTAATATTTTCCCTTCTGCTCAGTTTCAAACTTTATTGCTTTGAATTGGCACTTCAGACCATATCACTCTCTTAATATAAGTTATGCATGGCTACTCTGTGATTTCTCTTGTTTGATGTTGTAAATTGCACATATATATTTGCGCTGAATTTTTGTCTTTGCACATTTACAGATTTGTTGATCAAAGAACCATGGAAGGATCGTTCCAGTTGAATGCAAACGCCAGTCCTTTCATACCTGGATCACTGGGTTCATTTGCACACAAAGCTCCAGAAAAACAAGGAGGTGAGACTAAAGAATGTTCTAGTGGCTCTGTAGGTTTTGAACTCTCAGATTTGCTCTATTCATATATGACTACGCTGAGAGCTGAGCAGGTCTTATCATTTCTTGCAGGGTCATCATCAAAGGGAGAGTCTTCTGGTAGCACTTTTGATCCTTCGCAGTATGAGGAAAATGACATGGATGAACTTGCTCTAGCCAAAATGGTCGTTTCAATGTTCCCAAATGTCTCCACAGATTTCATTGATGAGTTGCTCAGGGCGAATGATTTTGACATAAATCTGACTGTTGATATGCTTCATGAGCTCAACTCACAAGATATGCTTCATGATGATGCTGAGGCTATCAATGACCTTCGTGATGATGCTGAGGCTACCAATGACCTTCATGATGATGCTAAGGCTACCAATGACCTTCATGATGGCGAGGTATTTTAAACTCTCTTTTGCTCCCCACCCTTGCCAGCACCCCTCCTCCCTCCCTCCCACTTTTTTGTAAGTTCAGCATTTGCAAACATGTGTTGTGAACCTTTGGACAAGTTCTTTTTTGTGTTAACATAGTTCACTTCTGCCCATTGATTGTCCTATTCGTTGGCAGGGCGTACCTGTTGCTGGTAACCACAAGGTTGAGGTGTCTGATAGTAGCAGTATCATGAGTCAAGATCTGCAGAATGAGAAGTCAGCAACAACTTCTGATGTGAAATCTGTGCTGCCAAAGTTCGCAGAGATCAATTTGCTTCACAATGACCTGGTATGTGCGATCCCCTCGATACACTGTACTTTTACCTGCAATGTATTGTTGCTGAAGATACATTCATGAATCACGCGTGATACCTCTTGGACAACCTTTCCTGACCAGCTTATTTATCGCAGGGCCTGCCTGATGATGATAAGTCTGCGGGGACTTCTGTTGCAAAGTGATCTTACATATCAAGGCGCTCTGTTTGATCCGAGTTAGTAGGTATATGTTGTACATACTAGTTGCACCCAGAAGTGTGGTTTGGAGGGCAAAGCAGTGGAAGCAACTGTTCCATTTCCGTTTGCAGGACTGTTAACAGTTTCTGGTGGTTATCTTTTGGGTCTAGTAGTTGGTATTTCTGGTGGTTATCTTGAGTTTTACACCCCTAGGTTTGCTCTTAAAGACCGAGTAGTGCCTGGTGGTCATCCTGATTTTACATGTCTCGGTTACCTGGTTTGGGCTTGGTTGGTACCCAGTTAGTTTAAACAATGCAATTTATGCCGTGACTGCCCGTTATGTCTGATGTTCTGGGAGTGTTAAATCTGGAAGTGTTAAATCCATACTGCTTGCGGTGCTGTGCTGCTGTGTACCAGGTTACCGGTCATATATAAATCATCCATTTCAAACTGTTCGAGTTTTTTGGATTTTCTAGATCCATAACTTGTGCTATGTAGTTAGATATACAATATTTCTAATGCACATAGTAAAAGGATGTATCTAGAAAACCAAAACGTCTTATGATTTGGAATGGAGTACATTATTATCAGATCATGCCGGCCACTTTGTTCAGAGTTCATTTTCATAAGCAACATGTATTATCGAGGTAGAGATAAAAAGCATCACAACCAACATGTGTTATATCGAGGTAGAGATGAAAAGCATCACGAGAACAGCCAAATCCACCGGCATCATGCGTATCCTCCCTAACTCCTGAGGTAGAGTAGAGATGACTACGAGCTGCCGGAGCAGCATGGCGAGCTCGCCGCGCCACGGTCGCGTTTTTATTTAGAGATGCTCGTATGTATGTACATGGATCCGCCGTGGACAGTCGTAGTAGTAGTAGTAGTATACGTAGCCGGCTAGCCGGCAGCCGCATATATCTCCGGCGGCTGCCGGTGGCGATGGAGCATGCAGGCCGGCTCTCACATCAGCATTTCATCATGGGGAGGCCGCAGGTGCGGGTGACGCTCTGCGCGACGGGGCCGTTGACGTAGCCGCGGTACGCCGGGTCGCGCTTGTACTGGCACAGGCACGGCTGCTGCGCCTTCAGCGACGCGCAGCACCGCGGCGTCACCGCGCCGCCGAACAGCGCGCCCGCGCACGCGCTCAGCGCCGACGGGTTGCACGCCGCCGCGTCCGCCGCCGGCGCCGCCGCCAGCAGGACGCACAGGCACAGCAGCGCCAGCGCCAGGACCGTCGCCGTCGCCTGTTTGCCCATGGCCGGCCTCGGTCACTCGCTTCGCTTGCTTCTGATCGATCGAGTCGCCGGAGAGGGATGTGGATGTGATGGACTGCCGGAGTGCCGAGTGACTGAATGAGTGAGTATTGCTGGTGCGCGAGAGGTCCGTACTTTCAGAGAGATCAGCTGCATGCGGCTCAGCCAAAGGAAGGCCCTGGATCATCGACTGATCGAGATCTCCATGGTGTGCAGTGCATGGGCAGCCACGCAACGCAAGCTCCGCGTCGTGGGCGTGCATGGGCAGCCATTCCTGGACCTGGACGACTGGAGGCTGGAGCCTGGAGCTCTCACATGCATGCACCGACGGCGCACGGTGGTTGGCAGGGAAGGGAAGGGAAGGATGCGTGTCTCGCAATTTAAAGCTAGCTAGCCGTGCCGCGCTATGAATGATGACTGTGCTGATGCTCTCTCTCTCTGTGAACACTGAACAACGAGGGATTTACCGTGCATGGATGCTAATGCTTCACCCCAGATATTCTACTCTACTCTGCTTCAAAGGTTCTTGGGTGGAGCAGTTCGATTAAAAACATGGATCACATTTTTTTTTTCTTTGTTCCATCAGGTTGTTGCTTGCTGGTGTTTGGTTTGAGACCTCCTAGGGGGTGCCGACTAGGCAAATTGTTTGAGATTGCTCCACTGAATCCAAGATGAAGTCTGGAATTGAAGCAACCCAATTTTTGACTTTTTGTTTTGAAGAAACTGGAGGGGTGTGAACCCATACAGGAAATTATGTAGGACAACTTAAAAAAGGTTCAATACAGGAATTAAGAAACAAAGATTGTATGGTTTTTGCATAAAGATTACAACAGATTCTGGACCCGCAAATCAAAGATGATTGAAACCTTGGCCTTTGGCCTTAGATTCAGCAGTGTCAATTCCTTTTTGAAGATTTCCTTCCCTGCTTGTATGTCTGGTTGCACATTCTAGAAAATGAGATCATTTCTGGCTGTCTAAATGGCCCAACACATTAGAATAGCTATCATCATGAAGAAAACTGGATGTGGCTGGTCTCTAAGTTGCATAATGCTGTAATTGATGTTCAGTCCATTCTGAAAAATGATGTTCACACGTTTCTACTACTGAAACGGGCAGCTAAAGAAGCAACACAAATTTACTACTACTTTCTCTTTCATTACAAATATAAACACACTGTTAGGAGTTTTGTTGGTTATAAGCGACTTTAAACTTTAACCGATCTATTACTACGATATTTTCGGATTTTTTTCTTCTGAAAAATGTTTTCATGGGCTCGATCTAGCCGCAGAGCTTCACTTAGAACGTTGGGCCAGTATACACTCTTGGGCTTCATCATGGCCTCTCGCAATTTCTCAATGAAAACAGCCCAAAAGTCAAAAGAACTCCGTTGGCCGCGCCGTTACTACGTCACACGGTCACACCGCACGCGCGCTGTCCTCGCTGCGGCTGCAAGCGGGCCGTGCCATGCCGGCGTCGCCATGGCCGACCCCTCGCTCCATGCGGCAAGCGTCCCAGCTCCATGCCGTCCTCACCACGTCCGGCCGCATTGCCCACCCTCCCTCCGCCGAGCACCTCCTCAACTCGCTCACCAACCTCCTCTCCACCCCGCGCCACCTGCGCTACGTGCTCAGCCTGTTCGACCGATTGCCGCACCCCACCACTTTCCTCTTCGACACCGCCCTCCGCGCCTGCCTCCATGCTTCCGCCGGCGCGGACCGTCCCGTCCTCCTCCTCCGCCGCATGCGCCGCGGAGGCGTCCGCACGAGCGCCTTCACGTTCCACTTTGTCTTCCGGTGCTGCGCCGGCGGCGCCCACGCCGGGTTGTGCCGGATGCTGCACGCCGCGTGCCTCCGGACCATGCTCCCCTCCGCCGCGCGGCTCGTAGCGAACCCCCTCATCCACTTGTACGCCTCGCTGGGGCTCACGGACGACGCCCGCCGGGCCTTCGACGAGATACCTGTCAAGGACGCGGTTGTGTGGGCCACAGTGATCGGCGGGCTGGTCAGGTGGGGGCTGCTCGATGAAGCGCGGAGGCTCCTCGTGCAGGCGCCGGAGAGGAACGTGGTCTCGTGGACTAGTTTGATTGCTGGGTATTCGCGTGCTGGCCGGCCTGCTGATGCCGTGTATTGCTTCAACTGCATGCTTTCTGATGGTGTCGCGCCGGATGAGGTTGCGGTGATTGGCGCTCTGTCAGCATGCTCGAAGCTCAAGAATTTGGAGCTTGGGCGCTTGCTGCACTTGCTGGTTGGGCAGAAGAGGATCCGGATGACTTACAATCTTGTTGTTGCGCTCATCGACATGTATGCTAAATGTGGTGACATTGCCCAAGCACAGGCGGTCTTTGATGCTGTGGGAAGGGGCCACAAGCCTGAGCCATGGAATGCTATCATTGACGGGTACTGCAAGCTTGGCCATGTTGATATTGCAAGGTCTCTGTTTGATCAAATGGGCGCCCGTGATGTCATCACGTTCAACTCGATGATCACTGGATACATCCACAGTGGCCGGCTTAGAGACGCATTACAGTTGTTCATGCAGATGAGGAGACACGGCATGCGTGCGGATAATTTTACCGTGGTGAGCCTTCTCACTGCTTGTGCGAGCTTAGGTGCACTGCCACAGGGCAGGGCTTTGCATGCTTCAACTGAACAGAGGATAGTAGAGGAAGATGTTTACCTTGGAACTGCACTTGTGGACATGTACATGAAATGTGGGAGGGTGGATGAGGCAACCGCTGTGTTCCATCGCATGGGTGAAAGAGATGTTCACACTTGGACTGCCATGATCGCAGGTCTTGCGTTCAATGGGATGGGTAAGGATGCTCTGGGGTATTTCTGCCAGATGAAGCGTGATGGTTTTCAGCCCACCTCAGTTACCTACATTGCTGTTCTGACTGCATGCAGCCACTCAAGTCTGCTTAACGAAGGTCGTCTGCACTTCAACGAGATGAGATCGTTGCACAAATTGCACCCTCAGGTTGAGCATTATGGCTGCATGATAGATTTGCTTGCTCGCAGTGGGCTTATGGATGAAGCTATGCATCTTGTTCAGACCATGCCAATGCAACCAAATGTTGTCATATGGGGCTCCATCTTGAGTGCTTGCAGAGTCCACAAAAACATTGACCTAGCCCGACATGCTGCGGAGCATCTTCTGAAGTTAGCACCTGAGGAGGATGCTGTCTATGTCCAGTTGTATAACATATACATAGAATCTAGACGATGGGTAGATGCAAAAAGAATTAGGATGATGATGGAAGAACAAGGAGTTAAGAAGACAGCAGGTTACAGCTCGATCACTGTGGCTGGGCAGGTTCACAAGTTTGTTGTCAATGACCAATCGCATCCTTGGACATTAGAGATCATCGCGATGATGGAGGAAATTGCACGCAGGCTGAAGTCTGCGGGTTATTCTCCAGCTACGTCAAAGATAGCAGTGGACGTTGATGAGGAAGAGAAAGAACAGGCACTTTTAGCACACAGTGAAAAGATAGCCATTGCTTTTGGTCTCATTAGCCTTCCACCGAACTTACCGATTCATATAATGAAGAACCTGAGAGTCTGTGAGGACTGCCACTCTGCAATCAAGTTAATCTCTCAGCTTTGGAACCGGGAAATCATTGTAAGAGATCGGAGTAGGTTCCACCATTTCCGAGATGGAGCATGTTCTTGCAATGATTTTTGGTGATTATCATTCTGCAAGCTGCTAGTTTTGTTCCAGAGGTCAGAAGACAATCACAAGAAGACACTAAAAACACAAGTGCTTCATCTCACATTTCTGCTTCCAGTTTCAAATTTATAAAATGCCTAAGGTACTGTTCCTTCATGCCTTCTATCTATTTCAAACTGTAAGTTGTTTTTGCTCTTTTAGATACTTAGTTTTTGCTATGCAGCTAGATGTATGCTATGTCTAGATACATACTAAAACTAAGACTTATAATTTGGAATGGAGGGAGCAATAAATGAAAGAAGCCTGGGAATCTTCTGATAACACAAAGCTTTCTTGTGTGCTTTACCAGGGATACGAAGTCAGATGTGTGATGTGTCTGCACGCAAACACACTCGACACTCCTTTGGCCGTCTGTGGTTTTCACAGTGATGAAACTGAATGTTAGAATCTATGTGATTCTTCAGTGTGAGTATGATGACACCATGGCATTTTTGCTTCGAGCACAGCAGTTTTGGGATTTGACTTAGCCCAGTTTTCTGGACAGGGATAAAAAGGCCACAGCCCACAACCCAAAAATGCTAACAGAGGTAAACACAGACAATGAGCTGTCTAAACCGCTTAACGGGCCGGCCCAGTCAATGTGGACATCTGGTGGGGCTGCTTGTTAGAGCCGTTCAGGGGCAAAACGGCGGAACCTGCTCGCCCGCCCGGCTCCGGCGACCGCCCTCCGCCCTGACCTTCTCTGCGGCCAGCCGCTTGCGGGCGTCCTCCTTCCTCGGAGGCCCCCGTGGCTGCGCCGTGCCTTGTCCATCGAGGTGGCTGGTGATATCTCGCTCTTCCTTTTCTCCTCGCTGACAGGCAAGCGAATCCAAGTAGGCAAATAGGAGTACTATGGCGACGACGGCCGCAGGGTACGGATACGTCTACTGCTCGGCGGGGCTGCCGCCCTTCGCGCTGTTGCCGGGGATCCTCTCGACCCGCCGATCGCCTCCTCCTCCTCGCTTGTCCCTTGTCGCCTTCCCCTCGAAGCTCAGGGCGTCGGCTCCGCGGTGCGCTCCATTCTAGCTCCTTGTTCACGGCTCGGCTCGCCGGTGTCTAAGATCGTCTCTCTTCGCGCAGATTGAGAGTTTCGTGCCGTCCAAGGAGGCCCGTTTCCTCCTCCGGCGAGGTCAATTCGGACGCGGTGCCGTCGCCAACGGTTAGTCAGCTCTCCCTCTCGTCTCTCCTTCCGACCTATGATGTTTCCTCATCAGGGGTGAATTGGTTTGGGTTATGGATGGTCCATGTTCCTTGGAATTATTTAGTGGAGGCCATTAGGGAGTGGACTGGATTAGGTAGCCACCAGCAATGGGGGAAACAGTAACTGCTTGGGTTTTTGGACTACTGATTATTGAAATTGGATAACTAACGAGATTCAGCCTGATATGTTGGTGTAGGTTGCTAGCTATTATATCAACTGATGATTAATATAGTCAGAATAACTGTGGTTTTCTAGCATCATATGTTGGTTGTCCATTGCCTGATTGGGTTTAGTAAACTATATATGAATACATTTTGTAAGTTCAAATTTTGCTAGGTTGATAGCGTACATATGTGATAAATATTAGAAAGAAATATTGATGAGGTCTTGCATTTTATATATAATAATTCAGTGGTTTATTGCATGAAAGGCAATAAACAAATTGCTTGTGGATGGAGGAACAAACTGGGTTCAGAAATGTGTAATAAGTGCTCAATTCGCAAGCAGATTAATAGTGAAGCGGCAACCAACAGACTAGTTTGTAGGCCAGAGTGTCCTAAATGTAACTTTTGTTTGTGTGATGTTTCAGGAAACCACTATTGATATAAAGTTTCCTAGAAGAAGCTTGCTGGTTCAATTTACATGCAATGCATGTGGTGAAAGGACCAAGCGCTTGATAAACAGAGTAGCCTATGAAAGAGGGACAGTTTTTCTTCAGGTAAACTTTGTTCCATGCCTTTATTTATGTGCAAATGCAAACTCCAAACCTACTGCTTTGCTCATTTTGGATCGCTGTATGAGACAAACCCTCATTCATATGACCGACATTTCCTTACGCATGCTATAAATTTATGTCCTAACATACACTGCACAAACAGTGTGCAGGGTGCCAGGTGTACCACAGGTTTGTTGATAATCTAAGTCTAGTTGCTGAATATGATCTGCGAGAGAAAATGAGCCACAAGGAGAAAATGTGGTTAACACCAATTCTGAAGATTGATCTGTTGTGAGAAGCAGTGTTGATATGGAAAACGCCCTGTTGTAATCTCTAGGTTTTGACAACATTGATTGTTTATATAAACTAGCACAGAGTTGCTGCATATACTCATTTGAATGCAACGGGCGCAATATGTACTTTAGGATGTGATATATGGTTTTGTGAAGGAAACAAAGGATCATAATACCAGATTACTCTGCAGTTCCAAAAATGATCTCTTATTAATATAATAATATCAAAACAACACATTTTGGGCAGATTATCCTGGCACTAGTGATATGGTGCTAATATTTGATATGCACACTTTGGCACCATTGTTTGCCTGCATCATTGAGATTTTGATCGACTGGGGCATTTTTTTAGCCATCGCCTTCGCTATCCTTGGCATTTCTCAGTCCATATAACCAAACATTTATGTCAAAAACTAGTAAGTCATATTTGTTTTCTCGACCGTCTTAGAAAGGTTGCATGTAAGCAGAAGTGTCACAAGATTAACTTGCAGGCTGTTAGCTAAAGCACACCACACATGACAAAAATCCCATCTCCCAGTTTTCCTTTCAGGAGAACACTGACAGGTCACACCATATTTCATACTGTATGTGAGTCTTACGTGGCAAGTATGGAACTGAATCAATACTGTTTACAGCCTTCCAAAGTACAGCATGGCAGTGTTGGTTTATCACATCTTTCATGATGTAAAAAAAAAAAAAATCATATCTACAATGGCCAAACCAGACCATTAAAAAATTGCGAAGTTTTACTATTTGTAGGATCTCTACATCATTCTCCAAACCCTGACATAGTAATCTTTTTGAGAAGTTGAATATCAAAGTTGATTCTCAGCAAACGAAAATGACAGTCTTTTTTAGGACTGAGGGATTATACCTTAATGACCCTGTTTGGAACGATTTATTGGGCTGCTTTTGCTTGTAAGCTATGCACAGAATGGGCTAAACGCGTAGCTTTTGTTGAGCCTTCTTTTTTGCAAAGGAATGAAGTAGGATGGGCTTTTTCAGGCAGCCCATTCCCATCCGCGTCCGTCTCCTTCGCCTCCGCCCGCCTCGGAGCGCCTCCGTGACCGACTGACCGCCACCGCGCCGCGCGTCTCCCTCCCCCGCTCGTCTCCTTCGCCTCCGTCCGACGGCCTGCGGCCCTGAGCCCAGCGACCCCCTCCCTCCAGAGCGCCGCCCTCCGGAGCGCCGGAGGCCTCCGCCCGAGCACCTCCCCTCCAGAGCGCCTTCCTCGCCGGAGCGAGACGCTTCCCCGGCCAGCGCCTACCCCGCCCGAGCGCTCGGCCCCTCCTAGACGAGGGCGTCCTCCGCCCGAGCTTGCAGGCTGCAGCCTCCAGGCCACTACGGCGCAGGAGGAGAAGAGAGGATGATGTCAAACGGTAAACTTTTGCAGGCCTCTATTCAAAAAAGCTTTCTCTCTTACAAAAGCTCCTAAGATTTAAGCTAAACTTGGGGAATTGTTGTGCTTAGTACTGATCAATTTTGATTATTGAAGCTTCACAACTCGAATATGACAACAACTTATGGTGACAATAATTCGATTTCAAGTCAACCAGCCGTTCGCTGATAACCCATAGTTTTGGTTTCAGTCTGAATGTTCATTGAAGGTTAGAGTTAGACAGCCTTTTTTCTCCTTGAAGTAGGGCTTTCTGGCATCAGTATAGAAATTTAAAGTTGCCCTTCTATGCTAAACTTGCATGTATATCAAGGTTCTTAGTGATGATGTTGGTTACAATCTGTCCTTCAGATCTTCAGTAGAGAATGTGAGCTGTTCTTGTTATGTTAAAAAAAGAATGTGAGCTGTACCAAATTCTACTCTTCACCTATATGACATTAACAAGTGGTGCTTAGATAGCTATATTCTAGTTTGCCTTATTTTTTTGACCCTAAGCAAACTGTTCTGAAGTTCCTGTACACTCACTCATCTGATTTTGATTAGGTGACAATGGCGTCAAAGTGTTTTGGGCCAGGTTTAGATGACATTCTGCTTCACAAAAACAGTTTCCATGGTTTCTCTGCAGTGGCGGGGAGCTCACTGCAGACTGATGGAAATCAGAGAGATGCTTGCTGCCTGGATGCTTCCCTCTTCACCAACTTGACAATCCCACAAATTTGCATGGTGACCTCATGCTGCAAATTGCACATACCAGCAAAGAATAGCAGAGCTCCAAGCATCACCACTGTCTCTCCTGGATCCAGCAGTGTTCAGTGAGGCTATTTGTGGCGATGGCAGTGTGGGATGTCATTTCTTTGAACCGTATGATCACTGGTTTCATTCGAGACGGTATCAGTAATCGAGCTCTAGTAGTTTACAAGTGGATGGTTGCTTCGGGCTTCAGAGAGACCCCTCATACCTTCTCTGCAATTCTCAGTGCGTGCAACAGCTGCGAGGGACTGCAACTGCATGGCCGGGTACTGGCCTTGGGCCTGTGCTCCAACCCATTTGTCAGGTCTGCATTGATCAATCTGTATATGCGTGTTGAAACGCCTTGTGCTGCCCTCTTGCTGTACAATGAGGTACCATTGCAGAGCACAGTCATGTCCAACGTGGTTCTAGGTGGTTTGTGCAACCTGAAGTTGGCTGAGAAACTTCTTTGCTCCTTGCTAGACATGAGACGACGTGGTTTGGAGTTGAATGGTCTTTCCTACTGTTACGCGATGAAAGTATGCTATCAAGATGAAGAGTGGCTGGAACAAGGCAGGCAGCTTCATGGAGTAGTTCTCAAGGCAGGGTGGGTTCCGTCAAATATTTTCCTGTCAAACTCGCTTGTGGATCTTTACTCAGCAATCAGAGACTTGGTGGACGCTAAGAATTCACTGGATGATATCCCTTCCGAGGATGTCATCTCATGGAACTCCATTGTTTCTGTTTGTGCAAGCAAAGGACGTATGAAGGAAGCAACTGATTACTTGAGACAGATGCTTTGGCATGGCAAGATGCCCTCAGTCCGCTCCTTTGTTGGGCTCTTTGGTTCGTCTGGTCAGACTGGAGACCTCCGAGTCGGGGTTCAGATGCATGGCATTGCTCTTAAGCTTGGATTCAGCTGGAGTAGCACGCATGTGCAAACTGCACTCATTAACATGTATGGAAAGTGCTGCTCTTTTGATTGTTCCTTGGCAATCTTTAATGAAATCCCAAGCCTTGCAGTGGAGTGCTGTAATTCAACAATCACATCATCAATTCGCTGCAAGATTTTTCACTCCGCATTGGAGGTCTTGTACTGTATGACTGTAGAGGGAGTTATGCCTGATAATGTGACTCTCTCTGCAACTCTGAAGGCCATATCTTTGTCAGTTTCGCCAAGTCCAATCAGTTGCCAGATGCTGCATTCCTGGGTCTTCAAGCTGGGGTTTGAAGCAGACATGGCTGTGTGTTCCTCCTTGATCAGCGCATATGCCCGAGCTGGTCAGGTGAGCTGTTCCCACTTGATATTCGAAAGCTTGTGGGATCCAAACGTCATTTGCTTCACTTCAATGATATCTGCATGTGCTCGATTTGGAGATGGTGCAAAAGGAGTGGAGCTGCTCAATAACATGGTTTCCAGGGGCCTCAAGCCTGACGATGTTACCTTCTTGTGCGCAATCGCTGGATGTGACCAGGCAGGGCTGATCGAAGAAGGCAGGCTGGTGATGGAGCTCATGAGAGCAACCTGTGAGCTGGGCCCTGATGAGAGGCACTTCGCTTGCATGGTTAACCTTCTTGGCCGAGACGGTTTTGTGGAGGAGGCAATGAGGATGATGGAGCACTCGCCGCTACGGCACTACACCAAGGCGTGGAGCTCGCTCATTCAGAGCTGCAAGGCACATGGTGAAAATGTTCTGGGAAAGAGAGCTGCAAATATGCTGATAGATGTGGACCAAAGGGATGCAGCAGCGACCAACTTGCAGGTATCGAGATACTTTTACGAGATTGGGGACGGCGCAAATGCCTCAAGGATTAAAGCCATGGCAAGTGGGCAACAGGTGAAGGAGAGCGGCCACAGCTCGGTTGAGATCAGTCATGGAATCTAGCATTCGAGGTTAAAATGCGGTATGAACAATTCAAGTCTGTAGCTGTTTCACCTGTTTGAGCTGATAACCTGCACATCAAAAGGTCATGTACAAGCCCTCCTGTTGCATATACATACCTGATACCTCAACCCAGTGCCTGCATCACATATAGGAGTATGATATATCCTTTGCTCCCAGATCTGAATCTTGGGCAATGATTTATGGTTACAGCCTTACAGGCACATGCCTGTTCAGACAGGAACCTCACCAGCTGGTCTCATTCGTCTTTTTTATCGTCTGTTCAGACACTGTTCTCACATACAGGGGCCGTTGAATGTCTGTTTGCACTTTGCAGCAACAGGATTATGATGCCCGTGTATGTAGATGCAACATGCAAGTGCAAATGTGCAGTTTCCTGAAAGTGAAAAAGGCCAAAAGGGGTGGTGTTTTGAGTAGTACTCTTACAGTACAAAGACCGCACAGACCACAGAGAGTGAAGAAAGAAAAAGGATAAAGAAAAATGGAAACAGGACGGATCGTGCACGCAGATTTGTTGGAGTGGGATACGGCAGCACTGCCACCGATTCCAGATCTGGCAGGACGCAAGCCGCAAGGACGCTCTGGTCAGTGGTCTGGCTGGCACTGTCGAATTTTATTATGCAAAAGTTTCGGTTAAACATGCAGGATAAATAATTAAATATATGATGGTGATTGTGATGGTGCGTCTTTGTATATTTTATGCTCCCTCCACCAACCACCAGTTGCATCCATCCAATCATGCAGTGACACCAACTCTTATAAAAATGAAAACACTAACACACTCTGTCATTCCTGTCCGTGTTAGTTCGGTCTTTGGTCTGAGTTGAGCTGATAAAAGTGATAAACCAGCAGTAAATAATTCTGTGCAAAAAGATTCAGTAGTACCACTGGTCTGAATGGAAGCACACTCACTCTGCCCCTATTTGTGTTAAACTCAAAGTTTGGTCTCTGGTAATCTGGTCTGAGCTGAGTTGATTAATAATAAAGTGACAAACAAGCAGTAAATATACTCTGTGCAAAAAGATTCAATACTACTGGCCTGAATGGAAAGATAAACAAGCCATGAAACAAAAAAGAAACAAATCTAGAGCAGAAAAGAAAAGAAAAGATTCAGTGGTGGTGCTGGGTGCAGTATCAAATATTCCCTGAGCCAATCTGAGGCCTAGGGGAGAGGTGCCCCGGATTCCAGAACAGCAACACGAACAGGGGAGGGGGCTTCTCGGCTCTCGCTCTCCACCACCGCAGCACGCACCCCCTTCTCCTCCTTTTTTCCTTTCTTTTTCTTTTTCTTTCCCCAACCCACCTCGCAGCCTTCCTCCCTTCCCTTCCTAGTGGAAGTGGATTGGTGGATTGATCGCACAGAGCTCACACCCACAGGCCACACAGGCCGAGCTGCTGCTCGCCCGCCCGCCCGCCCGCCCGCCGCTCTACTCCACTCTCCTCGCGGAGCAGGCAGGCAGGCTGGGATTCCCGTCCGCGGCGGCGGCGGCGAAGCAGGGCAGGTACGGCGCGACCCGCCCGGTTGAATTCCGTCGAATTTCTCGGTCTCCGTCGGTGCTAATTTGTCTCGCTCGTCCCGTCTCTGCTGCTACTGCTGCAGGAGTTACGAGGGAGGAGCTTTTCCCGCGGAGGAAGGGGAGGTGGGAGTGGACCCCGCCGCTAGGGCAGCGAGAGGAGGAGGAAGACGAAGGCTGGCGTCCGGCATGGCGAGCGAGGAAGTACTCCATAAGGTCGGTCCCGAACTCTCGTCTCTCTCAACGGCCTAGTTCATCGCCTCAGTTGCATTCATTCCTAGTCTGTGTGGGCTCGTCACTTACCTCCCAGCTTTGGTTTCCTTCACGCGGATTTAATTGTTGCCGTTTCTTGCGATTTTGCTTTGCTGATTGTTGATAACCGTACCGACTTGTGTCCTGTGTCCTCTATCTCAAGGAATAGGCTGCTTTCTGCGGTCATGTTGAAATTGGTAATCTAGGGTTTGGAAGGAACACCAAGGGTCGCCATCTAAGGGTCTAGGGTACTCCTGGTCTGGTGTATTTATCACGTGTTCAGCTTGTTGCGCACTTGCGGTGCTCACAGGCAACCAATTTCGTTGAATCCTGTATGTTGTGAACTTGTGCTTAGAGCATCTCCAACAACTCCCTAAATCAACTTGGTATTCTTATAAACTTGGCAAAAACACAAAAATCCCTCTCCAACAACTCCCTAAATCAACTTGGTATTTATTCCAAGTGCGTATCCATCGGTGCCGCACGCGGAAATCTCCGCACTTCCTATCGCGCGCGTATCGACGCTTCCTGCCCGCCCGCCGCGCAAGGCCAAGCTTCTCCCTTGCTGCCTGCTCCGTGCCCGTCGCCACCCCCCGCCTCACCGCCCCCCCACCCCCACCTCCACCCGCATCGCGCCTCGCTGCCGCGGCGGGCGGCGCGTGGCCGCCGCAGCAGCAACAGCGGGCTCGGTCGCGCCCGCCTCGTCCCCCTGCTGCGGGCTGCGCGACCCCGCAGAGCCGTGAGGGAGGCGTCGGGCGGCGCTGCTGCCGTGTCCCGAGAGGGCGGAGGAGGAGCGGCAGCGGCCGGAGGAGGAGGAGCGGCAGCTTGAGCATGCTCCACACCCCCCGGCGCAGGCCGTCAAGCCCGAGCCCCGACAGCGTCAGCAGCAGTAGCATGATGGCCTCCACGTCCCGCCCGCGTAGCCCAGCACCACCCACTCCAGCACCTTGGCCGCCGCTGAATCACATCAGGCTTGCGCGGTAGGGAAGACGGCGGCGCATTGGCGATGGGTGCGAGCGGACGGGGGATCGGATCATGGATTTGGAACGGGGAGGCGACGGGGACTGAGCGGTTGCGGAGAGCATCGGGAGGGGAAAGAAACGACGAGCGGTTGACATGAATAGATTACACTTTCCGGACTTTTCTGAAAAAGTGCCAGACACAGAGAGTTATAGACACGCCCTTGATTAATTTCGGGAAAGTTCAGGGACCAATCTGCAAAGTCGCGGAGTTGGATTTCCTTCCGGTGGGCCTGTTTTTACCAAGTTGGAATAGCAAATTGTTGGAGAGAGGATTTTTTTTCACTTGCCAAATGAAATAGCAACTTGCTAAACCATAAGATTTGACAAGTCAATTTTACCAAGTTGTTGGAGATGCTCACTGTCTCCTTGAAATACCAAACCATACTTAAAAAGTGTCTGTGGATAGTTATTTTGATGGATTCTTAAGATAATTCATTTGAATCCATCTGCTGATTTCTACTGTACAGGTCCAGAATCTTATAGAGCACTGCCTCCAGAGGTATATGAACCAGAAAGAAGTGGTTGAAGCCCTCTCTCACCAGAAGATTGAGCCTTGCATTACTGAACTTGGTAACGCTCGCTGTTCTCCTCTTGTACAGTGAGATGACTCATTTTCTTGCTTGCAAGTTGGTCCAAAGTTGCTTCATGCATGTCTGGCTGTACTGTTACTCCAATGTTACAACTGTGATTCTGTACTATGATGCAGCACAGATATAATGCTTTATTACAACAACTGAGCCTTTTGGTCTTACAATTATTTTGTTTTTAAGTAAACAATTCTCCAAACATTGTATCAATTGTTGTCGTGTGCTTTCCCAAATCTATTGATTCAGTAGCAAACATGTATTCTAGAAATCTTGGTCGGTGCCTTCTAAAATATTCTTATATACTAGGATAATGAAAAGCATCCATCCTTGGACAAAACTATGTCAGGCTCAGTGTAGCAACTATCATGTGTAAAAATTGTTTAGACCCATTATCCTACCTTAATGTCAAACTGGATAGCTGGTCCACCAAGTTTCAGTTCTACAATCTAAATACTACATCCCTCCTTTTTCTGAAAATCAAAATTTATTTTGCAGTTTATTGTGTTGAAATTGATTGTGCTTCTGCTAAACTGCACCTCCTCCACGAAGATATACCAACAAATAGTATGTTAGTGAAAGAGTAGCTTATGAAGTTCCATTTGTTTTGCTGATTCTCTCATGATTTCCAATATTGCTCACCTCCAGGCTTGCATTTTGTGGTAATTTTTTTTCTTAAAAAAAAAAAAAAAAATCTTGTGTGGTTGCTAGCTAATTGGTGTTTTTTTTCTCTGTTCTTTTCAGTTTGGCGGCAACTTGAGCAACAAAATCCTCTGTTTTTCAAGGCATACTATATGAGGCTAATGCTTAAGAATCAAATAATGGTTTTCAACAGGCTTCTTCATGATCAGCTCACGGTTATGAATAAAGATTTTTCTTCAGGGATCCCTTCTATGTCTCTTCCTAATGGCTCTAATTCCAACCTATGTAAGACCTCTGTTTCCAACCATCTTATAAGGGATTGCTTATCATTATTGAACTGAGTTTTTCTGATTTGCCGAGTGAAGTCCTATAACAATATGATGGAATCTCAGGCATACATATTACTTTGCAAAGTGATTTAACAATTGTATGAGCTCAACAAGTCTGTCATTCTTTCGTTTGAAGTTTTGTTTTTGTTCATGGGATCTTATTGCCACTTTCAAGTTTCCACTCTTCTTTCACTTGTCGATAAGTTAACCTTTTGCTATCTTCCTTGTCTGTCATTTTAACATGGCCACTTTCTTTACTTGTTTCAGTGAAGCAAAATCCATGCTTTTTGCCAGAGACTGCTCCTGGATCTGCAATGCCAGATGGTATAATGCACAATGGAAGTTCAAATGTTATAATAAATGGCACATCATCTGGCAGTCAATTACTTAATGCTAGTAAAGAGTTGCATGGCCTTCATAATGGAATAGATGCTTCAACTAGTCTACAGTCAGATCAGAATGCAACTGCTGTGATGTATGGTGTAGACAATGAGACAAGTGCAACAATAAAGACTGAGTCTTGCTATTCGAGTAATGCTGATTTTGCTTTCTGTGGGAATACTTTCCTGGAATCATGCCAGTCAATAGGTGATGCATCTGGTGGTGGATCCTTTAGTAGCTCAGAGTTGAATGGGCAACCACTAAATGATTCGATTTTGGATATGGAATCATCATCATTTAGCTTCTTGAACCAAATGCCCCAAAACTTCATCTTTTCAGACTTGGCAGACGATTTCAACCAAAGTACAGGTACCTTCCAGCGAGATTTGTTGAATTCTTTCTTCCGAATTTTGAGTGCCTACTTATTTTTGTCTCCCCTCTACTGTATAAGTTATTTGTCTTGTTTTGAAAATTTTTACAGAAATAGCACCATTTCTCACTCCTGAAACAAATTTCTCGGATTCGACAGGGGGGGAACATACAGGTAATTAATCCTCCTTCCTATTTTCTAACAACCACTTGATGAATACAGCATATACTGCATCCTCTGATCTTCACGCATTGTCCACAGAGTAATCAAAGCATTTATTGGACAAGCAAATCTGCAAACGTAGTTAGGGTATTTGTATTAGTGCTTTCTTGTGTGGTACTGGTAGTGATCACTGCTTACATTAAGAATTTAGTCGATCTAGCCTCTTAGAGAATCTTATCTTAATTTGAGTTGTATTCTCTCGTAGTGGCCTCTTCTCTTGTAGACGAACATGCATTCTGGTATTTATTGTTTTTGTTCCTCTGCAGGTTGAGTGGCCATGCACAGCCCACCAACTATTTGTACATACGCTCATGGGCATTCAAATCTGCATTGATGAAGAACTTGAGGACCTTTTGATCTAGCTGTTTATTTTCCTTTTCTAGTTTCCACATCTTATATTGTGATAGTTTGGGACTTTGGGTTTGGTGGGTTGTATAGCCCATCAGAACGCATAGTGGGTTGATCTTCTGGTATGCTCTATGTTGGTATCGTTGTCGTGCCTTGTACATTGCCGTGCTTCTGTGAGAAACATTAGGAGCGGCGTTGTTCGCATCAGCATTAATCTGGCTAATTTCACCGCTTGGCTTGTACAACAAATTTTATCAATATTAACTGGATACTGAAATCAAGATTTAGACCATGAGTTGTACTATTGTATATGCAGCTTCCCACTCAGAATTGGCAGAATGATTGATGAGAAGACACTGCTTGGATCTTTTACATTCACACACAAACGTACTCTGTCTCCTGTCAGTACCATTCATGGACAAATTAGCCTTAATATGTATAATTTGTGTTGAAGGTAGCATTGTATGTTAGGCAGCTCCACTAATATTTCTATGGTCTAATACATAGGACATAGCTTGAGGAACTGTAATTAATATTTAAGGGAGAATTAGGTGTATGGTTCTTGGAAAAAACTCCTCTTAGGTATATAGCTTTTGTTATTTTGAATTTGGCTCTATAGCCTCAAAATAAAATTTATTTGGTTCTATGGTCTTCCGTTCATTTTGTTAGGGTTGGCAGGTTAGTTTCTGCACTGTTGGTCCTGCGTAAAGACGAACATATCCTTCAATTCTTCTCCTTCATTGGCCGCACTCCCTCATTTTCGTATATGTACGTCCTTATCGCGGAAAGAATCCGCGCCCATCGAGAGGCTCTCCCGCTCTGCGACGGCCGCGTGGCAATCCTACGGCAGCGTGCTGTCTTGCCTGTCGTGCTCCCCACGCCCTGCCAGGTCTCGAGAGTCCTCCGTGTGTGGAGAAGAAATCCCTAGGTCTGGAACTTTTGTCGCCGCTCTCCTCGCCTTACCCCCTCGCCTCGCCTTGCTGGTTCCCAACAGGGCGTTTGGTTCCGTAGCCTCGCCCCGCAGCTCGACCCGGCGGCGGCGGTGGAGGTTCATCCGGCCGCGGCGGCGCTCGATTCGGAGGCGGCGGAGCTCGATTCGCAGCGGCGGAGCTTGATCCGGCGGCGGCGGCGGCGGCGCTCGATTCGGAGGCGGCGGAGGTCGATCCAGCCGTGGCGGAGCTCGATTCGCGGCGGCGGAGCTTGATCCGGCGGCGACGGCGCTCGAATCAACGGTGCCGGAGCTCGATCCGGCGGCGGGTCTCCATCCGGCGACGACGAGGATCGAATCGACGGCGCCTCGGCGGCCCACGCGAGCACGCGCGTGCGCGTGCGAACCTTACTGGTGCAGGACCAAATCGGCTCTTCTGAAATCTTTGCCCAGCCTGGCAACCTTCCTGGGCAACGAGGCAAGGCAAGCGCCTACCAAACATATTGCCGGCGAGGCGAGGCGAGCGCCGGCGACGGATCCAAGCAGCCCCCCTGTCTTGTTGTTGGTCGCCCTTCTGCCCCTCGCTTACCAGCACGTGGGAAGTCCAGTGTCAGGTTCCGCTCTTGCAGATGCTGGTTTTTCCTTCATCTAATTGCTTGGTGCTGGTCAACCATCATTCCATTTAGTTCATTCCAAATATTCCTATTTGGGTTCTGTTCCTTTCGTTAGTAGTAGCTGGTTTTCTAATATTCCAGCCCCATGATTTGCGTGTGACCTGGCAGCTTCATTTAGATTCAAGCATGCACATGTACAGGTTTGTTTGTTGTGTCGGCCTGGGGATCGCCTGGCCGTGGGCCGTGGAGCATGCATGCTGTGGTCGGGTCAGTCTGCATCGGCTCCGTCCTGGAGCTCATGGACACGGCGATCTCGATGAAACCTCAGCCACGCTGTCCAAGGTAATGTACTATTCATCTCTCTCTATCACTCGCTCTATCTGTATTTGTGGATATACAGAAACATGCTGAGAAGAAGAATGCATTTGGATGAATACCACTGTGTGCTTTGTCAGTAGATTTGAAGAAATAATAATGCATCTACTATTTTTACTGTCCTTTTTATAAGCTTTGTTGAGAATTGTTGCTTTTCGAATTTGCTGATCACCTCACAACCCCAGAAAATCTTTCAAGAATGGAAACTGCTTCGTATTTTTAGCTTCTACCTTGACATCTTCATTCTGGTTTGTTGGGCTATATGGGTAATGAGAAATGATGTCGTTTTCAGAAACAAACCCCCCCCCCCCCTGCTGATTGCAAAAGGATTATCACGGTGGAACTTCTCTTACTATTGCACAGAACATAGGATAGAATTACTCTCCTTTTAGAAGCATGGATCAACTCCAATTTGTAATCTTTCTGATCTTCTTTTTTCTCCTTCTCTGTTCCTTGGTCTCTCCCCTCGGGAGTGGGAGTGGGAGCAGTAGTACAAGTAGCTGTTTTCTGTTCTTTCTTTCTTCCCCTGTCCCTCTGCTGTACTCTTTGGTACTTTATTTCCCTTTTTATTTTCATTAAATTTAGAGTAGGAGCCCCTGGCTCCTCCTGATTCCTCAAAAAAAATGTGGACATAGAGATCACTGGATTATATCCCCCTCTCTTTCCCCAATCTTGCCAGATTTCATCAAGTTTTGTTCTATTTCATTTTATAGTTGGCTGGCCTCAACTAAATTAGTATATTTTTTATTTCTTTATCACATATTCATTTCTCCCTTGCACAGATGGATCAATGAGTAGTAGGATATCGACTGTTGCAGTCCTTTCCTGCTTTCTCACATTCTCATGACACTATATCATGATTTAGGTACAGTCCATATTTTACATCAGCCTTGCTACAACAGTATCGTTTGTAAGTTTCAATGATTTTAGAAAACATGCTGCAATACAGGTAACTGAATAACTGTCCTGTCCTTTTTTATGTTTTGGTCCATCTTGTGCGTGGCGAGTGTTTCATTTATGGCCTAACATTAATTCCAATGAATAGGTGTTTGAACTCTAAAATATGAAACATTTGTCATACTTCTCAGAGTTATCAGACGTACAGGTGGACCTCAACAAATGACTTAGTAGGGACCTATGCTACAGGTACAGGAGTGGTCTGGATCAGATTTATTTCATGCCTCTTTTGCTTCTTGTGTTAGTTCCAGTAGTATTGGTGTATTATGATATTGATTTTCTCATGGAGGTTTGAAGTTATTTTTTCACGCATCATAAAACCTAAAATATCTTGGTATATTACACTTCATGCTTTAGATTCAGAATACTGACTATGCAGAGGTTGTTGACCTTACTGTGCCTCATATATGGTGGCCTTTTGATATTTTTCTGTACATAGGGTACTCTGCCTGTTGATTCAGGAAAAAAGATCCTATCAGGCACTGCCAATCCAAAGCACAGGTAATTTCTTCTACATGTTATACGATTGTATTTACAAATAATGTAAAATTCATTTGCACCGGTGAAAACAGTGTACTGGTTTTAGACGAAACATGCCTAAGATAACTCTATCTGCTATAAGAATACTCTTTAACATGTATTCCTCTTCCTGTTTCGTTCATTTCTTACTACCCACTTCTCTTGGATCCTCATTGCGATATTAAGAAGGTTGTGTATTGTCTACACCCTGTGTTGGTTTTCAAACATAGCTTTTATTCATGACGTTGCCATAATAATGCACTCTTTTTCTGAGGAAAGGTGTGTTGCTTCTGCTGACCTGAATCAGTTAGTACCAACAATGCATTTTTAATCTACCGTTTACATTACTACCACCCTGTACTCACTAATTTGGAAGCTAGAAAAAAAATAGGGAGACAGTTATTATGGGTATATATATACTTGAAATTTATACCATTAATTAAGTATCTGTTATCCCTTATAAAACCATGAGAAGAGATATGCATGCTCTATACTCGATAAATTATTAGTTCAGCTCCATATGAAAAATTGTACAGTATGACCTGCTAATATGAAGGGAGGATTTATCTTTGGTTTCCCACTGATGTTTTCATCTTCCTTTTCTCAAGAAGGCCCAAATAAGAGTGCATGGTAGTGGTGTTCAATAGGTGAGTTAGTGCTTCCTCACCACGTTGATATCATTTCTCTCATTCCAGTATATAGGTTTGTCAACTGCTTATACTAGATTTCAGATTTGTGCCCATCTTTTTTACTAATAACAGCCCAACAAAGGGTATCTCTAAAATCCCATTAATTGAGCATTGCTGCTCCCATGACATCATCAAGCGTTCCTGTATGGTACATTTACCCACCCTCTATTTATCCGTTTTATCTGTAGTTACATTTTTAGTTATGTGTAACACCATATATTATAATGATACTCTGCAATGGAGGTTGTCGTACCCAATGAAGTTTATTTTATTTTTAAGATTGGCTATAGGAACCACATTAGAATTAAATTAGTCATTACACTGAGTCCCTCATGGATCTAAATGTTGTTGAACATAGAAAGCTATCTACTGGGCATTTTCTTTTGATCATGTTGTCTTATATATTTTCTTGAAGAAAAAGTACTCCAGTATAAAATAATTTTTCTTGCTTCTAATTTTTTTCTCGGCATGATCATGATGTAGGCATAGATATTGAGTACCTGCAAGGAATAGCTTTACATGTAATTTAATTTACCAAGAAGAGATAAGCTTGTTATAATACCACTAATTTTGGAGCCTAACTTTAGAGAGAAGGTACTAAATTTGCATGGTCTAAGAACTCCAGGATTGCCATTGTGTCTATTATATTATGAACCATTCTTACAATGATGTTGGTTTATATTTTCTAAATAATGTATCATATTTGTGCAGACCAATCTGAGGGGATACTACCTTTTGCGAGATGGAAGCCTAAAAGGATGACACAATATTTTGCTCATGAATAATAGACCTGGTTTTATAGGACCTGGTTTTGTAGGATTCTTTGTACTGCATCCCCAATCCAATATTTACCACATTGTGACCAAGATACAATTTGGTTATTTTGATAATCCCAAACTTGATAAATATATGATTTAATGTATTAGTGCCTACTGCACACAAGAGTTATGCAAACTCTTGTGCACAGTCCTAGGCCAAAATACGTACAATACGTATTTGATTTTGCATGTGCCAAAAAAGGAACCTCCACAACCTCTGCACAATAATGGGGCCTATTTGATTTTGCCCTGCATCAGAAAAGGAAGTCCACAACCTCTGCACCACCGTATATGGAAAAAAACCAGCCCAAAATATGTACAATACGTCCTGGGCCTGCCCGAACACGAGAAGCCCAAAGCCCAAATTTAACGCAGGCTTTACAACCACCAACATAACGGTACATGAGGCCAAAAGAATAGCAATACGGGAAAAAAAGAGAAATTGCGAAGCACGCGGTAACTACAGGTGCGCAAACAAATCGCACGCGCGGTGTAGCGCGCGGATCATCCTAGTCTTCTTTAATAGAGAAAAAATCTACACCCCCATGGACGAGGGCGCCAGTGCTGCCGCCCCTCCCCCTCCCCCGCCTGCAGATCCGACGCTGCCACCGTGTTTTTCCCCGCCCACCGCTCGATCCGTCGCCTTGTCGCCCCCAGGCCGTCACGGGTAGCCGTTCCAAAGGTGCCGCCGCTGTCCTCGTGGCGCGCGTGCAGCCAGGCCAGGCCCAGTCTGGTGTGGCTAGGATGGAGCGGCTAGCTCCTTGTAGGGTCGAGAAGGCAGACTAGAGGGGGTAACTAGTCCTTCCTAAAATCTCGAGCGAATTAAAGCTATCGGTCTAACCAAGGCCACCCCTCTATCTAAGTACAAACACCTTACAAAAGAATCTTAATTTGAGCAAATAAGGTACTAGGCTAGGTCGTGCTTTCCTATCCAATTCTAGTTTGCAAGGTCACATAAACCTAAGAAACTAGCACTCAAGCAACCGAGGAGCACCTACACATACTAGTGAGCAAAGCGCACAAAGCCTAAGCACAAATAGTAGTTCTCACTAGCACAGTCACACAAGCTTAACTAGTGAGCTCAATTGCTTAGCTACATAAACTAAGCAAAGTGACTAGTAAAGCTATACAAGCCAAATAGCCATACAACCGCTACTCCTAAGCTACACAAGCTAAGGAGGTAACTAGCAAGCTACACAAGCAAACTAACTATACACAAGCAACCACTACTTACTAGCACAAGTAATAAACACGTAAATGCAAGCCCGCGAACGGAGATTTTGCGACCAATGAGAAGAGTAGACAATGTTGACATGTCAATTTTTCACCGAGGTTCACTTGGTTGCCACCAAACTTGTCCTCGTTCAGACAAGCTCCAAGGTTGTCGCCGGTCCTCTTGCTAGTAGTGACCCACAAGTCACGCTCTCTCACCGGAGTGCTCACCACGAGCTCTAGCACTTGACCACGCCGAACCACTTGTCGCTCTTTGTGTCTCTCTTTTTATTAGTTGCTCTCCATGATCTCTCACGCGGCGAGCACAAGGCCCCTCACAATGTTGCCGCTTCCGGAGCACCACTCAATCTTCGAGCATGCTATGACAGAGCCTACAAGCTTCCAAGCCATCTAGGAGGTGGAAACCTCCAAGAGTAATAAGCACCACCAGCTTGCAACTTGATCATCTAGTGCCACACCTTGTAATCTCTCAATGGAACGCATTAGCGATCACTTACTCACTCTTGAATGCAATCACTACAAGCTCTAGTGAGTTAGAGGACTCTCAATCACCACCAAGCAGGGACATAGTCCCCACATGCTCAGCAGACAGCCACAACCGCCCAAGACAACTATTTATAGCCCAAGAGCTAAAGAGTTGTTGCCCATGAAACCAGTCAGCAAAACTGACTGGACACGCAACTCGAGGCGACTGAACGTGCCCGCTTGTAGCATCCGACTGCTCTCGTGACGCCATGTGTCCACACTTTTGAAACTAGCCATTGGCACGCAACGGCTTCCTCGTGTGCGCTGTGCCACCTTTGACCGGACACATATGGTCCATGACTGGACTCACACCCCTAGGTTGTCCGGTCACAGTCCAGAGAGCTCCTAAGAAGAGTTTTTGCGACCAGACGATTCCGGTCAGCACTAACCAGACACCGCCAGCGTCTGGTCCATCTCTGCTCGCCAGCGCCATGCTTCTGCACATCGACCGGACGTGGCACCGGAACGTCCGGTCTCTCTTCCAGAGCAGCAACTGCAAACCGGACGCGTCTGGTCAGGCCAGGACAGCGTCTGGTCGAGCTTCCTTCGCTCGAGGCTAGGGTTAGGTACCAAACGTGTCCGTCCCTCCTGGACCAGCGTCAGGTCATTCTTGTCTTCTCCAAAACCTCTGAATCCTGCCTCGCAAGCACAGTAGGAGGAAGAGGGACCCAAACACCCTTCTCCACACTTCTTCACCACCCCTTTTGGAAATGTGCCAACTCTAAAGTGATCCACCACCTTATGCATGTGAATTAGCATTTTCATAATTATTTTTCAAAAGGTTTTCACTCCTCACCATGTCACTCGATCCTAACATCACGATGCAAAGTTAGATCACTCAAGTGGCACTAGATGAGTGATATGCAAACAAGTTTGTCCCTCTTGATAGTATGACCATCTATCCTAAACTCGGTCATCAACTTCTCTACACACCTATGACCAGTGAAATGGAAACACCCTAGGTTATACCTTTGTCTTGCGCTTTCGATTCTATCTCCTTCGATGCCAATGCAACACATGCACCAATATTCACATGAATGATATGATTCACTTCATATCAACACGCGGCCTTCGGTCCATTGATCTTGATCTTACTTGCTCTTTACCATCGCTTTGGTTCTTTGATGCCAAATCTTTGCTCAAGCCTCCTAACACTCGCTACCAACGGCTTCAAAGCCTCCAACTTGCCCTTCACCATCACGATCGGTCCGTCAAGTCAAGTCTTATAGCAACTCTGATAGTTCCCAATCCTAGGTTGCCATCTTTATTTTTTTGGAAAAAACAGAAAAAACCTTCTCCAATAGTTCTCCATACCAGGTTGCTATTTATCCCAAGTTGGGAAAAAGAGCCTCCACGCGCGCATATATGCGTACTCGACTCCACGTGCTCATCCGTCCGTATTAGAAGAGGTGGAAAGGCATAAACATAATTTTGTTTCAGCCTCAGGGTTCCTGATGTAAGTTTTCAAGAGGTGAAATGACATAAACATAATTTTGTTTCTGTCTTAGGGTTCCTAATGTAAGTTTGATCTGGGTTTGGCAAGTGAACTATGCCAAACTATTGGAGAGGAAGTCTTTTTTCACTTGCCATACAATTTAGAGATGCTCTTAGAGATGCTCTTATCTCGATCTTCACCTATAGCCACATGAATCCATGTCATGTATCATACATTAAGCTCCTTGATCATCTATGGACTAATTCTCTGCACATCTCACATAAGCACAATTAGTCTACCTAGGTTGTCACTTAATTCCCAAAACCAAATAAGGACCTTTCACTCCCCCAGTGGCCGGACAGGCCACAATGGCGAGAGAGCAGCCCCCACCCCCACAGCGGCTGGTTAGAAGCTCACCCTCACCCCAAATGGCCGGCCAGGCCACATCGGCCCAAGAAGATCCTAGCCCCCCACAACTGTCGGTTCTTCCTAGGGGTAAAATGGTCTTTTTACCCTTGACTTATCACTGGTAGCTGCCAAAAATTGATAGAAGGCCATAGAGCCAAATAAATTTTGTTTTGAGGCCATAGAGCCAAATTCGAAATAAAAAGAGCCATGTACCTAAGAGGAGTTTTTTCCAAGGCTATACAGCTAATTCTCCCAATATTTAAAGTGTATTTGTAGCCCCAAGTGATAATTTTGTAAATACTAGTCCCATTAAGGGGGAAATAATAAAAATGACCTATCCCACCTCCTCTATAAAGAGGAGAGGTGGAGAAGGTAGAGGAGTGGAGGTGTTCACTCACTCAACAATATAAACCACAATAAAGTTTAAGAGTGTATAAAACATCCTACACATCTCTTTAGCACCCATTGCGTATATCTGTCTCGCCGGCCGGTGGTTTACACTATCGCAACTTGGAAGTTTTCAGTAAACTTGATAGAGGAAGCTTGGTAGACATAATATATCAAAACTAATAGACATTCCAAGATCATACACCATACCATAACAACAACAAGATCATAAATTATCTAGAGTTTCCCTAACAACATCATCCATCATAATTATACCAGAACAACAACATGATCATGAATCCAATGCCTAAAACCCTACACATAATAATTGGAAGATTAAGACAGACTAGTGAGGCAGCACGATCATGAACCTAATGCCTAAAAACCCTACACATGATAATTATACCATGACTAGAGATTGAGATAGACCAGTGAGGGAGGAAAGGGGATAGACATTAAGACAGAGTAAACCTAATGCCTAAAAACCCTATTCATGATAATTATACCATGACAGATTAAGATACACCAGTGAGTAAGGAAAGTGGAGGACCACCAGTGAGTAAGGAAAGTGGAGGGCGGAGATTAAGACAGAGTACTGAGTGGGGAAGGGAGGAGGGCGAACCAAGAAGAGGCCAGTCTATAGTAGATCTAGCCACAGTCGGCGATGGTCCCACTACGCGACCCCACATTCTCAATCTCCTTCAAGATCTCCATGCCGATGACGACCTTACTGAAGACGACATGGTTGCCTTGCAGCCAGGTAGTCGAAATAATGCAGATGATAAACAAGACGACATGGTTGCCGTCCAGTCCAGCTAGGTAGTTGGCACGGTGCAGATGATGAACTGGGACCTGCAGTTGGGGCCACTGTTGCCCATGGAGACGGACCCCGTGTCGTGGGGCAGCTCGAAGTTCTCATCGGTGAAGGTCCTACTAGCATAGATGACTCGTCACCTGTGCCATTGCTGCGGATGAAGTCGCTGCCCTGACATACATAGTCGGGGATTACTGACTAGAAGATGGACCCCTAATAGTGGAGTGGGTGCCGCTTTTGTTCCCCACGCCCCTCTCATCGGTGTCCGTGGTTTTGGGGACCACATCAGCGAACACCTCGATCTCGATCTGGCCCGCAGGCTCGCCACCGATGCTCATGTCCAAGAACACACGACATAGTATTTGGGATTGCGGGAAGTCTCTCAGCCTATCTCCCTATTAGTCTACTTGGCATGGTCGTGTGTAGATCTATTTAGTTGAGTGAGATGTGATGGTGGAAGGGGAGAGGAATCGTCGGTGGCTTGATTGTGACTTGTGAGTATGATTCAGCACGCGACGCAGTCATACCTGCAGCATCGCAATGGTCCGTAGATGTAATATAGGGAAATCGGGTTGTGCGTCGCAATGGTCCGTAGATGTGATCTAGGAAAATCGGGTTGTGCTTGTGTCTATGTGTGGTACGACTGGTGTGTTCCCGTGTGCGGTGCACGACCCATATATTGAGACGGATCCACTTAAATGTTCATCTGCTTGTTTGGTCCTCTGTTTGCATCCTTTGTCAAAGTTATGCTTAGGTCACACACATAGGATGTTTGAATGTTAATTACAAGGGCTAAACGTGAGCTAATTATAAAACTGATTATATAAGTTGTGGTTAATTCGTGAGACTATATTTTAAGGGAGTGTTTATCTCCCCAGTAAAAAGTTTTCGCCCATCACATTGAATTATTGGATACTAATGATGACTATTAAATATAGACTAATTATGAAATTAATTACATAGTTTGAGATAAATTTGCGAGGTGTTAAGCCGAATTAGTCTATGATTTGATAATGTGGTGTTACAATAAATATTTATTAATAATAGATTAATTAGGCTTAATAGATTCGTCTCGCTAATTAGTCTACTCCCTGTACAATTAGTTTTTAATTAACTTATGTTTAGTCTTTCTAGTTAGTATCGGAACACTCGATGTTTTGGACCAGACTTTTTGGGTGGTATTACTATACTACAACAAGCAGCACCGCTATTTTCCGGTGTTAAGAATCTGGGTCTTGGCACACAAAATTGTCCCAAGGTGAATCAATGGCATCTCCAACAAGTTATACACGTGACAAGTATGTTAGTGGCTAGACGGCGCGACGAAACAATGGAGGATTGCGCGAGAAGATGGTGTGCCATGGCGAGCCAGGGCCAGTCGGCTTAGCCGGGTTCCCCCCCGACTTAGACGGTTCATACCCTAGCCGGCCCTCAAACCGACTTAGCCGGGTCCGGGGGCCGGCTTAGCCGGTTCATACCCCCCGGCCCCCAAAGCGGGCTTAGCCGGGTCCCCCCACCCGGCTAAGCCGGGCCCTCTTTAAAAAGTGACGTGGCAGCCGGGCCGAGGGGCTGCCCACGCCCGCGGAAACCGGCTAAGCCGGGTCTCTAAGCCGGCTTAGCCGGTTGGCCTATATTCCGAGGAGATTTTATTTCCAACTCGGTTTTGGATCTATTTTCACGCATGGAAACTTGGAGAACGTGTTTGGGTCATATTTTCTACTGGGATAAGACCACCCCCTCCTATATAAACAAGGAGATCACGTCTGATTGAGTTACCCATCATCCAATCGTCAAAAACACATCTACAACGTAGGTTTTGGCGGTTTCACCTCTACCCTGCTATTCGGTTCGACTCTCTACGAGTTTAGTCCGCGTTCTAGGCGGCCTTGCTGGTCCTAGGGCAATCTCCACGTGCTTTCTCCTGATGGATCCTTCCGGAGGTGGTTCGGAAGCGTTTTCTGGCATCAACGAGCTCCACATCGGCTCTATCGATCTCTAGATCGGTTTTACAGGTTACGCTACGTTGTTGCTGCGTTGTAGGTTGATCTTCAACCTCTTTGGGCGTCCAAAGCCCTACTAGTTTGTTGGTACAGATCGAATTCGTCGTCAACACTGGGCAGCAAGTTTTGGATAAGAAAACTCACCATCAGCTGCTTGGAATTTCAGAAGTAATACCGGACAACAAAATACAAGACAACTTCATTTCCTATTACCGCAATAACAGTCTCAAAAATAATCCCAGTTTCTTGATCGATGAGAATACTGCTGTGTTCTTCTAGCACGCTTATCTGAATTCAGTTCTCGGTTACGGTACCCTCTTTAGGAAATTCACAAATGCCGGACCCATACATACAACAGCCAGTGCTTGTGCTTCCCCATCAGTAGCCTTTAAGCTGGCCACCCAGTCCGGCTAACGCAATCCATTTCTCCAACGCCGTCGCAGACGACACGAACGCCGACTTGGAGGATTCAGCATCGAGCTTGTTCACTGAAACCAGAGGATCCACATGAAACCTGTCAGATTCATTCATACTGGCGCAAGCAAAGCATGGATGGGTCACTGGAAGATGAAAAGTTCAGGCAACAGGAGCCGTAGGCCTTCTACACATGTACTACCTGAGGTAAACAATGTTGCCAGTGAGCTGTTGAAGCTATCAACCACACTCCTCTCCTCTGGGCTTGAGCTGAACTGTTGTTAGGCACGAATTGAAACAGATGAAAAGAATGTTGGTGCAGAAGAGAAGCGAGTTAGCTAGTAAGTATTAAACGAGAATGGGTTGAGACTTGAGAGAGGAAGAACCTTGGAGAAAGCTGCATTGATGTTCTGCACCCACGGGGCGTCTGAACTCGGTCCCAGCACGCTGCTTGCGGCTGGGAGATCATCCTTGTCAATGGCCTGCCCAACTTTGCTCAGCTTGTAGATGAGGTCCTGCAAATATCCTGTGGTTTTTGTAGATCAAACTACATCATTATTACTGCGAGTGCAAAGCTTCAGAGATCTTCTTGTTTCATCTTTGTCAATCACGAGCTGAACCAGTGTGTGTGCACTGACTGAATGAGACTGACCGGTCTCGGTGCCAGAGTCGCTGATGACGCCCTGCTTCTGCAGCCGCTTCTTCCTGTCCTCCTTCACGCGCTCCAGCAGCTCGATGTCGTCGTCCTCCTCGAGGACAAGAGCCTGCGCGGCGCGGTCGGCGGCGAGCGAGGAGAACGAGGCGGCAAGGGCGGCGAGCGCGCACGACGCGAGGCCACGCCGCCGGCCGATGACGGCGGCGGCGGCCTCACGCCGTTGGTCCTGGCCACAACCGCTGCTGACGCCTCTGAACGACACGGCTCTCTTCTTGGTCTTCCCTCCAGCAGGAGGAGGATGCTGCACCGGCAACTCCTGCGCCGCTACCACCGCCGCCTTGGACGCCGGGCCGCATCCGGCGAGCGCCCATGCCTCGGTGACAATGGACACCATCATGTGATCGGCAAAGACTTCTCCTTTTCCCCAGGAAGCAGCAGCAAGAGGCAGAGGGAAGAAGCAGGCAGGCGTTAGAGGCAGAGGGGACAAAAGCACCAAGGAAAGCGCTGGCCCAACGGAAGTCCCCTTATCCTCACTATCTTGTTTCGGCCGTCACAGCCACATAAAAGTTAGCTTTGTTAGACCAGAGGCAAGCTAGCACTGAACACTGAACAGCACCAGGCCCAGTGGCACAACATAGTCCACCACCACCCATAAATTTCATTTTGTCAATTAATTTCTGCCATACATACATAAACAATCTCCTTGCAAATACATAACTAGTAACTAACTCCATCAGTAATATGAATATAATCTATTACTGAATATAATCACTGTGTTTGAGTTTCATTTGTACAATATACAGCCTGTTCCTAGGTGCCGATGAATTATGCACAGACCCACTAGCCTTGTAATATGGCTAGGATGCACCAAAGGAAAAAGTGAGAGATAAAAGAGAGGCAAACAAGAGGCACACATGTATATATATTATCACCAGAACCAGCTCCTGCGACTGTCCACAGCCTTGACTGTGGTGGCTACGAGGGCATATGGCCGTACATGGCGGCGAACGCGTTGAGACATCTTGATCTCTGCAAACTATGGCCTTTCAAACTGCTGATGCCACTCGATCCAATCTCAAATATCCTTCCTGCGGTGATATCAAGGACACGGATGTGAGAAAGATACTCCTGAATGAAACCAACAACTGGTTGGATAGCACATGTGCCATCTAAATATGCACAAGTCCTCTTATGTTATTTTGGCTAATTGTTCTGTTTCTAAGTTGATGCCAAGCAAATCTATATCGTTTTTTTTTCTGCAGAGGATTATTCATTTGCTACACGAGGTTGTTATGATTTAAGTAATGGCCAAGCAGAAAAACACCAAGGAGGTTCAGATAAGCTACAGTGACTTCCTTACACTAGGTGGGAAGTTCAGGAAATTATGAAAGTGACAGTGGCTTCATCAATTGTTAAATTTCACTACAGCCAAGCAACAAACTCATGTGGTCAAACAATATAAAAACTACATAGTCCCCCTACAGTAAGTAAAATAGTATGAAAGGTCATTGTCCCTCTGAATCTAAACGAATGATAAGGTCCCCACACCCTACAGTGGCTGATAAGGCAAACAAAAAGGTTAATCCAGACTATCCACCTATATTTCAACTAATGTCCATTAACTAAAACCTGATCTCAAAAGATGAAATTTCTGGATGCAAGAAGCACACAAATTCAGCTAAATTAGGGTGTCTGAGTTTCTCGAAAGATGATGCACAAAAACTTCAATTTTTCGAAAGAGTGCTCAGTGCTCACAAACCTTGCACCCATACAGGTGGAGCTCCAGTAGCATTGGCAACAAGAAAAGCCATTGCAATATCCTCACAGTTCCTGCCAAGCATTAGTGTAGCAGAAAGAGTAAGATCCATGGAGTGCTATAGTGCTACACTACACATGCCAATCCCTGACAGCACCATGATAACATAGGACCCAATAACATAACTAAAGGCAATTTTCTAGAAATGGTGAATCAGAGAGGTAGGAGCTGCACCTGTTCTCATTCACATATTTGCGAATGGACGGTAGCATTTGGTTGGTATACACATCCAAGTACTTCTTATGGAAGAAACTTGCTTTGGAAAGAACCATACTGTAGGTCCCTGTCCACCAAACTGACCACCAGCTTCCATATCGGTATTCCTCTTCACTGCCTCTCTGCAGAAGAAACAACTCAATCAAGAATTTGTTTTTTAAACATATATCCTTCCACCATATGCCTATGTAAACTTCAAACTTACTCCTATTTAATTTGTGTCAAACCAACAATTTTCAAATTTCTTTCATAAAAACAATTTTCAAATTTGAAGCGGGAGTATAATTCCCAACTCTGAGAAAACAAATTTCTCATGCTGGAATAGAAATTCAGTATGACGTACTCGCTTGGAACTACACCAACCAAATGACCAATCGATTCGAAACATACCGGGTTGGTAAGCCAGTGCATCCGCGGCACGAAGCCGACCATGGCGGAGGGCGCGCTCTGCCACACGGAGAAGGCGAAGCGCAGCGTGGAGCAAGGGACGATGAGGTCGTCGTCGACGGAGAAGACGGCGTCGGCCCGCGAGCCCGCGGATGGGCCTGAACCTATTGTTGAGGCTGTCGGCGTCGTTGATCTCGAACCGCACGCCCGCGCCGCGCCGGGTGCCGTTGAGGCCGGGGACGCCCCGCGCAGGGTCTCCGGCAGCGGCGGCGGCGGCCGCGGCTCGCTCCACACCACGTGGACGGCGTCGACGCCCCCGCAGGCGGCGTAGTGCGCCACCGACCTCCGCAGCAGCGCCGGGCGCCTCCACGTGTTGATCACCACCGCGAAGCCGCTGCTGCCGGCGGACGGGCGTCGGAAATGGAACGGGAGAGCGCGGGTTAGTGGTGACTGAGTGGAGCGCAGCATGGTAGCGGGCGGGGTGAGGTTGGTCGTGCCGTCGTGGTCGGGAACGGGATGCTTACCGTGGCGAGACGGCGGCGGCGGCTGAGGAGGGGTCAGTGGGATCGAGGCGGTGATTCTGGAGCGTGAGCGCCAGCGCGAGCGTGGTGGCGGCGGCGGCGAGGGGGCGAAGAGGCAGAGCGCGAGGCAGGCGGGCACGAATCTGACGGCGGCGGCGGCGGGCGCGTGGCGGGGCGGGAGCAGGTGGCGGCGGCCGGTTCCGGGACCGGGGCCGTGCCTCCTGTCTGCCGCCACCGCCGCCTGCAGCTGGATCAGCAGCTTGGCCATCCGCGGCATGGGCACTGGTTGGTTCGAGGCGGCGAGCAGAGACAGAGGCAGAGGAGGAGCAAGCAAGCCGGCAAGCCGCCAAGAAGTCAAGAACCCTCTGCGTGGCCTCTCCCGGTTGGCTCTGGCAGGCCTGAGGGGGGTGGCACTGGCACGGACGGAGTACGGCGCAGCTACGTGCTCGGGTGAGGCCGTGCGAGGGGGTTCTGGAAGAAGCGGGGGAGGGGGAAGGGAGGCAGGCAGCAGCCAGGCACCTGAGCTATCTCATCGGATCGCCAGCCGGCCGATGCGCTGCTAGCTAGCTCCTTTTTGAAATGCGGGAGGGAGGGAGGGAGGGGAAGAGAGAAGTAGAAGAAGCTTCTTGGTGCGGTACGGCGGCTACCGGGCAGCCAGCAGTGCGAGTGCGATGGATGGATGGCGGTGGCGGTGGCGGCGGCGGCGGCGGATGCAGTTGGGGGTGGCCAGCCCCGGCCCGGTGGAGACTGGGAGCCGGCCTAGTCCGGGCTGGGAGCGACCGGTGAAGGGAAAAAGCTCGCTTTGCAACGTACTACTACAGTGTACAGGTAGAGACAGGTGTGGTGAAGTGCTCAGGTACCTTCCGAATGTTGACGGCTACTCATGTTGTAACTGTTGGTGATTATCTTATGCCAAACCGTTTACTGTCACATGGAATTGGAGGTCATGGAGACGGTAAATTAAACACTACGCGAATTTTGATCCCTACTAGAACCAATAGTTAGAAGCACTCCTTGTTAAAAAGATAGCTATGATCCTAATTAGATTATCAGTTATATAATAATCAAAAAGCTTGCGTCTTATCTACTGCTCTATCTTCGATTAACACAACTAATAGTCAGTGGTGTAACCAGCACTTATTTTTTTTTTGCGAATAGTGTAACCAGCACTTTTGATTAAGCGGAGTCGGTCAATATGATGCATCTCATAATAATATGATAAATATATACATAAATATATGTATTAATGGATTTTTAAAGGTTTTACATATGTTTTACAAAATATGTGAAATAGTACCCTTTATGTTGTGTCATTTAAATTTCTATAAGGTACAAAAATATTTACCGTTGGGAGGGAGGGGCACAGGGAGGAGGAGCCAGGGCCCTTGCTAGCCCCCGGTTCCACCATTGCTGATAGTTAGCTACAAATCTGAATATGATCTAATGATGTTTAGATTTCAATTTCATAGAAATAATAGTTAACTACTAATACGATCTAATGATGTTTAGAGATACCTTCAGATTGAATGAAGCGGTGAAGCTATCGTATCTTAAATTACATGTTTGGTTATTTATTATTACTAACTTTACTATGACTAGCTTAGATAAAGTCCTTACAACTGGACCGGAGTTGCTGCAAAAAGCTTACTGCAAATGACTAAGGGAGTATCTAGAGACAAAGAGAGTATTTAGTAAAAAACTATAAAAAATCAGAGAGACATAATTTATAACGGAGGAAGGTAAAATATAGTAGTCTACAAATGAGAAACGATAAGCACTTACTGCTTTCTCCACCTACTTTTAGAAGAACGTGTTTTGTGGGTAATATGGCTACTTGGCTAGGATCACCGTAAATGAAATATGGCCAAAGTTTGGCGTACCACCATAAATTTTTGTGCCTCAATTTTTTTTGCCACAATGATCACTGTCGGGAGAGGAACAAAAAACCGTATTGACGTGACGTCAGTCCTGTTTTCCAGAGATAGAAAGGGGTAAAGCCAAAAAGGCTTGCTTCTCTCGTACGGATGGCATGGCGGTGCGACCACCATCGGCAGTTCGTTTTCGAGAACTGCTACAGTAGTAGATTTGTCATCTTTTTTTTTTTTTACTTTGAGAACATATATTGGCAACACTATTAATGCTACTCGAGTTTTCATAAAGTATAATATATCCTCCCATAATACAAAGTATTTATGTTTGCAATGATTTTTCTTTCCAAGTGTAATGCACAGTGTGATGAGCGAGGCTTAGAAAATCACCTCCCTGCCACGTACCACCGATGCCTGCTCTGGTTTCATCGCAATGTGCAAGCATCAATGCACAAGTTTGAGGCCCGTCCTAAAATAAAATAGCCAGCTTTAACACTATTTTTTATAAAGTTTTTTTTATAAAGAGCTTTAGCACTAGTTGTTCCCCCTTCTCGTTCGCCTCTTTTCACAAAGCATCGTGGCAGCTACTTTACTTTTCTTGATGCCAATATTTTCTAGTAGTTCATCGGTGACTGCAATAGCAAAATAAAGGGCGTGATTTGTTGGGTTCGTTTTTTGGCAGGCTCTCTTTCCATGCAAAATCTTTTACAATTTTGTCCTTTGCTTCTTCGAGCCTAGCCGAACTCATGCAAAAAGAGTCTTCACAGTTCATGCCCTATATGCACCAAACTAATCACGTCCTTAAAACTTATCGAGATATTGTCCGGTTAATCTAATCTAATGAAATTGAGAGGAAATTAAATTTCATCGCTTACACAAGTTTGCATGCTAGACAGATCGTGCGTTCGGCTTTTGGAAGAAGTGACGATGGGCCATGGGGAAGAAAAAAAGCATAGCTGCACAAGATTTCTGAATTCTCATCTCAATTCTTGAGTAGTCAGCTACTGCCTTTCCAGATGGAGGAGAAATTGTTGAGGCTCTTGAGGCCAGGAATGAGTCCAGAACTTTGGGTTTAGGACTTTAGGTGTAGCCGTGTGGACTGAGGGGAGGCCAGAAACTCATCAAGACTTCAACCTAATATTCCACACCGTGTCCTGTGTAGAAATTTTGGTCTAGAAGGACGGGAATGACTTAAAAGTCCTTTCGTTTTTGAAAAGTTAACTAAATATATAAAGAATTGTATCTTTATGTCTTTTGATAGGTTTACTATAAACAAGTTTCTTGAATAGTCTAATGACCTTTGTTTGGTATCACAAATATTAATACTCTCATGTATATAAATTTCATGTCATGTGGGGCCAACCCTACACCCGGCACAGGCGCACCAGCGGCGTCCGCCCGCCCGCCCGAGCAGCGGAGGAGCGCGCAAACAGCCGCGGCGTCCTCCAATGGCTAAGATGGAAGGATAGATTTTATTAGTTAGTGTTTCCCCTAGAATTAAGGTGTGAGTTAGTTTCCTTTTGCATGCACCGCCAAGAGGCTATTTGTATTACGAGACAATGAGTTGATTCATTAAGCAAGATCAATTACCCTAACCCCTCTCTCCCTGAATAACTCTCAAGCCCAATCGCCGTGAGGGGGCATAACCTCGGATTGGAAGACCACGGCGGGAGGCTACGATCTACGTGGCCGAGGGCCTACCCTTGATCTCCGGGCTCTTGACAACTTTGGTATCGGCTAGCCGTCGATCTTCATCCGCCGCCTCCTCTGAACAGTCCTCCACCACACCCGCCGCCACCCGCGACAACTCCAACCCACCGTCGTCTCCCACCTCTGCCACCTCCGTCTCCATGGCTGAACCCACCATGGCCGATCTCCTGAAGGCGCTTGAGACGCTCACCGCGGACGTGACCTCCATGAAGGCCGACATGGAGGCCATGAAGGCAAACTCCTCGTCGTCTTCCGGCAGCGGTGGCGACCGTCGTCCGGAGGGACCGCGCGACCAGGAGTTCCATCCGAAGCACAAGAAGTGGGATTTTCCCCGCTTCGATGGAACGTCCGATCCATTTGCTCTTCCTCAACAAGTGCGAGGCCTATTTCCGCCAGACATCGCGCCCGGTGGAAGAACGCGTTCCCATGGCGTCCTACCATCTGGATGAAGTCGCGCAGCTCTGGTTCACCCAGCTGCAAACCGATGAGGGCACGCCAAATTGGACCCACTTCAAGGACCTTCTCAATCTACGCTTCGGTCCACCTCTCCGCTCCGCGCCCATGTTCGAGCTCGCAGAGTGCCGGCGCACGGGCACCGTGGAGGACTACTCCAACCGCTTTCAGGCTCTCCTTCCACGCGCGGGCAGGCTCGAGGAGGCGCAAGCGTCGCTCTCTACAGGGGCCTCCTCCCGCCGCTCAGCCACACCGTCCGGCTACATAACCCGGACACTCTCGCCGCCCGCCATGAGCTTTGGCGCGCCCCAGTGGAGCTGATGGAGCAATCTCGGCCGGCGCCGCTGCCTTCCCGCGCCCCAGCGCGGCATACCCCGCCCGCGCCCGGGCCCAGCGCTTCCGGCTCCCAACCAGCCCTTGGCGCTTCCGGCCCCACAGCGGCGGCACAACGGGTCGTGGAGACGGCAATCTCCGCCGCCTCTCCCGGCCGAGATGGCGGAACGGCGCCGCCAAGGCCTCTGCTTCAAGCGCAACGAACCGTACACCCGAGGCCATAACCGCTTCTGCAAGCGCCTCTTCTTCATGGATGGGGTGGAGATCGACCAAGCCGAAGACGCCACCGGCGCTTGCGGCCGGCGCGGATGCCATCTGCGGGGACCGACGCTCCCCGCTACTCCCTCCACGCCGTCGCGGGCGTCCCGTTGCGGACACCATCGGATCAAGGTGGCCGTCGGTGCGGCTGCCTCCTCGCCTTGCTCGGCGAAGCGGTTCCACGCATAGCTTCATCGGCGAGGGGCGGGCGCCCGCGGGGCTTCCGATCCGGGGAAGCGACCCGCAAGATGATCGCGGTCGCCAGCGGCCAACTAGCGAGTGGCTGCCAGCGTCATCCGGAGTGCCCCCTTCTCCATCAACGGCACGGACTTCCACACCGATCTGTTTGTTATGCCTCTTGCAGGATACGAGGTGGTGCTGGGCACCAATTGGATGGGCACGCTGGGCCCCATCGTGTGGAACTTCACAGACCGGGCGATGTCCTTCCACTACAAAGGCCGCTCCATCACGTGGGCCGGGGTGCCGTCCTCGCCGATCGCCAGCCTGCAGACCATTGCGGCGGCGGTGGGGCGCTCTGGGCGAGCTCTGGCCGCTATGAAGGCGTCTTCGCCCGAGCCGTCGGGGCTTCCGCCCAGCGCCGCAGCGAGACCATGCCATCGTCCTCAAGCCCGGCTCGGCCCCCGTCGCGGTACGGCCATACCGCTATCCAGCGGCACACAAAGACGAGCTGGAACGCCAGTGCGCCGCCATGATCGCGCAGGGCGTCGTCCGTCGCAGCGACTCGCCGTTCTCCTCCCCGGCCCTACTCGTCAACAAGGTCGATGGCTCCTGGAGATTCTGCGTCGACTACCGCGCCCTCAACGCGCTCACCGTCAAGGACGCATTCCCGATTCCTGTCGTGGACGAGCTCCTCGACGAGCTACATGGAGCGCGCTACTTCACCAAGCTCGATTTGCGCTCGGGATATCACCAGGTGCGGATGCGCGCCGAGGACATCCACAAGACGGCGTTCCGCACACACGACGGCTTGTACGAGTTCTTGGTGATGCCGTTTGGGCTGTGCAACGCCCCGGCCACGTTCCAGGCGCTGATGAACGACATACTCCGGGCCTACCTTCGGCGGTTTGTCCTCGTCTTTTTCGATGACATCTTGATTTATAGCACTTCATGGACAGATCATCTTCGGCACCTGCGCATCGTCTTCGAGCTCCTGCGCCAACACCGCCTGTTCGTGAAACGCTCCAAGTGCTCCTTCGGGGTGGACGCCGTCGCATACCTCGGCCACACCATCTCGGGAGCCGGCGTCGCCATGGACCCCGCCAAAGTCCAGGCCATCCACGACTGGCCTCGCCCACGCTCTGCTCGTGCGGTGCGCGGCTTCCTCGGGCTGGCAGGCTACTACCGCAAATTCGTCCACAACTACGGGTCGATTGCTGCGTCACTCACGGCGCTCTTGAAGAAAGAAGGGTTCGCCTGGAGCCCTGCAGCGGAAGAGGCTTTCGGCGCCCTCAAAGCAGCCGTCACATCAGCACCCGTGCTGACCCTCCCGGACTTCTCCAAGCCTTTCGTCGTCGAGTGCGGCCGTCGTCGGCGACTGGCCCCGCGGCGCCGTACTACTCCAGGAAGGCCACCCGGTCGCATTCTTCAGCCGGCCCGTGGCGCCCCGGCACCGCTCCCTGGCGGCATATGAGCGCGAGCTCATCGGTCTCGTGCTCGCGGTGCGGCACTGGAGGCCGTACTTGTGGGGCCGGCACTTCGTCGTCAAAACGGACCACTACAGCCTCAAATTCCTTCTGGACCAGCGCCTCGCCACCATACCGCAACATCACTGGGTGGGCAAGCTGCTCGACTTTGACTTCACCGTTGAGTACAAGTCCGGGAAGACCAACACTGTGGCGGACGCGCTCTCACGCCGTGACGCCGAGGAGGACAGCATGGGTGCCCTCCGGGCCATCTCGGCGCCGCACTTCGACTTCATCTCCCGGCTTCGCCACGCACAGGCTCTGGACCCGGCGCTGGTGGCTATCCATGATGAGGTCCGTGACGGCACCCGGGCCGCGCCATGGTCGGTGCGGGACGGCATGGTGCTCTTTGATGGGCGCCTCTACATTCCGACGGCGTCTCCCTTGCTCCAGGAGATCGTCGCGGCGGTCCATGACGACGGACATGAAGGGGTCCAACGCACCTGGCACCGGCTGCACCGGGATTTCCACTTCCCCAACATGCGTCGCGTCGTACAAGATTTTGTGCGGACGTGCTCTACGTGCCAGCGCTATAAGTCGGAACACCTGCTGCCGGCCGGTCTCCTCTTGCCGCTGCCCGTTCCCACAACAGTCTGGGCCGACATCGGGCTTGATTTCATTGAAGCGCTCCCCCGGGTCAATGGCAAATCGGTGATCCTCTCCGTCGTCGACCGCTTCAGCAAGTATTGTCACTTCATCGCCCTCGCCCACCCGTACACCGCCGAGACTGTCGCTCAGGCGTTCTTCGCGGACATCGTCCGCCTCCACGGCATGCCGCAGTCGATTGTCTCTGACCGCGACCCGGTGTTCACCTCCACTTTCTGGCGAGAGCTCATGCGCCTGATGGGGACTAAGCTCCACATGACGTCCGCCTTCCACCCCCAGTCCGATGGTCAAACGGAGGCCGCCAACCGCGTCATCGTCATGTACCTTCGCTGCTTCACCGGCGACCGTCCCCGCCAGTGGCTTCGCTGGCTACCTTGGGCCGAGTATGTCTACAACACGGCTTTCCAGTCCTCGCTGCGGGAGACTCCATTCCGAGTGGTCTACGGTCGCGACCCGCCGACCATCCGCTCCTATGAGCCGGGCGAGACACGGGTCGCCGCTGTGGCCCGCGACATGGAGGAGCGCGAAGCATTCCTCGCCGATGTGCGCCAACGTCTGGAGCAGGCGCAGGCGGTTCAGAAGACACACTACGACCGGCACCATCGTCAGGTGTCCTATGCCGTGGGCGGCCCAGGCGCTGCTGCGCCGACACCGTCGGCAGCGTCCACGCCCCACGTGACCACCCGGCAAGCTGAAGGCTCGCTTCGTGGGGCCCTACCGTGTCGTGGAGCTCATCAACCCTGTTGCCGTGCGGCTGGAGCTTCCCCCGCAGGCTCGTCTACACGACGTCTTCCACATCGGGACACTCAAGAAGTTCGTGGGCTCTCCACCAGCGGCACCTCCGCCCCTGCCTGACATCCAGCTTGGTTCGCTGGCTCCCCTCCCGGTGTCGTCACAAGCGGGATGGCGCGGGCGGCGTTCGTCAGGTCTTGGTGTACTGGCGCGGCGAACCCGACTCAGCAGCAACTTGGGAAGACCTCGACGAATTCAAGGCCTCCTACCCAGAGTTCCAGCTCGAGGACGATCTGGGTCTCGAGGGGGCGAGATGTCATGTGGGGCCAACCCTACACCCGGCACAAGGCGCACCCGCGGCGTCCGCCACGCCGCCCGAGCAGCGGGCCCAGCACAACAACATGGCGTCCTCCAGTGGCTAAGATGGAAGGATAGATTTTATTAGTTAGTGTTTCCCCTAGAATTAAGGTGTGAGTTAGTTTCCTTTTGCATGCACCGCCAAGAGGCTATTTGTATTACGAGACAATGAGTTGATTCATTAAGCAAGATCAATTACCCTAACCCCTCTCTCCCTGAATAACTCTCAAGCCCAATCGCCGTGAGGGGCATAACCTCCGGATTGGAAGACCACGGCAGGAGGCTACGATCTACGTAGCCGAGGGCCACCTACCCTTGATCTCCAGGCTCTTGACATTTCATAGTACATGAGGTTAAGTGATTAGAGAGAAAGAATATAGAATTGTACTGTTTTTGTATTTTGTATGAAAGGAGTAGAATTGCATTATTATTAAATTTTTGAAAGGAGTACGCTATACTGCAAAAGATTATTTTCCGAAAGAGTACGTTCCTTGTCCGTCAGATCTGTACAACACACGTGGATATTTCTCATGAGATTCCCGAGCCGAAAAAGGTATTCATCTCTTTTTTTTTTCTCAAAAAAATGTTGAATCTCCAACAGGTACGTATATGACTACTACGTACCGTGCTTGAACGGGATCTTGGACATAGAATTAGAACTAGATATGCACTAATAATACCTGCCGGAGTAACTTTTCAGAGAACAAGTTTCTTCCTATTTCTGTGGCCATCAGACTTTCACGTAGGCTATTTTTTCTTTTCTTTCACGGAGTATCTAGTAGTCAGTAGATGGGAGATACATTGACAATTTGTGAGCACCACACTTGACACTTCTCCTGTGTTTCCTCAAATCCAGAAACATGTGTTTTTTCTTTCTGACTTGAGGACGTGTTCACAAGCTGTGGAAGTAAGACAATGGAAACGGCACTTTGATTCAGGACTCGTCCTTTTTCCCCAAGACAATCATTGTCGATGACAGAAGCCATCATTTGACTTTCAGTGGCGATTCGTTTAACGTAACTGTTCTTAAAAATCCATTTTCAAGTCAGTGGCGATTCATTTAACGAAACTGTTCTTAAAAATCGATTTTCAAGGGCGTGTGTGCTAGCCTCTAAAAATATCTTAACTTTTTCTTAAAAACATTTTGACTTCTATATAATCGGTGTGGTGTAGTACTAGTAGCATCACTACATGTTGATTTTGATGTCTTCAAATTTGTCATTGTGGCGGTGATAGTTCCATCATTGATGGAAGGACGAAGGTCACAATGCAATCTCGCACGTCTAGCTTTCTCCACAACTGCTTCCATTATGTAATATTGATTTGAAACAAGGAGGCGTAGTACTGTCCTGAATGCAGATGTAAGAGACCAATTTTTTTCTTCAATAAAACCAATTATATTTATTGCATCTGTGCAGTATTGAAGTTTATTAATTTGAAATCGAAAAAGTCTATTTGGATTGAGACTAGACTAACAATACCTGGTCAGACACGTGGACATCTAAAATCAGACACCTGAAGGTCTAGACAACCTTTTGCAATTATTACTCATCTAAACATGCCCTGTAAGTTGTAACCACTCAGGCACCAATTTCTGGCACCTGCTCTTTTTTGAATTGATTAAGAACGATTTTGTGGGTAATATGGCTAGGACACCGCAAATTAAAGCATGACGACCACCATAGATTTTGCGTTTCAGTTTTTACACAGTGGTCACTGTCCGGAGACGAATAAAAAACGTCTGACGTCAGTCTTGTTTTCCAGTTTCCACAACGGTGACTGTACGGATGGCACTGACCATGGTATAGATTGTTGCTTCGACCTTCGAGTACTAGTAATACACACTTTTTTTAAAAAAAACTTTTTCCCATAACTTCGACTATGGGTATCTCAAAGTTCGTACATATTAGTTTTTTTTTAAAAAAATCGTACATATATTGATATCATAAAGAACACTTCCATTATGCTTATAATGATATTTTTTACTCGTCAAAGTACAACTGACCTGCTAATCCATATCCAGAGGTGTCATGCTGTATGCCTGGTCCTTGGTCATGGGCATGGACATGGCAGGGTCTTGGCTTCTGCTTCTGGACACGGGGCACCTCATTACTCTCCAACTGACTTTCAGATGGATGAACTTGTTGCGGCTTGTGGCCCCAGGAAAGAAGAGGCCACACGGTCAGCCTAATGGGTCCTGTAGAAAGCTTGGTTAGTTGGTCTAGAAGGCCTTAAAAGACCCGTTAATATTAACCTAATCCTAAAAATGAAATGTAATTTAGATTTAGACTAAGTCATATTTTAAAAATCTAACTAAAACTAATAGAAAATAATATTAATGTTTATGTCCCCAGAAATGTTTACTATAAATGCACATAGTTAATTAAAGTTAGAAAATATGATATTTGTTCGGTATATCTTTAATATCATTTTTTGTATATATAGATTAGATAATACCTGAGATTAAATAACACTATTTTTGTGGATACAACTTACTGTCAGAGTTCTTTCTTCCTATTGGACTCTATGTCCATCAGACTTGCACAAATGTTGATAAAATATTTCAAATTTCAAATTTCACTATTTTTTGTGGACACAACTTAGTGCCAGAGTTCTTTCTTCCTATTGGACTCTATGTCCATCAGACTTGCACAAATGTTGATATAATGTTTCGTCTAGATGCTACACTCTTTTTAAAAAGTAACAGTAAGAGTTCTGTCTTTTAATTAAAAAGAAATAAATTTGACTTAGCTTGTAAAGAAAACCAGGCTTGAGAGCTTAATAGTCACACAATCTATTTATTAAAAAAAACTACGGACACAACATAAACACACAAGCCCAAACGACTAAGCCTAGGCAACCCACTTGCAGACAACGGTCGAAGTCCACTATACGTCATCGTTGGCTAGCTTATCACAGGAGCGATAAGCAGCCCTGACTTCCCACGGTGAACATTAGCCAAAAACCTCAAAATACTACCACCGGCTCACATAGGCCATGACCTCGAAAGAAAGTGAATCGCAACACATCATTATTGTCAAGCTTCGTTGTACCCCACAACAAAAGCAGATGCTAAAGTCTACTACATGAGAGAAATTAGTTTCTGAGCACACACAGCCTGTGGATTTGATTTGTGGCTCAACTTTTGCAAAATTTTTGTATTCCCTTATATACTGTCAATATTACACTATTACAGCGACACATGGGGTCCAAATGTATCACTGAGGGTGGCAAATACAGGGTCGTGCAAAATTTTACAGGTAGGAAAAGCATTCATCCTCCTTAATTTTTTCGCCCACACAATAATAATCACTGTCGAAACTCGTAAGCAGAACAGAATTTCCAGGAGTGTTCCATCATTAGGATTCAGGACCGGTAGAGAAAGACTTTGAAGCGTACAGGTTTCTTCAGAATGTGTGGCAGGTGCTGCCGTTGGTGAGTCGACCCCTGTTTGTGTGGCTGGTTTTTCATAGACTAGATGATAATTTATTTATTTTTTTTAGAAAGAACATCAAAAGTTTTGCCGTAGTTTTATTAGATGATAAAAAATTAAAAAATATTTCCAGGCTCACAGCCACCTCTCTGAAACTTTAGATGCTAATTTATTACCCTTCTATTTTAAATTATAAGATATTTTATTTTTTATATGCACTTATATATACACTATGTTTAGATATAAACATATAGTTAAAATTTGGCTAAATGAGAGATACACCATTAAGTTAGTTTCTGAGTACCACACTTGGACCCTTCTCCTATGTTTCCTCAAATCCAGAAACACATGTTTTTTCTTTCTGACTGACTGAGTAGCAGCATGCATGTGGTTCACTGGCTGCGGAAGTAAATAACGCTGAAAATGACACCAACCTTGATGGATTCAGGACTCATTCTGTCGGTGCTAGAACTGGCGGTCCTAGCACCAACGAGTAAAATTGTGGTGCGTGCTCCCAACTCCGGAAGGTGTGCAAGATGGACACAAGGGTTTATACTGGTTCGGGCAAGAGAAGGCCCTACGTCCAGTGGGGGGAGGAAGACTTGTATTATTTTGCACCGAAGTGCTTGTATGTAGGGGTGTACAAGCGGTTGAGAGGGGGAGATGGTCCCAAGTCTCGTGAGTGATTGAGGCGAGTGCCAATATCGTGCTTGCGTGAGCCTGCCTGATAAGGGGACCGGTCCTCCCCTTTTATAGCCACAAGGGGTGAACATGGATTACATAGAGTGCCGGCGCGTGAGTAGTAGCTTTTCCCTCCTGATTCGAGGCCTCGGAGCCCGCCGCCCTTCTTGTGCCGAGGCCTTAGCGTGGGCTTCATGCTGTAGGGGCTTGTCCCGCTGCAGGGCATGGGCGTGGGCGTGAGGAGTCGCATCCTCAGTCCTGGCGACGGAAGGAACGGATGTCCCTGTAGAAGTTGATGGAGAGGCCAGGGGAGGCGTATCTGACCCCTGTAGCGTGCTGTAGCTTTGACTCACTCCGGTTCCGAGGCTCGGAGGGCCTCGAGCCTCTGCCGCTCTGCGGGGCGCTTGGCACCAGAGAGCCGTCATCGGGTAATCGCCGCCCATCCCGGCTCGAAAAACCCGGGAGGGACTGTTGTTTGACCGGCTCTTCGTCTGGCCTGACTCCCGTACGGAAGATGATGCTGGGTGACGGCCCTTGGCATGGCGGCTGTCGCCTTGAAGCTTCGGCGACCTGACCTGGCAGAAAGGTTAGGCAACACAGTGCCCCACAGTGGCAGGCATGGCCTCCACTGTGGTGGATAACGTAATCCTGAGCGCGGGTGAGAGTTGTGACAGGACGGCTCCCATCCCCTGCCAGGGGATAACGCCACTTGACGGGAACTGTAGGAAGGCGGGCGGCGGATATACGTCAAGTCAGAGGCCTGGTTTGACCAGGAAGTGCGGCGCGCCCCGTCCGAGGCCTAGGCACAGGGGCTTGGGCGGGACGGAAAGCGGGAGCTCGTCCGAGGCGTCTGCGTGAGGGTTCGGGCGAGACGGAGATGTGTGCGCTTGTCTGAGGCCTCAGCTGGGAGGGCTCGGCCGAGGCGGAAAGCGGGAGCTCGCCCGAGGCCTCGGCTGGGAGGGCTCGGCCAAGGCGGAAAGTTAGCGCCCGTCCGAGGCCTCGGCGGAGAGGCTCGGACGAAACGGAGAGCAGTGTGTTGGGCCTTGGTGGGCCGTGCTTTGTCGCGTGGCCTGGTTTTGCGTCTGTTGGGCCTGATTTATGCGATCTGTTTGGGGGCCCTAATTTTGGTACCCGACAGTAGCCCCCGAACCTTCGAAGGAGTGGGTACACTCGTTCAGAGGTTGTGGCTTTTAAGCTAGGCTTCTGCTGGGCACGCTGTTAGGTGTTTTGGGCTTTCCAACGCTGGGTACGCGCGAGCGCACCCGGCGGGTGTAGCCCCCGAGGCCTCGGAGGAGTGTGAGCACTCCTCCGAGGGCTTATACGTGTTTGGTGAGGGTGCTTGCTTGTCTCGGAGGCTACGTTCTCTGGCGGGGCGCGCGAGCGCACCCGCCGGGTGTAGCCCTCGAGGCCTCGGAGGAGTGTGGGCACTCCTCCGAGGGCTTGCGCGTGTTTTGGTTGGAGTGTTCCTACCGTCTGCCGAGCCCCTGGGCCCGTCGACTCGACCGGGAGTTCGGGGAGTTAGTTGACGTTTCCCAACCTCAGCCTTTGTGCCGGGGGAGCCCCCCGAGCCCCGTTCTGATGTGGGGCAGCCAAGCGGTACTTGGTCGTTAGTTTCGCCCGCACCTCTGCATCCCTACCTGTTGCACCCAGTTTTGCATAGCAAAACCAAGCACTCATATATGTGCGCCCGGGATGTCCAAACACACATATAATCTCAAATTGCAATAATATCAAAGTAAAGTACTTTATTACATCAAATATCCATTACATTATTATCGCATAGTCTTGCTCGAAGGCAATATTAAACGAAAACGATAAACTGGCCCAAACTGTCACAGGGGACTCCAACCGGTGAACATCATCTAGTAGTCCTGGACATCTTCAGGGAACTCCTCATAACCAGCATCTATTACCCATCCGGGATTTTCCAAAGTGATATAAAACAAGCGTAAGCGCACCATGCTTAGCAAGTATAACAAAGGGATCCATGAGGCTCAAAGGCTTGACACGGTTTGACAGCGGTTAGCATTTTTAATTGGTCATATTTTATTAAACCTGAAATACTACTTTAGTGAATAAACCATCCCAAGTTGAAAATAATATTAATCAAAATTATCATCATTCCCAAGCAAACCAAGTAACCAGAAACACTAGTCAAGAAGGATCTAGGCCGCTCATATCCGAGAGCACGGCTGTTATAACAGTTTAAAGAATTATGTAGAATTTGTACAACTTTACCCACCGAGCCGTGATTCCCATATGTCAGGGTTTGCAAAGCCCACAATACCTTTTCCGAGAAGGTGTGACAGGGTTTCACTACATAACCCTTCACTAGTAGCTCTAACAAGTTGTAGCCACTAAGGTTTCAGTCGTCTAGTTGTATGGAACCCCCCTTCAGGAGTGGTACTCATGGTCGCGGCATAGCACGCACAACAGAAGGAAAGGTGTCATACCAACTAGTGCCCCCCTCTTGCCCTGACGGTAAGCTACAGACAAGCTAGAACAAAACTAGTTACCAAGTTAAAGTCAGAGCCATTTGACACTCGGGGTTGTACAAAAATTCCTGGGTGGCTGCTTCAGAATAAGTCCTTATGGAGAGGCACCAAAACACCAAAAACCCAATGCTTTGGCCCCCTAAAAATTGCCAAAAAGCACAATTTTAGCATAGATTCCATATACCATTAGTCATTAATAAATTATGTATTTTGGTTATGCGCAGCAGCAGCTAACCAACATGCATCCCAAACCATAGGTGACAAGGATTTATGGTACAAAATTCATCTAGGTAAAGTCCTTATTGGTAAACAATTTAGACATATGCATATGTATGGATTATAAAGTTCATAGGTACAAGGGGCCTTTGTTACACTTGCCTTCCTTAAAGTTATCTGCCTGGTACTGGTCCTCAACCTGCTCATCAACAACCTCGAACTGAACGCCTTCTAAACATATTCCACATCACCATACAAGCATCCACACCAAGACATACATGTAAACAAATATATTTCTATTAGAACAGTACACCAAACAGTAATAACAGAGATTAAAAAGCTAATAAAACTAATCTACGTACTGCTACAAACACATGAGCGCAAGAATCACTCTAATCGGATTTGAAACGCAAAAGTTATGCATAAAACAAGATTCAATGTCATTTCTGTAAATAAGCTAAACTCGAATTTTGGATTAAAACAACTAAAATCTGGTTTCTACACAGGTTTGAACAGCACACGTGATGAATGTTGGTGCTATAGAATCCACAGCGAGCAGCACCATGGACGCCGATGAGCCGAGCACGCCGGTGAATGCCGAGACTACGATTCCGGCCACCTCGAACGAAACCGAAACAAAGAGGCATCCAGCATGACAACGCGAACTCGGCAAGGTGCAGAGCGTTGGCAGGGAGCTTGTCGGCATGACAGCCCCCGCGGCGGCACCATGGCTGGCATGAACTGGAACTCACTGGAACGGCGTTCCAAGCCACGAAAAGCGAAACCAAGTGAACGGGAAGGACAGGGGTTATACCACGGCCTCGACGTGTGGCTCTCAGTGTCCAGGAAGGCTCCTCGATGGCCGGCAACGTGCTGCGGCGGAGGCCGTGGCACGTCCTGGCGAAGCTCCGAGGCACCTCCTCGGCGACGATTGGGCTCCAATCCGGTGAATTTGTGGTGGCAGTGGTGTGCGAGGCGAGCAAAGGGCAGAAGGGGGCTCGGGTGAGGAAACTTATAGGTGGCTAGAGGGCAGGCGTGGGGGGCGGCGGCCGTTACCCCTCGGCGTCATGGCTGGGCTTGAAGGCGCCCCTTTGATGGCTGCCATTACTCGACGATTGAAGGAGGCGGCGCGGCTTCTCCGGTTCGACGAGGAAGACGAGACGCTGGGCGATGCCGACTCATGATCTCCTGCATGTAGAGAGAAAGGGAGGATAGGTACGGGAGGTGCTGGGCTGTCCAGCTGCTGCCGAGCAGGCCTACCTGGGCTGGTGCGTGTGCACAGGAAAAAGAAAAAGGGCAGGCCGGCGCTGGCTGCCCAGGCCCCAAGCTGAAAACGTTTTCTACTCTAGAAAAAGGAAAAGCAAGCTTGGCTTAGCGTTGGGCTGAAAAAGAAGAAAAAAGAAAAGATTAAAAAGAAAAGCCTTTTTTCTGATTTTTGAAACTTGGTCAAATTCAATTGAAATTTGAATTTCACCACAAGCAACCTAGCCCTACACTCAACCAAAATCATTATGCTTCGGCATGAATGCAACAAACATGTTTCTAAACCTTATAGTTTATTTTATTTACTTAAAAATTATTATTTAGCCTATGTTAAAATGCACATAAATTAAATAAATACTCAAACTTAATTATTACATTGCAAATAAATTTTTAGGGTGTTACAAACCTACCCCCCTTAAGATGAATCTCACCCTCGAGATTCGGATGATTGAAAAAGATAGGGATACTCGGATCTCAGATCTTCCTCTCTTTCCCACGTTGCCTCATCCTCAGAATGTCTGTTCCACTGTACTTTACACATCTTTATAATCTTACTCCTTGTGACTCTCTCAGCTATTTCCAAAATTCTGACCGGATGTTCTTTGTAGGAAAGATCCTTTTGGATGTCAAGCTCATCTAGAGGTAACTGTTCCTCAGGCACTCTTAAACATTTCTTAAGCTGTGATACATGGAAGACATCATGCACACTTGAGAGTCGTTCAGGTAGTTCTAGCTGATAGGCGACTTCTCCTCTTCGGCTAATGATCTTGAAAGGTCCCACATATCTAGGAGACAGTTTTCCCTTGGTATGAAACCTCTTAACTCCTCTCATAGGTGACACTTTAAGGTATACAAAATCACCAATCTCAAACACTAAGTCCCTTCTTCTCGTGTCAGCATAACTCTTTTGTCGCGACTGTGCAACTTTCAAATTTTGCCTCACTATTTGAACTTGCTTTTCTGCCTCTTTCAGAACTTCCGGCCCAAAAACTTGACTTTCCCCTGTCTGGGTCCAGAACGAAGGCGTTCGACACTTTCTGCCATACAATACCTCAAACGGTGCCATCTTAAGACTTTTTTGATAACTGTTGTTATAAGAGAATTCAGCATATGGTAAACTCTTATCCCAACTTGTCGCATACTGCAAAGCGCAAGCTCTCAACATATCTTCCAAGATCTGATTCGTTCTCTTGGTTTGTCCATCTGTCTGCGGATGATAAGCTGAGCTGAAGTTCAACTTTGTATCCATGGACTCATGTAATTTCTGCCAGAAATGAGATGTGAACTGTGTCCCTCTGTCAGAAACAATTTTCTTTGGTACCCCATGCAGACACACAATCCGCTCCATATATAACTCAGCTAACTTTGCACCAGAGTAAGTTGTCTTGACAGGAATAAAATGTGCCACTTTGGTTAGTCGATCCACTATTACCCAAATAGAATCATATCCCTTTTGTGTACAAGGTAAGCCAACTATGAAGTCCATACCGACTTCTTCCCATTTCCACTCGGGTATTTTCATTGGCTGAAGTAACCCAGCTGGTCTCTGATGTTCTGCCTTTACTCTTTGGCATGTATCACAAATAGCCACATACTCGGCTACGTCTCTTTTCAAACCATACCACCAATATCTCTCTCTAAGATCAAGGTACATTTTTGTACTGCCTGGATGTATAGAATAGGCTGAGTCATGAGCTTCCCTCAAGATAGATTCCCTAATAGATTTCACCTCTGGCATGCAAATCCTTTTACCAAACCAAACAGTCCCCTGATCATCCATATGAAATCCTGGTGCTTTACCGATCACTATACGCTCAGCAATATCTTTTATTTTCTCATCATCGAGCTGTCCTTTACGAATCTCTCGTTCCAAGGTGGGTTCCACCTCCAACTCCATAGTATTAGCCACAATACCCAAATTGAGATACTCAAACTCTTTACACAGCTCATCAGATAATTGAGTTGCATAGGCCATATTAACATAACTTTTCTACTCAAAGCATCTGCTACTACATTAGCTTTACCCGGATGATAATGTATTTCCAGGTCATAATCTTTAATTAGTTCTAACCATCTGCGCTACCTCAAATTCAGATCTCACTGAGTGAATATATATTTTAGACTCTTATGATCTGTATAAATCTCACACTTATGACCTATTAGATAATGCCTCCATATCTTGAGAGCATGTACAACAGCTGCCAACTCTAGATCATGGGTCGGATAATTAAGCTCGTGCTTTCTCAGTTGTCTAGATGCATAGCAAACAACTCTGCCCCCTTGCATAAGAACACAACCAAGACATTGCCGTGAGGCGTCACAATAGATAGAGAAGCTTTTAGAAATATAAGGTAAGACTAGCACTGGTGCCGAGGTTAATCTCTTTTTCAGCTCTTCAAAACTAACCTGACACTCTTTCGACCAAACAAACTTAGCATTTTTCTCTAGCAGAGCAGTCATAGGTTTCACTATCTTGGAGAATCCCTCAATAAACCTTCTATAATAACCAGCCATACCAAGAAAACTCCAGATCTCACTCACATCCTGAGGCGGATTCCAATTCAACACATCTCTAACCTTCTTAGGATCCACTGCTACTTTTCCATTAGAGATGACATGACCCAGGAAAGATACTTCTTTTAACCAAAATTTACATTTGCTAAGCTTAGCATAGAGTTGATGTTCTCTAAGTTTCTCGTAAAACTAGCCTCAAATGCCCCTCATGCACTTCTTCATTTTTAGAGAATACTAGTATATCATCAATAAACATCACTACGAACTTATCAAGATACTCCATGAATACTTTATTCATCAAATACATGAAGTAAGCAGGTGCATTGGTCAGACCAAAAGACATGACTGTAAACTCATATAATCCATATCGGGTCACAAAAGCAGTTTTAGGGATGTCAGAATGTCTTATTCTCAACTGGTGATATCCAGATCGAAGGTCGATCTTAGAAAACACACAAGCTCCTTTTAACTGATCAAACAAATCATCAATTCTAGGTAGAGGATATTTGTTCTTAATAGTCACTTCATTAAGAGATCTGTAATCTATGCACATTCTTTGTGTACCATCTTTCTTTTCCACAAACAACACTGGTGCACCCCATGGTGAAGAACTAGGACGAACATAACCCTTATCTAATAGTTCTCTTAATTGTTTCTTAAGTTCTGCTAACTCATTCACCCCCATTCTATAAGGCCTCTTAGCTATGGGTGCAGTTCCAGATAAAAGTTCAATTATAAACTCAATGTCTCGTTCGGGTGGCATACCTGGCAATTCATCGGGGAAGACATCGGGATATTCATTTACTATTCTCATATCCTCTATAGAAGTACCCTTCAATTGATTAACCCGACGGACCTCGGCCAGACGAATTGTTTGCCATATACTCAACCTTCTCACCAAACGAAGCGGTTAAAATCACGTAACTGTTCTCACATTGTATAACTGCCTTTCGTGGTCTCAACCAATCCATACCAAAAATGACGTCAATACCAGATGAGTCTATAACTATAAGGTTGGCCTAAAATTCCAGATGAGTCTATAACTATAAGATTGGCCTGAAATTCTACCCCCCTTATAATGAGACTAGCTCCTAAGCAAATCCAGTTTGCTCTCATTTCCCCTCCGGGTGAGCTTACTAACATAGGTTTCTTCATAACACAAACAGGGATGCTGTGCTTCTTTATAAAAGTATATGCTATGAAGGAATGCGAAGCACTAGAATCGAAAAAGTACTATAGCTGTATTTGAGTTGACCGGGAACGTACCAATCACCACATCGGGTGCCTCTGTCTTTGTTTTGCCGTCACATGATTTATTTTGCCACGAACGTAGTTCTGCTGCAGCTTTTGACCCTGAGAATTCTGAGCCAACTTCTTAGGACACCTATTGGAATAATGTCCAGGTTCTCCACAGTAGAAGCATCTGTTATCATTGACAGTAGTGGGTGCCTTTGGTGCACCATTCTTTGGTGGAGCATTGGGAACATTGGCCTTCATAGGAGCATTGTTAACTGGTTGCTGATGCTGAACTAGTGCCCTGTCTTCGCTACTGCTGCTGCTTTGTGTATCTTTGTGGGTATTGGTTGCGGTTCACTAGACTTGATCGCCCACGATAAGCGGCTGCGTGGATGAGCCTGCTGATTAGCGATGCGGAAGCGAGTGTTACTTCCATCGCTGCCCCTGAAACTTCCTCTTCTTCTCTTCCATTTCACGACGCTTATTTTCAATAACCAAAGCTTTGTCAACAAGAAGCTGAAAGTTAGCAAAGCTGTGAGAGAGTAACTGGTATTGCAGACCATCATTCAATCCTTCCATGAACAGCTCCTGCCTCTTGTCATCATCCTCCACTTCAGTAGGTGCATACCGTGACAGCTGTATGAACTTATAACGGTACTCAGCAACAGACATGCTTCCCTGTTTAAGAGCAAGGAATTCTTTCTTCTTCAATTTCATTAATCCAGCAGGTACATGGTGGGAACGGAATGCATTGCGAAACTCCTGCCAAGCTATAGGATTAGCCTCAGTGCGACCAAATCGAAACGAGTCCCACCAGTCAAGAGCAGCCCCCTGCAGTTGCCTAGATGCGTATAAAACTTTCTCCCTGTCATCACATTGTGCAATCTCAAGTTGCCTTTCAATTGCACGCAACCAGTCATCAGCTTGGAGTGGATCAATGGAATGCTCAAAAACAGGTGGATGCCCTTTCAGGAATTCTCCCCTCTTGTCTCTAACTTGGGGTGGTCCATTCCCTTGCTGGTTGTTCTGCATATTCTGCATGTTCTGAGCCATTTGCTGTAGTAGCTGTGTTTGCATCATCAGTAGCTGCTCCATGTTAACAGGTGGTGGTGGTGGTGGTGGGTTCTGACCCCCTTGGTTGTTCCTCCTAGTGTTAACCATCTGTAGAATATACATCATATAAGTCTCATATGTCCAGAATATGTATCATATTTGAGATATGACAGCATGACAAAGTTAGATGATACAGTCCCAATGACAAGAGATATACACAGTATACCATTAACAGCAACAGACTGAACTTTCTGACAAACTGGACAGACAGCAGTGCACAAAAATGAACATAACTCACTCTCTGTTTATCGTTCTAAATGCACAATTTACATTTCCAGAAAGCTTATAAAATTCTCCACAACTTTCGTTCAGAACTCATTCCCAACTTCTGAAGTTACAATAGGCAAAAGCAGACCACAAACAGTACTGCTCCAGAATTTTGACAGCACCGAGACACGAATTTGCAACAGTTATATCTCACAAACCATAACAGATATTAAGGTGATTCCAGAACCAAAATAAAGATACAGGAGTCTACTTTCATCCATAAATTTTTCACGATTTTTGGATCACCAGAAACTGAGATATGAACTGATAAAGACTGACTGTTCCAGAGAACACAGAACCCGAAAACAGGATGTAGACAACCCAACTATTTATTCATATTATCCTTAAACCTTAGTCTTAAACTAGATGTTTGTGGACATGCCCACAAATCATCACAATCATATCAAAGAGCCAAATCATCCATTAAGCATTATTACAAGCATTCATCCACTAAGAGACAATTGTTCAAACATAAGAAGTAAAAACTGAGCACACTCTCGCGTACTACGCGTTAAAACTGAGCACACTCTCGTGTACTACGCGTTTTATTACGTATGTTTGGGAACCTCCTAAGGATCAAGGTTGGTGCTGGTGCTAGGATCTCCATGGCCTCCTTTATTTCTTGGTGGCGACTCAGCAGGAACATGTGGCACTTCCGGGGCAGGACCACCAAGCTGCTGTTTCAGCATGATATTCTCATGGCAAACCTTCAAATATGACTCAAGAAGGGCATTCATCTCATCCAAGGCTTGGTCCAGACCTGTGTTGACATGAGCTATGTACTCCAAGGTAGGCTTGAACCTGAAGTTTTCCTCTCCAATTGGTGTAGCAATGTTGCAGGTAGATTGGCCACTTTGACGGCGAGGAAGATAGCGATCCTCTTCCCACTTGATATCATTGAAGTGGCGATCGCGGTTGACCATCAGTGCCTGCCTAGCAGCATCTGCAATGGCTGCAGCACGTCTGTTCCTCGGGGTGGTAGCACGGTGGATGTAACACACTCTACTTCCTCGACAAATGTACACCTCCGTCTCATTGAATTCTGCAGTCGGGATGGGTCCAATGCTCTGTCCTGTACTGCACTGTACACCTGGGGTGATAACGGCGTACAAGAGTAACAAGCTGTGGATGGTAATAGTTATCGCCTTGGAGATCATAGTGATACTCCACTGTCCAGCCATCAGCAAGGCGTGCAGCATGAAGGTCATCGTCCTCATCGTCACCCTCGTCCTCATTGCTACCATGAGAGCCATCATCTCCCTCATCACCTCCATCTTCTCCATCAGAGGCATCATCATCAGAGTCGGAGTTGTCGGAGTCATCTCCATCATCGGGGTCACCAGCTCCCTCTTGGCCACCCTGCTGCTCCTGTATGTCCTCCTCCGTGGGCTCCTCCTCCTCAGACACGTCCTCCAGGTGCTCCTCCTCCGTGGGTTCCATCTCAAAGTCATCTTCTTCGTCCCTTAGCTGCTGCAACATGTTCTCTGGTACAGTCTTGCCAAAGGTGATCACCACACATGGAGGGATGTAGCCACCGGTTCTCTTGCGGGCTGTGCACTTGGTACGGGCCATCTATATAAGATTGAAGAAGTTAAGGATTAGAACAAGATAAATTTTCGCAACAGATAATAGACAAAATATAAGCAATAATTTTATAGCAAATTAAAAGCAACAAAATAAAGGAGATATGAACCTAAAGAACGTCCATTTCTAACTAGGCTGATCCTCCTACAGTCAGTATAGCTTTGATACCAATTTGTCGCACCCAGTTTTGCATAGCAAAACCAAGCACTCATATATGTGCGCCCAGGATGTCCAAACACACATATAATCTCAAAAAAGTGATATAAAACAAGCGTAAGCGCACCATGCTTAGCAAGTATAACAAAAGGATCCATGAGGCTCAAAGGCTTGACACGGTTTGACAAATGGTTAGCATTTTTAATTGGTCATATTTTATTAAACCTGAAATACTACTTTAGTGAATAAACCATCCCAAGTTGAAAATAATATTAATCAAAATTATCATCATTCCCAAGCAAACCAAGTAACCAGAAACACTAGTCAAGAAGGATCCAGGCCGCTCATATCCGAGAGCATGGCTGTTATAATAGTTTAAAGAATTCTGCAGAATTTATACAACTTTACCCACCGAGCCGTGATTCCCATATGTCGGGGTTTGCAAAGCCCATAATACCTTTTCCGAGAAGGCGTGATAGGGTTTCACTACATAACCCTTCACTAGTAGCTCTAACAAGTTGTAGCCGCTAAGGTTTCAGCCGTCTAGTTGTATGGAACCCCCCTTCGGAGTGGTACTCATGGTCGCGGCATAGCACGCACAAATGAAGGAAAGGTGACATACCAACTAGTGCCCCCCCTCTTGCCCCTCGACGGTAAGCTACGACAAGCTAGAACAAAACTAGTTACCAAGTTAAAGTCGAGCCATTTGACACTCGGGGTTGTACGAAAACTCCTGGGTGGCCGCTTCAGGAATTAGTCCTTATGGAGAGGCACCAAAACTCCAAAAACCCAATGCTTTGGGGCCCCTAAAAGTTACTAAAAAGCACAATTTTAGCATAGATTCCATATACCATTAGTCATTAATAAATTATGTATTTTGGTTATGCGCAGCAGCAGCTAACCAACATGCATCCCAAACCATAGGTGACAAGGATTTATGGTACAAAATTCATCTAGGTAAAGTCCTTATTGGTAAACAATTTAGACACATGCATATGTATGGATTATAAAGTTCATAGGTACAAGGGGCCTTTGTTACACTTGCCTTCCTCAAAGTTATCTTCCTGGTACTGGTCCTCAACCTGCTCGTCAACAACCTCGAACTGAACGCCTTCTAAACATATTCCACATCACCATACAAGCATCCACACCAAGCCATACATGCAAACAAATATATTTCTATTAGAACAGTACACCAAACAGTAATAACAGAGATTAAAAAGCTAATAAAACTAATCTACATACTGCTACGAACACATGAGCGCAAGAATCACTCTAATCGGATTTGAAACGCAAAAGTTATGCATAAAACAAGATTCAATGTCATTTCTGTAAATAAGCTAAACTCGAATTTTGGATTAAAACAACTAAAATCTGGTTTCTACACAGGTTTGGACAGCACACGTGATGAACATGTTGGTGCCATAGAATCCACAGCGAGCAGCACCATGGACGCCGATGAGACGAGCACGCCGGTGAATGCCGAGACTACGATTCCGGCCACCTCGAACGAAACCGAAACAAAGAGGCATCGAGCATGACAACGTGAACTCGGCAAGGTGCAGAGCGTTGGCAGGGAGCTTGTCGGCACGATAGCCCCCGCGGCGGCACCATGGCTGGCATGAACTGGAACTCACTGGAACGGCGTTCCAAGCCACGAAAAGCGAAACCAAGTGAACGGGAAGGACAGGGGTTATACCACGGCCTCGACGTGTGGTTCTCAGTGTCCAGGAAGGCTCCTCGATGGCCGGCAACGTGCTGCGGCGGAGGCCGCGGCACGTCCTGGCGAAGCTCCGAGGCACCTCCTCGGCGACGATTGGGCTCCAATCCGGTGAATTTGTGGTAGCAGTGGTGTGCGAGGCGAGCAAAGGGCAGAAGGGGGCTCGGGTGAGGAAACTTATAGGTGGCTAGAGGGCAGGCGAGGGGGGCGGCGGCCGTTACCCCTCGGCGTCATGGCTGGGCTTGAAGGCGCCCCTTTGATGGCCGCCATTACTCGACGATTGAAGGAGGCGGCGCGGCTTCTCCGGTTCGACGAGGAAGACGAGACGCTGGGCGATGCCGACTCGTGATCTCCTGCGTGTAGAGAGAAAGGGAGGATAGGTATGGGAGGTGCTGGGCTGTCCAGCTGCTGCCGAGCAGGCCTACCTGGGCTGGTGCGTGTGCAAAGGAAAAAAAAAAGGGCAGGCCGGGCGCTGGCTGCCCAGGCCCCAAGCTGAAAACGTTTTCTACTCTAGAAAAAGGAAAAGCAAGCTTGGCTTAGCGTTGGGCTGAAAAAAGAAGAAAAAAGAAAAGATTAAAAAGAAAAGCCTTTTTTTTGATTTTTGAAACTTGGTCAAATTCAATTGAAATTTGAATTTCACCACAAGCAACCTAGCCCTACACTCAACCAAAATCATTACGCTTCGGCATGAATGCAACAAACATGTTTCTAAACCTTATAGTTTATTTTAATTACTTTAAAATTATTATTTAGCCTATGTTAAAATGCACATAAATTAAATAAATACTCAAACTTAATTATTACATTGCAAATAAATTTTTAGGGTGTTACACTTCTGCAGGGAGGAGGGTGGATTTCGCCACGCTGTCGTCAACAAGTGTTGAACATGGCTAGATCCGGTGAGCTTTTAACGGGTAAGTCCAAGTGGAATGCCTGTGCCCCGTTCGTTAGGGGTTGGCTGGGCCCAAAGGCGCATTCCATCAGAGCCTGCAAGGTGTGTCTGAGGCGGGGCCCGGGTCCCGTCCGCCAGGTCCGGAGGGCTCGATGCACTCCAACGCGGGATCCCCCTAACTCGAGGCCTCGCTGGCCTTGGACACGGCATGGGACGGTCCACCATTGCGCAGGGGGTTGGGCTGTGTATGAGATCGTCCGAGCCATCCCTAACTCGGTGGCTTGAGGCGGCTGCCGAACCCACCGGTGGGCCGACCTCCGAACCTCTGGACCCGTAAATGGGCCGTCTCCCGTGGTTCCTTCACCGGGAAGGAAGCCCCATAGTTCGCCCCGCGGGGCGGGGGCGTGGGCGCACTTTTTGAGGCGCGCTAGAGAAGTGGTGGGCCCCCCACGCCCAAGGCAGTTGACACACCGCGTGCGTGCGCGTGGGTCCCCAGGGGACGTGATGGTGGCGTGTGCCGCTGCGGCTGCCACTGTGGGCACGCGCGGTGCCAGAGCCCCGGGCTCCGTGAGCCGGGATCTTCTGTGGAGGATTAACCCTGCAACGTGCGTGTGTTTTCACGACTCCGTGCGGGGCCGTGGCCGCGGCTACGCTGGGGCTCCGTGTGAAACGCAATCGAGTGGAAGACGCGTATTAAATGCGGGAAGGTGAACGGGCTAGGGTTTTACCGGGTATAAATACGTGGGCGGTGGCGGCCGCTGGTACTCTTCTCGCTTTCCCAGCCACTGCCTCTGCTCCTGCCTTTGCCGTAGCCAGGAGTTGTTCGAGCGCCGCCGAGAGAGGAAGAAGGGGAGAGTGAGAAAAAGGGGACTTGCCTCACCGTCACCTACTTAGCCGGCAACTGCCATGGCGCCCAAGGTCGACATCGTCAGCGTTGCGGACTGGGAGACTGCTCGGTCACGGAGGCCGACCTGCTGGCGCTGGTGGAGAAGGGACTTCTCTGTTCTCGCTCCAATGTCCCGACGCCGGAGTGGATGGTGCCGCCGCCTGAGCACCAGTTCTCGATGCCGCCGGAGGGGTACATCGTGAGTTTCACGGCGTTCCATGAGCGCGGATTTGGGATGCCGGTGGGCCGGTTTCTGCGGGCGCTCTTGGAGTACTACGAGCTGGAGCTGCACAACCTCGCCCCCAACTCGATTATGCAGGCGGCGGTGTTCGTCGCCTTGTGCGAGGGATACCTCGGAGTCGAGGCCCATTGGGACCTCTGGCTCTATTTCTTCGAGGCCGCCCTCTTCCTAAGGCCCTCCCTGGAGAAGGAAAAAGGGAGGAGGCCGCCGTCCGAGCCGAGCTGCACGTTGCGCCTACGGGCCCGCACTCGGGATGCCTATATCCCGGCGAAGCTCACGTCCCTCCAATCGCGGGCCGGCACGCCGAAGTGGTTCTACCTCCGGAACGACTACGGCCATCTGCCGAGGTACACCAGGAAGTGGATCGACGTGGAGCCGCCGTCGTGGAAGGTAGAGCTGATCCCGGAGAAGACGACACCGCTGAGGAAGGTGGTTGCTGCCTTGGCGCGTCTGACCCGGGTGGGGTTGGACGCATCGGGGGTGATCACCGGCTTCCACCAACGGCGGGTGCTGCCTCTCATGTCGAGGCGGTATTCCCTGTGCGACATGAGGGCTGGCACCGAGTGGAGGGGCACCCGGATGGCGCTTGAGGATCTTGACCATCAAGAGATCCTTGAGCGGACGAGGAAGGCGGCGGCGGCGGACCCCGCCGTGATGTACAAAGTGGTGATGCGGCCCGATAAGGGGTACATCTCCATGGTAATCGTCGTGCCTGTGTTCGATGCTTGACCCCTGTCTCCTCCTCCGGTCTTACCCTGCCTTCCGCTTTGCAGGGGCTCTCCGGGAAGTTAAAGGCGTCCAAGCCACCCATTGCCGTGGAGAAGGAGGCAAACTGGGCCCACTCGGAGGCGAGGAGGAAGAAGGAGAGCCGGGCGGAGTGGAAGTCCGTAAGCAGCGGGAGAGGGAAAACCTGGCGAAGCGCCGGCGCCGCCAGGAGCAGGAGGGACTCCCGCGGGAGGAGACGCCGTCGGACACCACCGACGGTGGCGACGATGGCGACGACGATGAGGAGGAGGAAGAGGGGTGGTACGACGACTAGGGCTGGACGCGCCAGGGGAGGCGTCGCATCCCCAATCTCCTGGTGGTGCGCCGCATGCGCAGTGGCGGCGGACTCCGCCCTTGAGGGTTCGGCCCGGCTTCATCGACGCCGAGGGTGCGTCTCGGAGCCGAGGTCGCGGCGTCCCCGAGGGGAAGCGGAACCCCGTGGGGAAAAAGAGCTGCCGAGGCCACCCTCCTGTCCGAGCGGGGGGGTGCGGGCACGGCCGGAGGCGTGACCGGCGGGGAAGGCGCAGCCCCTCCGAGGCCAACCCGCGCCGGTGAGCCCGGCGGGGAGCGGATCAGCCCCGCCCCCGAGGCAGCCCGAGGCGGCGGGAAGCGGATCTCGAGGGCGGGGTCGATGCCCAATAAAGGGGCGAGGGCGGCAGGGGTGCCCGAGGCCCCCTGCCTTCGGCGCGGCCCCGACGGGCGTCAAGATCAAGGTGCCGGGTTGCCGGGTAAGTGTTGCTCGGCCTCGGGACCTGTCTTCCATGATTGTTTTTCTTTATTCTTTTCCTCCGACGCTCCCCTTCTTGTCGTTGCAGCCTAAAGCGCAGGGCCGGCCTGGTCCAGGCTCCGTTTTCCGCTCGCAAGCGGCTGAAGCCGGGGGCGGGAAGCGCGAGCCTCGGCTGCCCTGCAGGCGGTGGCGCAGCCCGTGAGGGAGAAGGGTGCGGTTGGGCGCCGCCGGCCAAGGAGGCGCCCTTGGCCGGGCGAGAAGGACGCGCAGAGGCGTCCGCCACGAAGGTGAAAGGTGCCGCCAAGGTACCACCAACCGAGGGGGCGGTCTCGGCAAGCGCCGAGGGAGCAGCGGAGGCGCTCGCCGCGGAGGTCGCCGCAGACGTGGCGATGGAGGAACAGGCGCCGGCTCGATCCCCGTCCCCGAGTCGCGGCCGACGAGGTTGTGGAGATTCCTTCCTCGGAAGAGGCCGCGAACGCCAAGGAGAAGGGGGCGCTTGCCGAGGACGCGCTTCCTCCGGGCGGCGAAGCCGGGAAAGTCGTTGGTTGAGGAGCCTGCTGAGGCCGAGGGTCGCTCGGCCGAGAGGCCGCCGGCTCCGGGAGCTCACGGCGGCGCCACGGCTAATCTGGAGGGACCGTCAGGACCCCGAGGGGCGGCCGGTCTATGTGCTGGACGACGCCACGGAAGGGCACCTGTGGGCGCAGCCGGGGAAGTGCCAGGAGCTGGGCGAGAGGTCACTTAGGACTCTCGTCGATCCTATCCTCCGAGCTCCCTGACGTGCTGAAGGTAAACCGGCCTCCCGTGGTTTTCTTGTCCTAAGTGCCCTTTCGTGATGGCTGAACGATTGGGTCCAGTTATCGCAGAGCCGGGCGCGGTGTCCTGTGTGAAATCGGAGTTCATCCGAGCGGGGGCCGGCCTCACCAATGAGCTCAATCGCCAGAAGGAGCTCGTAGGACAGCTGAGCACCTCCCTGTCGGCCAGAGACGAGGAAATCGAGAAGCTCCATCTCCTTGTCTCAGACTTGAAGGCCGAGGTCTCGACGGCACGTGAGGAGGCCACTCGCTCGAAGGGGATTATGGCGAAACACGCGGCGGACCTCGGCCGACTCCGGGCCGAGAGGGAGGTGATGAGGGCCGAAGTTACCCGCTCGAGTGACTCCGTCCAGGCCCTGTCCGAGAGGCTGGTGACCCTTGAGACTGACCAGTAGCTCCTTGCCGACGACAATGCCTTGATGAGGGTCGAACTCCTGTAGGGGGTGTCCGAGGCCGAGACCCTTCGCAACCAGCGGGAAGGTAAGCGTCATACCTGTCTGTCGTACCTTTGCTGCCTTGCCTCGGAGTTTGACTCTTGGACTATGGCAGGCCTGAGGGGGAAGGTGTCGGAGCTGGAGGCGAGGCTCGTCGCGTCGCAGGCGGCCTACAACTCGGCGCAGGGCGAGCTCGATGCCTTGACACAGAAGGTCGTGGCCGTCTGCGAGGAAGTTGAGGCTGGTGATGCCGCTGGGGGTAGTCCGCTAGGACGGCTCGCCGCGCTACCCAGGCGGATGGAGGCTCGCATCCTGGACGCCCTTCGGATCGGCGTGTCGCACACGTTCACGCTGACCATGTCCCACTATGAGCTTGACCTCCCTCGGATGTCCGAGGGGCTCGTGGTGGCCAAAGAGGAGGTGGGTCGCGAGAGCGAGGTGCTTGCCGAGCTCGTCCCAGCGGCCGAGGCGAGCGGGGCCGCATCCGCACCGGTCGAGAATCTTCACGCCCACCCTCGTCCCCTCTTCCATGGCTGAGGTTGACGCCCCCGACGCCACGGACGCCGCTGCTCGAGACGACGGGGGCCGGACGCCCCTCAGTAGGTTCTACAGCTCGGGCCAGAGTGCCCATGTAAAAAAAACTATGTTAGTTTCTTTTGGAAGTACTTATGCTGATGGCCCATCGTGGCCTTGTGTTTTGTGGAGTTGTTTCTGTTTATTTTTCGCGCCCTTTTCAATCTCGATCCGCACTTAGGCTTAGAGTTTTGCGAGACTATTTTGAATTTAGGGGCCGTTCCTTAGTCGAGGGTAGCGAGTAGAGGTACCGTAGCCCGTGGACGTGGGTGGCCTCGCAGCTCTGCCGAGCCTGACGTCTAGAACAACCCTCTCGCAATGGCTGAAGTCGTCCCTTGGCCGAGAGTGGCGAGTAGAGGTGTCGTAGCACATGGGCATAGGTGGCCTCGCGGCTCAGCCAGCCCTAGCTTCGGGATGACCTTCTCTAGTTGCCCTTTCCTAAGTGTTTGAGACCTTGGGTATGAAAATTTGTGAAAAATGACCGAGGAAAAATGAGAAGTGTTTTTGGGGTGCCTTTCAAGAGGGGGTTCCCCCTTTCTAGCCCCCCAGGGAGGCTCGGTTTTGGTAGGTCAAAACTGAGTCTCACTCAACCCTTGCGGGAGTGTTACTGTGACTGAAGTCCTAAGCCCCCGAGGGCTTTAGACGTAACTGCGGAAAAATGAACAAGTGCTAGCTGCTTTCATTTCTCTGGGAAAAAGCGTAAAGTACAAAAGCATGTACAAAGCTTAGAAATTTTAAGGGTAGAAGCGACGTAGCTGCTGGATGTTCCAAGTGTTGTTGAGGATTTGGCCGTCCTCATCAGCGAGCTTGTAGGTGCCCGGCTTGAGGACCTCGGCGACGATGTAGGGTCCCTCCCATGGCGGTGTGAGCTTGTGGCGGCCTCGGTTGTCCTGGCGAAGACGTAGCACCAAGTCGCCCTCCTTAAGGTCTCGGATCCGGACCCGTCGGTCGTGATTGCGTCGGAGGGATTGCTTTGGTATCCGGCCGAGTGCGTAGGGCAGCATCCCTTGCTTCCTCGAGCATATCCAAATAATCCTCCCGAGCCCGTGCAGTTTGCACCGCTCGTCGTAGGCCTTGAGCCTCGGAGATCCGAACTCCAAGTCGGTGGGGAGGATAGCCTCGACGCCGTACACCAGGAAGAAGGGTGTGAACCCTGTGGCCCGGCTGGTCATCGTCCTGAGGCTCCAAAGGATCGAGGGGAGCTCCTCTAGCCACCTTTTGCCGAATTTCTCAAGCTTGTTGAAGATCCAAGGCTTGAGTCCCTGCAAAATCATACCATTGGCACGTTCTACCTGTCCATTTGTCTGGGGATGGGCGACAGCAGACCAGACAATGCGTATCTGGTGCCTGTCGCGGAAGTCCAGGAACTTCTTCCCCATGAACTGGGTGCCGTGGTCGGTGATGATGGAGTTTGGGACCCCGAAGCGATGGATGATGTCGGTGAAGAACAGCACTGCCTGCTCGGATCGGATGTTGGTAACGGGGCACGCCTTAATCCACTTGGAGAACTTGTCGATGGTGACTAGCAAGTGGGTGAAGCCCTCGGGCGCCTTCTTGAGTGGTCCGACGAGGTCGAGTCCCCATACAGCAAATGGCCAAGTGATGGGGATAGTCTGGAGCGCCTGGGCTGGCAGGTGCGCCTGGCAAGCGTAGTATTGGCAGCCTTCGCAGGTGCGCACCACGTGAGTGGCGTCGGCGACCGCGGTAGGCCAGTAAAAGCCCTGCCGGAAGGCGATGCCGACGAGGGAACGGGGAGCGGCGTGGTGGCCACAGACGCCGGCGTGGATCTTGCGGACTAGCTTCAGCCCTTCCTCGGTGGAGATGCACCGTTGCAGGACCCCCGAGGGGCTTCGCTTGTAGAGCTCATCCTCTATCACGACGAAGGACTTTGCTCTCCTCGCGATGCGTCGGCCCCGGTTGAAGTCTTCGGGGAGCACCCCTCGGACGATCCAATCGAGGTACGGCTTTCTCTAGTCTTGCTTTGGGTCGGCTTCAGGGCCCTCCTCGTCAAGCTCCATGACCTCGGCATCGGCTGCCGAGGGGGCCTCGGCCTCGGAGGCTGCTGTAGCCCCCGAGGGGGGGTCGGGCTTGTCGCCTGCCGCCGTGCCTTGGTCTTCGAAGCTGACAGAGGGGGCCGCAAGGTCTTTGGTGAAGACGTCCGGGGGGACGGGAGCCCTCTCGGCCGCAATCTTGGCGAGCTCGTCGGCAGCCTCGTTGTACCTTCGGGCGACGTGGTTGAGCTCGAGGCCGTTGAATTTGTCCTCCAGGGCGCGCATGGCCTTGCAGTATGTGTCCATCTTTGGGTCGTGGCAGCTCAAGTCCTTCATGACTAGGTCGATGACGAGTTGCGAGTCCCCTCGGACGTCGAGGCGCTTGACGCCGAGCTCGGTGGCGATCTTCAAGCCATTGAGGAGGTCCTCGTACTCTGCCATGTTGTTTGAAGCAGGGAAATAGAGACGGACCACGTCACTGGGTGGGCGTCAAAGTAGTGCCAGAGCTTGCACCGAGTCAGGACCACAGCGTAGAGTAGCTTCTGGATCTGCGGGTAGCGGATCTTGGTCTCGGACAGCACCTCGCTGATGAAGTAAACCGGCCTTTGGATCGGCAGGGCGTGGCCTTCTTCCTGTCTTTCAACAACAATGGCCGCACTAACCACTTGGGTTGTCGCAGCGACGTACAGGAGGAGGGGCTCACCTTCGGCCGGAGGGACCAGTATCGGAGCGCTAGTAAGGGTAGCTTTGAGCTTGTCGAGAGCCTCCTGGGCCTCGGCGGTCCAGGAGAAGTGCTCCGATTTCCTCAGGAGGCGGTACAGGGGCAGGCCCTTCTCTCCGAGTCGTGAGATGAAGCTGCTGAGAGCCGCAAGGCAGCCCATGACCCGTTGTACCCCCTTCAGATCCTTGATTGACCCCATACTGGTCACCGCGGTCACCTTCTCCGGTTGGGCTCGATGTCAGCGCTTTTGAGACGATGAACCCCGTGAGCATGCCTCGGGGTACCCCGAAGACGCACTTCTTAGGGTTGAGCTTGACGCTTTTGGCCTTAAGACACCGAAAGGCAATCTGAAGGTCGGCGATGTGGTCATCGGCTTTCTTGGTCTTGACCACTATGTCGTCTACGTAGGCCTCTACGGTCTCTCCGATGTGGTCCCCAAAGACGCCGAGCATGCACTGTTGGTACGTGGCCCCGGCGTTTCTGAGTCCGAAGGGCATCGTCACGTAGCAATACATGCCAAAAGAAGTGATGAAGGAAGTCGTGAGCTGGTCGGACTCCTTCATCTTGATTTGGTGGTAACCGGAGTAGGCATCAAGAAAGGATAAAAGTTCACACCCCGAGGTGGAGTCAACAATCTGATCAATACATGGTAGAGAAAAGAGGACCTTCGGACATGCTTTATTTAAGCTTGTGTAGTCTACACACATCCTCCACTTCCCACTCTTCTTCCTAACCAGTACAGGATTAGACAACCACTCGGGATAGAACACCTCCTTGATGAATCTGGCCGCCAAAAGCTTATTCACCTCCTCGCCGATGGCCCTGCGCTTCTCCTCATCGAATCGGCGCAGACGCTGCTTCACCGGCTTGGATCCGGCCCTGATATCAAGGGAGTGCTCGGCGACATCCCTCGGAATGCCTGGCATGTCTGAGGGACTCCACGCAAAGATGTCGATGTTCGCACAGAGAAAGTCGATGAGCACAACTTCCTATTTGGGGTCGAGGGAGGCGCAGATCTTCACCGCCTTGCCGGATGGAGAGGCGGGATCCAGTGGGACCTCCTTCACCCCGTCGGACGGCTCAAAAGTGCCGGCATGGCGCTTGGCGTCTGTTGACACCTCTTAATGTTATCTCTAATAACGGCATTAAGAATGCTAGAGTAGCGCACCGCCACTAGAATGCCAAGTTGTCATCCCCAAAGATAACACCAAGAGGTGTGGTATTAAATCATGCCACCATTTAGAATATAGAAAATGTATCCGCAAGCGCCACGGATCAAATACCATTGTAGCATTTTACCCGGAGTATTACGGGTTGTCATTTATATTTTTTTCAAAGGAAGGTCTGTATGGCTTATGTAAAGGTAGTGTGTTGACCTAGAGTGTAACGAATAGGCATAACCATGTCCTCGCTACTCAATGCAGGGGGTAAGTCACAAGATAATAGATAAGATAAGTATATAATCATCAAAGATAAACAGATAGAGACTCATAGCTATATCATTAGGGTTGCTAGTAGAACATCAAGAGATATTCCCCGGGTTATTCCTAGCTACATGTCAATGTTTATTATGGTTAGTGCAATACACCTAGTAGTCATGGCTAAGGTTAGCATTACATTTATTCATAGTGGACATACTAGGGAAGTTTGAGAACATAGCACGCCCTTCCGTCGTATACAAGCCCTACTGTGCCTATAAATGGGGTTCGGATTACATAGGACTCAACAGGAATGTCACACCCGCGATCTACCAAACCCGGTCTATAGGGTGCATTCGCAGATAAACAATGTATAAGCACCACGCTTACACAATGTTTATCACTCACCCAACGATCAATTAGATGAGTGCTATACGAACCTACGGATAAACATAATGTTAATCTAGCTATACTAAGCATATAACCACAATAGACATGGAACATAATAACTATGAATATAAGTAAATGAGAATTCATCAATTCAATTGTAGCAATCATATAATTATACAATGAAAGAGAACAAAGGCGAGAGGAGGTAGAACTATACCAAATCTAAGCTCTTGATGGCTCAGGAATCCAAGCCTCTGCGCTTGCCTCCCTCTAGTTCTAATCTAGCTATCTAGGCCCTAGCTAAGGAGCTCGATTAGGGTTTACAGGCCGATGATTGGACTTCAATGAGAATGAATGAATGGGGGCTCTCTCCCGGGGGTGCCTCTCCTTTTATAGCCCCAGGCGATGATCGTGAGCCATCGGATCAAACCGACATTGACGGGCGGCCAGGATCGATCCTCAAAGGCGGTGGAGCGAACCGGGCGAACCGGGCTGGACCGGAGCCCGGCCGAACCGCCGGGCAGGGGTGGGACCGGCCGGTCCCACCTGGTGGCCTCCGGGCCCCGGCTCGGCGTGGTGCCTTCTCGTCTCTTCCGGAATCTTTACGTAGTGTAGCCATGGAGTCCGTTTTCCGTTTCCTTGTTCTCGATAAGCTTGTATGTTTGCGCCTTTTCCGGTTTTTCGCTTTGTATAAATAGTGAAACACCAAAACTCGTGGAATTCGGTCGGTGTAAACCCTATGTCTACTTTGGTGATCACATTTGCATCTTTTTCATGGCTAGTTGACGGTTGAATTAATATAATAGTGGCCGTCAACAACTCCCCCAAGCTTAACCTTTGCTAGTCCCTTAGCAAAGAAAACTTAGAAAAAGTTATTGAATATATGTGTACGTTAAGCATCATAGCCATCTTGGAGCAACTCTCTCAAAATATACCTGCAATCATTTAAATTCTCCTCCAAGTTACGCAATAACGAGCTGACTTTCAAACTTACCCATATTACCTTGGACTTGTGGGGCTTATTAGCTCTTCCTTGGGTCTTGAGCACTTGACAGATAGAAAGATCTCATCTAAGCACTATGTCTCAAGTTCTTTGATCAACTATCATTCTGGAGTTTTTAGAGGTTTTCAAATAAAACTCAGAGCCTTCCCATATATGACACTCTCAAGTCTCTCAATGTATGTGATATTTGTGGATTCTCACCAAGGCAGTGATGATGATTGCCTTTCTCTTCATCCTATAACTAAAGCCTTTGTGGAGCTCATAGGTAAGGAGAAAACTGAAAGAGCAAACTTGCAATGCATATGTTGTTAGGTCAAACAATGGATCCATGGAGAAACAAGTCATGCAGTCGAATCAAGATATATAGGTGGATGGATATAGCGGATATATGGTGGAACCTAACTCTACTTAGCTCCTTGAATGCTTCTCTCTCCTTTAAGACCCGACCCGGAGGTTATGAGCTATCTTTTTCTTTCTTCTTTTCTTTCTCTCTTTTTTTTTTTCGAGGAGTCGGGTATCTAGTACCCATTATTTTGTATTAGGACCCTTGTCCATCTTTCCTTTTTTTTCAAATATCTTTTTGCATAGCTCATAGCACTCCTTTTAACATTGATGGATTTAGAGAGATAACACAGGAATCATGGAGCATTTATTGGGTGGCTAACCTAATAGAATATTTTTGGTGTTCTCTCCCAGTGTAGGAGGAAAATATTTTTGGAATGGATGTAGGTGGAATGGAATGTTGTTGCGCCTACTCTAGTGTAGAGTAGTGCATATGGAGGTGGATCTTGATTCAAGAGCATGATAAATTTCTCATCGGGGTCACAAAGGTTGACAAAACTCAATGCAAGACAAGCAAAGATTTATGTGGAAGTTTAACTAGCCTATCTTATCATGTTAGCTCTGGTGGGAATGTAAGCTTTGTCATATAGGAACTCATCATGTTTTTGCATTTTTCAAAAGATAAATCTCCAGAACTTTAGTGTCACTTAGAACAAGATAGATAGCAGCTCAGATTTTCTCAATCTTATCAATCTGGTACCTAGACTTAGTTTCAAGCATATGCAACCCACAAGTTTTAGGCTCAGAGCAAATTCTCATGTCAAAATAGTTAGAGCTAAAACTTGGGAAAACTTTTGTCTAAACTCTAGGCATTTCAGAGGTGTTGTAACAGAGCAGCTTATCTTCATTTCAATTCATTCAAGAGCTTCCTTTTTATTGACTCTAGACAGACAAACATTTTTATTTGGTTTTTCATTTTTCAAAGACTCAAACTATAAAACTTAAAAGACTCTAAGAACTCTAAAAAAATATGGACCTTCATGTGCCCACATATTTTTAGTATTTTTAATTTTTCTTAGATACTATGGTGAACCTTCATGTGCTCACATATTTTTTTTAAATTTTAAATTTTTATGACCGACTCGATAATCGCGTAGATACACTTACCTGGTACCTAGGGGATGTCTTCCCCCAAGCTGGTTGTTGTTGCGGTTGAGCATGGAAGCTGAGCAGTCCTCTCGATGGAGCTCACGCTTGTAAGAGCTGATGTAGCCAAGAACCTTCATCTCATCCGACAAGAAGTTTCTTCCTTCATACAGGTGGTTAGGCGTGTGCAAGAAGGTGTACTTCGAGTGATGATGATTCTTAGGTGAACTAGCTCTCGAGTCATCCTGCGACAAACATCTCACAAAACACCAAAACTCGTGGAACGGGTTAGGATAAAAAGTTAGTGGTTAGCCGTTCGTGGGTTGGTTATTGTGAGAGGTTTCCAAAGATTATTACAGTACATTCAATGCGACAGGGATGCTCAATGATTATTTTTGGTTTTTTTTATCAAACAAAATTGAAATATGTATTCTAATTTTTTTTTATGCCACCACGGTGAACACTCCTTTAGCTTGCGCTGTAGGCATGTCACATGGGGCTTTGATGTTTCTTCAAATGTTTTTGTGGTTTTCTATAAAGATGACAAAAACTAACTATGAATTAAAAGTGCAAGAAAGTAAATGGATAACTACCATTGTTACCTTATGGCAAGGGTTCAGAGTTTAAAGTCCTCCGAACAAGACTTCTCGTCTTCTTCATTCCTAGGGTGCTTCATCGGATCTCGAAGATGGGGACCCGATGTTGGACCTCCCGGTGGCGATGACTCGAGTTGAGGAGGTTACCTTTTCTTTCCATACCTTCGTAGGTTGTGCCTTTGGTCTTTGTAGGTTCTTCCTTGATTTCCTCCTCCTCAACATTGCTCTTTTTGAGAGCGATTCCTCCAAATAAGCCCGACGTCTCCTCTTGGACCGAGTAAAAGCCGCTAATCCGGGAGAGTTATAATCTTTAAAATAACAGCGTACCTTCTCTCCTAGAAATTGGAAGTGGACTTGGTCTGATCCATTGTAGATGATCGCGTTGATGGTGCTGAGGAACGGCCTTCCAAGTATGATCGGCGTCTCATCTTCTTCCCCCATGTCCAGTATCATGAAGTCGGTCAGGACGTAATGGTCCTAGATCTTGACCATGATGTCTCTTGCTACTCCCTCCGAAAATCTCGTCGTATTGTCCGCCAGCTGCAGCTGCATATAGGTAGGGTATAGAGGTGTATCGAATAATAAATCATATACCTTTTTAGACATTATGTTGACAACTGATCCGTACCGCGAGAAGGCGTTGTAGAATGAGCACTTTGCCCAATGGTGCAATCAATGGTCATGTGCCTGGATCCTCTTCCTTGGTTAAGAATGGTGAAGCTAAGAGGTGGTCATGCTTGTACTCAACAGCCTTGACTACTTGGAACTGCTTTCTCACTTGTCTTCTGTTCTTGTTCTTTCTCTTCCTATTTGAATTCCTCTTGGTTCCTTCGTTTGTTGGCTTGACTGGGAAGTAAGCTCCTCTTGGATCTATAGGAGCTTCAAGGGTCTTATTCTTGAAACTGAACTTCTCTTTATTGCCCTTGATGGTGAAGCAAATCTTGGCACTGTCCGTGTAGATGACAGCCTTTGCAGTACTCAAGAATGGTTGGCCAAGAATGATTGGACTCTTGGGGTCTCTGTCGGTATCCAGGACTACAAAGTCTACAGGGACATGATCTTCCGATCCATATGCACACGTCATCTAAGATTCCCTTGGGGTACTTGATCGTCTGGTCTGCAAGCTGCAAACACATATCTGTGTACAACAAAGATGCCCATGGAAAGACTTGGTCGAAGATTACCTTAGGCATGATATTGACACTGGCGCCTAGATCGCAGACAACTTCAGGGAAGTCATGCTGCCCAATAGAGATGGGGATCACAGGTCTCCCTGGATCTCCTCTCTTGGGTGGCATGGAGTCATCCTTGCATCCTGATGATGCTTCAACGTAGTAACCTGCATACACATCAACAAGGTTCACGGTCTCGGGCTCTAGAGGTTGCCACGGAATCTTACCTTCGTTGGTCGGTGGAGCAATGGCCGCCAAATTGAGCTAATTGTTGTTCTATTATTTTATTGAAGCTAAAATTTGGTTCTTAACAAACAGAGGTAAAGCTATCCATTTTGATGTTTATGTTTTCTAGCATTTTATCATTGGATGCTACCTTCCTAGATAAAGTCTCCACAATTTTATTTTAGTTGGAGATCACTTCTCTCAAAGGCAATTGAGCATAGTTATTGTAATTAGTGCCTTGAAAGTTACCTTGGAAGTTACCTTGGTAGTTAGGCCTTTGCTGGTTCCATCCTTGATTTTGAGGACGATAGTTGTTGTTGTTGTTGTTGTTGTTGATGAAGTTCACGTCCTCACGGGTCTCGGGGCAAGCTTGTTGCCCGAGTGTCCCATATTGCCACACACTTCACAAGTCATGCATGCATCATTAATGCGCATGACATCTTGTCTTTGGCTTGTCTTGTCTTCCAGCTTCTTCATGAGCAGATCTATCTTGGCGCATGACAAAGATGTCTACCTTTTTGAGCTGGTGCATTCCTCCACTCCTCTTGTGGGTGGTCTGGCGCTCATCATTCCAATCTTGATTGGAGGCCATCTTCTCCATAAGAGCAAAGAGCTTGTGGTATGGTTAGTGATATAAATGCACCTCCAAAGCGGCATCAACATTGTTACGGGTGCTGCTGTTGGTAAGCCCATAATAGAAAGTTTGCATCGAGGAGCCAATTCTCCATCCCATGATGAGGACATTCGATATGTAATCTTGAAAGCGTTCCCATGCCTCGGGGACCCGACTCATCATGTTGTTCTTTGGAAACTAGAGATTTTCCCTCTTAGGGCACTCGTCTTGCCCATAGGGAAGAATCTTGCTAGAAAAGTCGTGGAGCACTTGTCCCAAGTTGTATGGTTGTCTTTGTTGGCGTAGAACCACTGTTTTGTCTTTCCCAACAAAGAGAATGGGAACAGGCGTAGCGAAGACGGTATCCTTTGGTACATCCTTCAACTTTGAAAGTGCTACAAATCTCCGAGAAAGTGTTGAAGATGAACACTTGCATCTTCATGTGCTTTCCCACAGAACGGATTGGCTTGCACCATGGTGATGAGAGCGGCTTGAGCTCAAATCCATTCTCCCCAACTTCGACGTTAGGTCCAATGCGGATGTTGTTGGTGTTCGGAGCGGAGAACTTCGCCAGCGATGACTTATCGACCATTTCTTCGAAGATTGGTGCCAAGTTGCCCTCTTGTTCTTCTTCTTCTTCTCTTGTAGGAGCTTGCTCCTCCAAAGAACGAACCTCGGCAGTGGGTGTCCTTGATGGAGATTCAAAGATGTCCCTCACTTCTTTGGAATTTCTTCCTTCGAAAGAGTTTCTCCGGATTTCAACGTAGTTATCTGGCGAGATCAAAACCACTCATTCATTACCACCGCATAAGATTTCACAAAGATAGAAAACATAAGGGTAAGCCTGCATTGAGTAGGGGTCTATGGTTTCCTCTATCTCATTAGTTTGTTAGGTCTATTGCTATACTTTTTAATTGCCAATTGCCTTCCCCGGCAACGGCGCCAAAAATGCTTGTTGACACCTCTTAATGTTATCTCTAAGAACGGCGTTAAGAATGCTAGAGTAGCGTACCGCCACTAGAATACCAAGTTGTCATCCTCAGCATAACACCAAGAGGTTTGGTATTAAATCATGCCACCATTTAGAATATAGAAAATGTATCCACAAGCGCACAGATCAAATACCATTGTAGCATTTTACCCGGAGTATTATGGGTTGTCATTTATATTTTTCCAAAGGAAGGTCTGTATGGCTTATGTAAAGGTAGTGTGTTGACCTAGAGTGTAACGAATAGGCATAACCATGTCCTCGCTACTCAATGCAGGGGTAAGTCACAAGATAATAGATAAGATAAGTATATAATCATCGGCATAAACAGGATAGAGACTCCTAGCTATATCATTAGGGTTGCTAGTAGAACATCAAGAGATATTCTGGGTTATTCCTAGCTACATGTCAATGTTTATTATGGTTAGTGCAATACACCTAGTAGTCATGGCTAAGGTTAGCATTACATTTATTCATAGTGGACATACTAGGGAAGTTTGAGAACATAGCACGCCCTTCCGTCGTATACAAGCCCTACTTGTGCCTATAAATGGGGTTCGGATTACATAGGACTCAACAGAATGTCACACCCCGCGATCTACCAAACCCGGTCTATAGGGTGCATTCGCAGATAAACAACGTATAAGCACCACGCTTACACAATGTTTATCACTCACCCAACGATCAATTAGATGAGTGCTATACGAACCTATGGATAAACATAATGTTAATCTAGCTATACTAAGCATATAACCACAATAGACATGGAACATAATAACTATGAATATAAGTAAATGAGAATTCATCAATTCAATTGTAGCAATCATATAACTATACAATGAAAGAGAACAAAGGCGAGAGGAGGTAGAACTATACCAAATCTAAGCTCTTGATGGCTCCGAGAATCCAAGCCTGCGCTTGCCTCCCCTCTAGTTCTAATCTAGCTATCTAGGCCCTAGCTAAGGAGCTCGATTAGGGTTTTACGGCCGATGATTGGACTTCTAAATGAGAATGAATGAATGGGGGCTCTCTCCCGGGGTGCCTCTCCTTTTATAGCCACAGGCGATGATCGTGAGCCATCGGATCAAACCGACATTGACGGGCGGCCGGGATCGATCCTCAAAGGCGGTGGAGCGAACCGGGCGAACCGAGGCTGGACGGAGCCCAGGCCGACCGGCCGGCCTGAGAGGGCCGACCGGCGGTGTTGACACCTCTTAATGTTATCTCTAGTAACGGTGCTAAAAATGCTTGTGGGCATAGTATCGCTACTAGAACGCCAAGTTGTCATCCCTAGCAATAACACCAAGAGGTGTGGTATTAAATCATGCCACCAATTAGAATATAGAAATAGTATCCGCAAGCACACAGATCAAATACCATTGTAGTATTTTACCTAGAGTATTACCAGGTTGTCATTTATATTTTACCACTGGGAAACAATAGCTAAAGACATTGATAATTCACCATCATGTATCTACTAACTAGTATACCAACTAGACCTAAGCAGGGGTAAGTGGTAAATGATAAGAGTTATGCATAATATCACACACAGAGGATCATCCTATAATATATAGTCAACTAACTTGAGAGGACTAAGGGAGAGATCAAGGTTCCTATGTACTTCTCTATTACTCGGGTTCTATTCTAGTTGACACTAGAATGTAACGAATGCATGGGTAAGTATAGCACACACCATAGCACTTTGGGGCAGCAGTACCTTTCCAACTCTCGAATAAGACTGGGAAGAAGGTAGTTGGGGAAGGCTACCAAAAGCCCTACGAATCTCCAACCCCGACGTGGTGGAATATGAAGGCCACATAGAGCTATCACCCCTATGGGCTACCACAACTAACCGTAAGAATTGGGCGCAACCTCAGGTAACCTATAGCCTAGACACCATGTCTACACTATCGATTACTACTCTAGCCACATATAATAACTAGAGCACCTAATACAGGTGGAGATCCTATGCTAAGATGCAATAACTACACTAACCATACAAATAAGGCATAGAAGTAAATAGAGAAGATAATTAGACTAAAGCATAAGTCTTGCAAAGATAAGATATAGAGATATACCGGACCTCTGTCGATACAGGACGTAGACGGCTACTCACCATTACGACTCCCGTCAGGACAAGGGCAAGGTGGACGTATCTGAGTAGAATACGGACCATCCTAGTTAGACGAATAGAAAGTAACTTCTGTAATCAGGATAAAACACTTCCTAGGAATCCGACTAGGACTAGAAACCATAGCTCTGGCCCTTTTCCTCTTATAAAAAGGAGGCAGAGCACCCTCTTTTGTAACAGACGAACAATACACGATCACACATCAATCCAACGCAAAAGGCCAAGGCCGACTGGAGTAGAGCTTTTACTCGACGACGAGGGCTCGAACCAGGATAAACCGTGTGTCTCTTGCGTGAAACCCGCCGAGTCCTAGTTGTTCGTCGAGATCCGAATCAACCGCTATGGGAACCCGTGGCGGGCTATCGGTGGTCAAACACCGACACCGGCCGGCGCCCGCCGGGGGCTTTCGGCGAAATCAACGTCAAAGGCTCGACGGACCTACACATGATGATTTTTCTCGGGATCAACCTTCGCTTTCGGAAGCTGGGTCTGCGAAGCAGACGAACAAGGAATTCTCCGTGGTCGACTACTTCAAGAACCCGAGCCGAAGATATAAGAAATTTTTTCAAGACTCAAGCTCACAGAGAAAGCTGAAGACCTAAATATACAAGACAAGCCGAGTTCTTTTTGCTACGGTTTCAACAACTCGGCACGGATATATCAGAATATCGCTCAGAAAGCAATGGAATCTTACAACCTCAACCAATGGGATATCTTCAAACAAGATAAGTACTCTACCTTCCTTCCTTTTCAATACGGTAAACCTCTAGAAGGAGAAGAACTCGACCATCCACCCAATACACACGAAGAAGTCTTCATGATAAGACAACCTCTAGTACCACCAGCCCAACCCGACTACAGATCTTCAGAAGAATCAGAAGCTGATATTCTAGCAAATTCCGTCACAAGAGAAGGAGAGACCGACAAACGAAAGCAGCAAGAGAAAGAAGAAACAAGAAAAAAGGAGGAAGAAGGAACCGAGTTCATGAACGAAGGGAAGCATGGCGCAAATATGAAGAAGAGCTAGTCGAGTACAATCAAAAGAGAGCCGAAAAAGAAGCCGAAGAAAGACGAACTGCGGCAAAGACAAGGCTCGATCCTATCGACAAAATACAAGAATTAATTAATGAAATTGACGCCATACAACGACCAAGTGAAGAACAAGCCAGGCTTAGAAGTCTACTCGGAGATACTGCGCAAAAAGAATACAAGACGCGACCGAGTACCTCCCCAACATACCATCTCGAATGACAAGTCAAAGAACTCGGAGGATTTCGCTTTCGAAAGATTATCAACTCCAAATCATCGAGAAAGAGCTCAACCTCATCACGATTGGACGAGAAAAAACAGGGGGGAAAACAGGGGAAGATCTCCAACATCACCCGAAGTCCCCACAGAATTATTTCAAGATACGACGGCCCAAAAGCGATTCCGACTACGACACCCGAAAAAAAGTACCCGACAGATTTCCTTGCTTCGCAGGAAGACTACTCACAGTCAAACTCCCTCACAAATTTAAACCACCCAATCATTCAAAATATGATGGCAAGACTGAACCAATGCAATGGCTTAGGATTTATTCTCAATCTATAGAACTAGCCGGAGGCGATGACGATATAAAAAGCACTATTTTTTCCGATGGCCCTCGAAACATTACCACTCCAAAGGGTTCGATAAATTACGACCGGATCTATCAAAGCATGGGGCGACCTCCAAAAAGCATTTTGCGAGAACTTTGCGGGGATACTTGATCCACCCAATAGCGCAAGTCGAGTTGAAAGGTTTAAAGCAAAATCCGGGAGAAAGCCTCGTAGACTTCTATAGAAGATTTGGAGAACTTCGAGCACAAGTACATGACATCACCGAGAGAGAAGTAATAGAAGCATTTTCATACGGCTTAAAAGTGAGATGGATGTTTCACGATTTACGCAAGGAAAACCCTGACAAACGAGGAGTTCAAAAGAACAGATTGAAAAGATGATTACAGCAGAAGAAAAGACAAGAGAAAGATTTCCGGACAACGTAAAACAACTCGAGAAAGGAGAAACAACACGCATGAAGAAACAACTCGAACGATCAAAACAACATAAGATGGAACAACCAAAACAACTCGGGTTATCAAGACAACTCGAGATATCGGGACAACTCAAGAAGATGGAATATTCAAGACAAATGACAAGAATTCCACAACAAAAAAAGAGACATTCGACAACATGGTGGCATCCACCGAAAGAAAGAAATTCTACCCTAAGAAGAAGATTTGAAGACCTCGAAAATATGAAATGCATCTATCATCCAACAGAATTCACCCAATGGGAGAGTGTCGCATATTTCAAGAAAAATATATGAGAAAGGACAAACAAGACAAGGAAGAAAACAAAGAGAAGAAAGAAGAAGACAACACAGGATAGATAATGGTTTTCAAAATCCAAGAACAACAATATCGATAATATTCTCGGGAGTACCCTGGTTCTAGGAGCAAACAAGAAGACAAACTTGCTTGGTGAACAATCATGGCAAAGAGCCAACAACACCTAGATATTTAAACCGGTCACAATATCCAATTCAGTTCTCACGAGAAGACCAATGGACAAGTGTTGGGAACGCAGACTATATCTATTAGTACTCGGACCAACAATTGCCGCCATAACAAATGACCAAAGTACTCATCGGCGGAGGAGCGGGACTCAATATCATATTTGCAGACACCCTGAAGAAAATGGGAATAGAATTCTCAAAAATGATCACACCTACAGGCGTACCTTTTTATGGGATAGTACCCGGGAGACCAGCTATGCCTCTCGGACAGATTACACTTCCAGTAACATTTGGAACTCCTACAAATTACAGGACAGAGCTCATCAAATTCGAAGTTGCAGATTTTGAATCATCATATCATGCGATATTAGGAAGACCAGCGCTAGCAAAATTCTTGGCAATACCACATTATCCATATCTACTACTCAAGATGCCAGGACCACACGGAGTACTCTCTCTCTCGGAGGAGATCTAAAAAGAGCATATGAATGCGACGTACAAGCAATACAAATATCCTCAAAAGTACAAGGTGAAATCAACTCGGCGATGCGTAAATAAAACAGAAGAACCGGAGATACCAAAAAAAAAACAAAGTACACTCACCACAACCGAGGGAGAGGACACCAAAAAGATTGATCTAGGGACAGGTGACCCATCAAAGACTTCCACAATCAGTGCGCACCTGCCTATCAAATAGGAACTCGCGCTCACCAACTTCTTACGAGACAACAAGGATATATTTGCACGGAAACCGGCCGGATATGCCCGAGTCCCAAGGGAGTTGGTGAGCACAAAATTGAAGTCAACAAAGGAGCAAGACCGATCAAACAAAGACTACGACGTTTTTCACCGGACAAAAAGGAAGCAATAAAAAAAAAAATAGCCCGACTATTAGCGGCGGGGTTCATTAAAGAAATCTTACACCCAGGCCCGGTTGGCAAATCCTGTTACGGTACACAAAAAAAGAACACAGATGAATGGCGTATGTGTGTCGACTACACACACCTCAACAAACATTGTCCAAAGGACCCTTTCGGATTACCAAGAATTGATCGGATAGTGGATTCAACAAAGGGATCAGCTCTATTATCCTTTCTAGATTGCTACTCGGGATATCACCGGATTGCACTAAAAGAAGAAGACCAAAGAAAAACTTCTTTCATTACACCTTTCGGCGCCTATTGTTACAAAACAATGTCTTTTGGACTCAAAAAACAGGAGCAACGTACCAAAGAGCAATCCGGACTTGTTTAGGAGATCAAATTGGAAAGAACGCGGAAGCATATGTAGATGACGTAGTCGTCAAAACAAAGAACCCGACTCTTTGATTGAAGATCTACAACAAACTTTCAACAATCTCAAAAGATGGAAGTGGAAACTTAACCCCAACAAATGTGTATTTGGCGTATCATCGGGGCAACTACTCGATTTCTAGTCGACCAAAGAGGAATTGAAGCAAGCACAAAACAAATCAAGGCAATAACCGACATGGGCCCACCAAATAGATATCAAGGATCTACAAAAACTAACAAAGGTTGCATGGCAAAGACTGAATGATTCATCTCCGGACTAGGGGAAAAAGGCTTACCTTTTTTCAAATTATTAAAGAAAACAGACAAATTTACATGGAATGAAGAAGCACAAGAAGCCTTCGACAAGCTAAAAGCATACATCAAAGCACATCTCCAAGTATTAGTACCACCAAAGAAAGACGAAGACCTCATGCTCTACATCACTTTGCAACCACTTCAAAGTCGGCACGGCTATTGTGGTCGAAAGAGAAGAACAAGGACACATCTACAAAGTACAAAGGCCAGTTATACTATATAAGTGAAGTACTCACAAGTATCAAAAGTAAGATATCCTCACGTACAAAAACTACTCTACGCAATACTTATAACTTCAAGGAAGCTCGGGCATTATTTTGAAGGACACAAAGTAGTCGTCGTAATGCATTTTCCACTCGGAGACATCCTAAGAAACCGAGACTCAACAGGACGAATTTCAAAATGGGCAGTTGAACTCGGAGCACTCAAGATAGAATTCACACCAAGAAAGGCAATCAAATCTCAAGCATTGTCCGACTTCATTGCGGAATGGACTGAAATACAACAACCTACTCCAAATGCCATCCTAGACCATTGGAAAATGTACTTCGATGGATCTCTAAAACTAGAGGGCGAAGCGGGAGTACTACTTATCGCACCTGATGGAAAACAACTTCGGATATGTTCTACAAATTTTATGGCAAGCCACCAACAATGAAGCGAATCTCTGAAGCACTCATCCACGACCTACAAGTCGCAACATCACTTGGAATCAAAAGATTACTAGTCTATGGAGATTCAGCGGTAGTAATCAACCAAGTCAATAAAGAATGTGATTGCGCCAAGGAAAACATGGATGCCTATTGCTTGAAATCGAAAAAGCTTGAGAAGAATTTTCAAGGTTTAGAAATACATCATATATTACGAGATTCAAATGTTGCAGTGATGTGTTAGCCAAACTAGGCTCGAGATAGGGCAAAAGTATCCATTGGAGTTTTTGTAAAAGAATTAAACAAACCATCTATCAAGGCAGGATGAAAAAGAAGACGAGAAGAAGAAGACAGAGAGCAAGAGCAAATTCTAATGATCAATACAAACAACTCAACATGGATGCAAGTATTCATAGATTACATCAAGGAAAAGAAGTTACCGGAAATAAAGCGTAGAAGCAACTCGGGGCAATCGAGGCGAAGCAAAAACTACGTCTTAGTAGAAGATAATCTCTACAAAAAGAGCAAAGATCATCAGGCGTATTATTGAAATGCGTATCAACAACGTAAGGGAAAGAAATATTACTAGAAATGCACTCGGGATGCTTGCGGAAATCATGCATCTTCAAGGACACTAGTCGGAAAAGCTTTTCGATCAGGATTCTATTGGCCAACAAACATTAAAAGACGCCGAAGAACTAGTCAAATATTGCAAAAACTGTCAAATGTTTGCAAGACAAGCACACGTTCGACTCACAATCTAATATGCATCCCACCAAAGATGGCCGTTCTCATCTTTGGGGCTTGATCAAGTCGGACCACTTAAGAAATCCAAAGGAGGGTTCGAGTACATCTTCATGGCCATCGACAAGTTCACCAAATGGATAGAATACAAGCCATTAGTAAAATACAGCTCAGCCAAAGCACAAGAGTTCATCCAAGAAATTATTGTAACAACCCGAATTTTTCCTAAACCCAAAAATACGAACTTTCAAAATTTTTCTTGCAATTGTGTGAAGCATGTAGTCGCTAGGTCAAAACATCAGAGAATCACTAGTGAACCATTGCATTCATATAGAATTAATTATAGGAGAATGCCGGTGTTGTGAGTTGGTTTTCGAGTTTGAGTTTTGATTGGAACTTTGGAGTGCACAAGCCATAGCAACTCTCTTAAATCTCTATTGGAATTTGTTTGATTACAAATTCCCCTTTTCAATTTACTCTCCTCATCTACTTAAGGAAAACACTTTCATTTTCCTCTCTTAAAATTCATCTAAACCCTCTTAGCAAAATAGGAAAAGCTTCTCTTTCTCTTGGACGCAATGCCATGAACCAGCCCTGAACTTCTTCCCTCCTCTCCAAATTGGCAGCCCACAGCGAGCCCAGCAGCAGAGCTGCCCCGCGCCCTGGAAGCCGCACGGCCCCGCTCTCCCCTTTCACCTTGCACGGGCCCAAGGAGCACCCCCACGCGGGGCGGCCCACTTGGCCAGCGCTACCTCCAAACCCCTAGGGGAGCGCTGCTCCCGAGCCGGCCACTTCCACAGGCGGCCGCCGCCGCCAGCAATTGGCGGCTTTCACCGCCGCCACGCCTCTACTGGAAGTCCACGGGATAGCCGCCACGTGCCCTGGCACGGAAGCGAAATCGCCGCCGTCCAACAGGAGCACCCGCCTCGAAGCCCCTAGCTGCGCGTGTATAAAAACCCGGGCCGCGACGCCCTTCTTCCTCTTGAAGCCGCCGCCGCCGCCATCTCCTTTCTCCTCTTCCTCTGCTCCATCTCCCACCGGCCGCGCCACCACCCCGTGCCACAGCCCGGACGGCGCAGCGCCTGCCTCGTTCCGTGCCGCGTCACTGCCCGCCTCGGCGTCGGACGCCGTCGCTCTGGACCGCCCGGCGACGCAGCACGAGCACCCCGCCGGCGCCAAGCGACGGGCCGCGCTTTTCGCCCGCGGCCGTGCCGTGCAGCACGACGCCGCACCACCGCCGCGCGGCGACAAGCACCTCTGCCCCCGCGCCCTGCGTCGGCAGCCACCACGTCAAGCCGCATCGGCGCGTTCTGCGTCGCCCGAGCCACGACAGCGCGGCGCCCGGCCGGAGACGCCGCGACGCCGGCGTCCACCTCCACGCCATCGCCTCCGGCTGCGGCACCACGCCCCTGCGACCATGCCGTCCCGACAAAGCGACACCGCCGCGCTGCTACGCCTCGGGCCACCGGCAGGCGTCGTCTGCGCCACGGATCGACCAGCCGCGTCGAGTTCGTCGTCGTCACCAGTGCTGCACCACAGGCAGCTGCCGAGCTAGCGTCATCACCGGCCGGCGACCGCATCACGCAGCAGCACCACCATAACCGCCCCGACGTGCTCTTCCTTGCCTCTCCGAACCCTGCAGCCATGTCCTCCGCCGCCCCGGCGGCGGCGTCGGGACCCTCGCCAACACCGGTGAGCCACCAAGCACCCGACAGGCCCCCCCATACCTTTCGCCCACCATGACTGAGACCGGCCATCGTGCCGTGTTTTATACAACTGCGGGGGTGTTGCCAACGGTTGCGGCCAGTGTTTCGCCTCCACCACGATAACAGCAGACCATGCCCGGCCACCAAGCGCCACGTCCGGCCCGGCCCGCCCCGATAGCAGGCTGGCGGGCCAACCACAAAGAGCCACGGCGGCCGAGGTGGGGTATCGGCCGGCTGCAGCTTCTCCGTACCTCGGCGCTGAGCCGTGAAGCTGTCCACACCCTCACCACCACGACAACGATCACTGACATCCGCAACCTCGACACCAACTCCCGCCACCGTTGGTGAGCCTCCGAAACACCGTGACCGGCCTTCGTGCCTTGCCCACATGGAACACAAACGCACACGTGACCGGCCATAGCCAAATGGATCCACGGCGTCCGAGATGCCGGGGAGGACAAGCCGCCTGTGACCCTGACGTGAGCCTCGGAACTCCGGACACTTAGCCGTAGCTTGGACCTCGTAGTACGGTGCTACTCATCTTGGACTGCAGGAATACCCCCTCGGTTGCTTTAGCGGATCAGTGGAAACCCTAACTTGTCGCCGTTGCTCCGACCACCTCGAGATGCGAGGACGGGCCGTCGAGAGTCCCTATAACCTTGTCCGTTGCAAGCCGAGACCCCCTGGACCCCCCTTCGTCTCTCTTTTACGTTCTATATACACATTGATACTAATGTACCCACTCCTGATGACCCTGTTGTATATGTATCTTTGTAATACAGGACCCATTCATCTTATGCTATGGAATTGTGCTACTCCAGTTGTGTCGACTTGTGTTGTCTCTTGTCGTGTTGTTGGATCTTATTGTTGGTTGTATCTGTGGACCGTGCCTTCGAGCCGACAGAGGAATCGTATCTCATCCGGATATTGCGATCGCGGGATTCGTCTCGCCATGGCCGTAATGCCGAGTGTAACTCGAGCCCTCACTAGTATAGCTTGTGGTCGCGAGCTCGCCTCGCCATGACTATGGAGCTATACTTTGTTTGTCTTTCAGTCGTTCTTCGTGCACAAACCTCTGTATGCTCGTACCCTATATGACCATCGTGTTTCTTCGATTCTCGTGGTGACAACCGCACCGCTACGAATCCGAGAGATGTCTTAGTGCCAGTGCACCTAGGTCGGGTACCCTATGGGTGGTTTGCGCACTTGTGATCTTTATTACGTTGCACCCTTCCGATGCCTCGTCTAATACCGTGGTGTAAGCATTGGAAGTAGATCATCACTTTCTAATGGATCTTGCCTTGTCTCTCCCTGATAGCCCGCACTATTCGATCCCGTCTTGTTCGTGGCGATTGGATCAAAGCACGGACTATCCCTTTTTAGTTAGCTAAGCTATAGTCGATGTCATGCTTCGGACCGTGAGAGTCGACTCGATCGACCGAGTGAAACCATCTCCACTGGAGATGTGACCGGGAACATGACATAGATGTGCCTAGCTAACTTTTCACTTCTCGGCTCCCGACATGACTGTGTCGTGTGGATCGAGAAGACCGAAGTTGTTGCCTTGTTTATTTTGCACCGACCACTTCTACCACCGCTGTATATGATGGCGGGATAGTTGAAGTACAATAGCGTCAAGTCACAATAGTATTGTCAGATCCTATTTACTCTTTTACGTCCAATTGTGACTTGTCGGGAAAAGGCTACAAGAGCCGAGCCCCGTTGTTCTTACTTATCCTGCTGCTAAGCCCGTCTTTTGATTCTCGTCAACTCCGTGACGCCCGGATCGAGAGAACGTGAGCCGTGGTGTTTGCTATAGATAAGCTCTGGCTTAACCCATTTATCTTGAAGCCATATTGGCTTGGCCATCCCGCTTATGTGTAGCAAATTACCACTCTTGTCATTTTGACCCGAGGATTCGGACATCCGCCGAGAGGGCTAAGTCACGTACCTCTTAAAGTTTACTTGTGTTAATGGATCTTCCTGCGTCTTGAGTCCTTTTGAGTATCGTGTGTTTTCCTGCCTTGTGTGTCGCTTCGTGGAGTAACTACTTCGAGTACAACGACGCTCGGACCGAGACTCGCGGGAGGAAGAGAACGTGGACGAAAGGACCCACGGGATGGAGCCGATCTGATAGCTACCCCAACGGATGGAGATTTGTACCACTACTTCCACGACATCGCAGGTGTCATGGCAGCACCCTCTTTTAGAGAATCCTATTAGGCATTGCATAATACTTAGAACTGCTAGCGCTTTATATTTATTCCTTTGCTAGTATATGAATGCATGCTATTGCCTGAACCTTTATTACTTGATTGCAACCCCACTTCCATGTCACCCAGCTTTGCGCTCACGCTCACTTACTGTTATCTACCTGTCCGCTTGCTTGCATTTATGTCGCCATACTTACTTTAACTCCACTCGTATTGTATCTGTGATGTGATGCTGGTGGTGAACCCCTGGGTATGGTTTGGCTTGGGATGCCAGACTTGGTGGATGGTGAGCGTGCTGCGTGTGTCTTGGGTGCGTGGAGAGTGAGGGTTGTGTCGACCGAGCTGGGATATATGACGAGCTTTAGGCGAGTCTTGCCATGTGATGTGACCTGGGCATCCTATGAGATGATGAATACCTGTGGCGGGTATATGTGATGTGATGTGTGGGTGGGATCCTAGGTGTGAGCTTGTTGAGAGGTGGAGCCCAGGACAGGGGTGCTGTGGTGGCACGTAAAATGGTAAACCTGATGAAGATGTCCAGCTTGGTCAAGCCTAAGGACTTACTAGTATCCAGACTCACCGGGAATCCTTTACATACCACTCGCTCTCTTGTAATGGGAGAGACGGTTGGACTACTTGGTATGAGTGATGCCATTACTGCTAGGTTGTGAGGTGATAGGGAGGACGGTATGGATGCCGGGAAGTTCTGTACCGTTCGAGTCGGCAAGTACCACTTGTTGGGCCCGTCTTGCCTCCCCCCCGTCTTTAGCGTGCCGGTTCGCCGATGACCCGGGGCTAAGTGGTAGGATGGCATCGATCTGTCAAACAAGCGGTAGGTATCTGCCTAGACAGGGGCCACGTCTATGATGGCTATCCTGGGGTGTGTGAAACCTCTGCAGAGTGTTATGGTTGATCGATCGATACATATGCCGACTTGTCGGTTATGGACCTTTCTTGGGACCTGCTTCACTAGATAGGAGATGAGTCCTTCTTTTCTCCCCCCCGTGTTGTGAGATAGAGCCGGTCGTGGACCGTTGAGGCAGGCCGAGTGGGAGTTGGCCTGTCGACACGAGTGAGATGAGATGTGGTGGATGAGGTGGATGGGTGGTAATGGATGGATGAGGTGATGGGTGGATGTGTGGATGTGTGTGGTTGGGAATGTGTTAAAACTTGATAAACTGTTATATTATTTACTACTTGATGTTACTTTCGCATGCGCTAAGGATGCAAACCACAGCCAAACATTAGGATCGCCAGATCCCTTGTTTTATATTTCCACTAAAGCTCATCGGTGCTGACCATGGCCTGCACACATCTGGCGGTGTGCAGTTTTACTGCTTCTCAGAGATGTCGAATGGTGATGGATTAGAAGGTCTCGTGCCTGCGCTCAAGTTTGGTTCGGAAGATGGAATCTATGCTGACACTCTACTCTGATGATGCCCGTGAAGGAGGAGCCTTCATCTGATCATTTCCGCCAACTCTGATGACGATTAGATATATTTCCGCTAGAATTACTCTGTAATAGGTGTGATCTCAGTTGATGTAATAGCTTGTAAACTTGTAATTTAACGCTGTATAACTGTGATATCTACTGATATAAGATAATATGATAGAATCATTCATGGTTTTATCATATTATATCTCATTCTATGGATTTTCCCTTCGTGGAAAATCGGGGATGTTTCAATTATGCACAGATTTAGGATGCCAAACAGGATAATTACAGACCTAGGATCACCATTTACAGCTAATGAATTCAAAAGCTGGGCTCAAGACTGTGGATTTAGCATTGACTATGCATCAGTGGCCCATCCTCAAGCAAACGGTCAAGTAGAAAGAGCCAACGGGCTCATCCTGGCGGGATTAAAACCGAGACTATATGAAGACCTCAAAGATTACGGAGCAAAATGGATGGATGAACTACCCAAAGTAGTTTGGGGATTAAGAACTCAAATAAGCAGAGCAACTAGTTACTCGCCTTTCTTCCTAGTATACGGATCAGAAGCCGTACTACCAGCCAACTTGATCTGGACATCTCCCAAAATTGAGCAATATAATGAAGGAGAAGCGAGAGGAAACCAGGGGAGACTAGAAATCGGCGACTTAGAAGAAGTCGAGTCAATGCAACCCTACAATCGGCAAGATACATGCAAGGACCGAGAAGATATTACGACAAAAACGTTCAACCAAGAACCTTACAAGCCGGCGATCTAGTTCTCGGGAAAATACAAAAACCAGATGGAAGACACAAACTACTCAAATTTCATGGGAAGGTCCCTTCATAGTAATAAAAAAATAACAGGGACCGGGATCCTACGAACTAATGACTGAAGACGGAGTCCCAATAAAAAATTCATGGCACATCTCTCAATTACGACGATTTTACGCCTAGACATGTACTACTTCCTTCAACAAAGATTCATAAGAAAGATTACAAAGATCCGGCTTCTTTCCGGAACCCGATTCCGACTTCTAGAGTACGAGAACTCGAATAAGGACCTACAGTCCAAAAAGCACTCGATTTCCGGGCAAACCCCGATGAGAGCAAAAAAGCGCTCGACCCCCCGGGCAAACCCCGATGAGAGCAAAAAATCGCTCGACCCCCCGGGCAAACCCCGATGAGAGCAAAAAATCGCTCGACCTCCCGGGCAAACCCCGATGAGAGCAAAAAATGCTCGACCCCCCAGGTTGTTTTCACAACACCGATGAGAGTACGGCTAAAGAAGTCAACACTCGGCCTATCCTAGCTCCTTTTTAGGACTAGATGAGAGCAAAAAGAAAGCTCGACCTGTCCCGACTTCTAGATAAAAAGAACTCGGATGAGGGCCTACGGTCCGAACTATTTGTTGAAGTACAAAATGGCTACAACCTAGCCTGAGCCCAACCATTCCGGGTAGTTTTCACAACACCGATGAGAGTAAGGCTAAAAAGTCAACACTCGCCCTATCCTAGCTCCTTTGCGGGACTAGATGAGAGCCAAAAGAAAGCTCGACTGTCCCGGACTTCTAGATAAAAAGAACTCAGATGAGGGCCTACGGTCCGAACTATTTGTTGATGTACAAAATGGCTACAACTTAGCCCAAGCCCAACTATTTCGGGTTGCTTTCACAACACCGATGAGAGTAAGGCTAAAAGAAGTCAATACTCGCCCTATCCTAGCTCCTTTTCGGGGACTAGATGAGAACCAAGAGAGAGCTCGACCTATCCCGACTTGTTGAGAGAAAGAACTCGGATGAAGGCCTACGGTCCGAACTAATCATTGAAAACGACTACAACATTAACTATCCTTAGATGGATTCACAAAAAGAATGCGACGATCAAAGGTCGACAACAAGATATTTGACCAAGATTCAAGGAAGAAAATTCTTTTTATTATTATCCGGGAAGGTACCAAAGTTTCATTACAAAGAAAGAAGTTCACTACTGATGATCATCACCATCATCAAGACGCACCGGGCGTAATCTCTACAAGATCGGTAAACTCCCGAGCTAAGGGGAAGAACTGCGACTTGATTCCACGAGTGCTTGTTCATCCTCGGGGAGTATGAGTCCCATCCATCACTCTACCAAGAGGAAAGTTGGGATCAACTACTCGGATGCGAGCCAAAACACCACGAACACCAAGCAACACCGCATCCTTGGCAAAGTTGATGGTCCGCTCGGTCGATCAAGGAAGGAACCGAACCCGTGTCGGACCAACATCTTCGAGGCCTCCTCGGCATAGTGGCAAGACCGCGCCTGCGAGAACTCGGCAAGGTTGACCACCTGTCTTCGAAGCCTTCAGACGAGCGGACAAGTCTTCAATCTATGCCTTAGCCTGCAAAAGATCTCGATCGGCACCACGCCTAATCAGCCGAGCCTAGGCTAAAGTTTCTTCAGCATCCACCTTTACCTTCTCCGAATCATTGCGGAAGGTTTTCACTTCAAGCTTCAAAGCTTCAATCTCTTCCGAGTACTTTTTCTTCAAAGCTGCAAAATAAAGCGAGAAAAGAAGTCGAGAAAAAGCAAAATGACAAAACTATACGCAACAAAAAAAGCATTTACAAAATACCTTGAAGATCCCGAGAAGCTTTTTTCTCGGAATCAACAAAGGCAAAGAACTGAGCTCTCAAGGCGGTCTCCGAAGATCGACGACCTTGACGCTCTTCATCAAGCGCCCCGCCCCGCGAGAGAAGCCAGCTCATCCAACAACTTTTTTGAGACTCGACGAGTCAAAAAGAGGTCGAAATCACCGACATACTCCTGTACATAAAGAAAAAAAGAAGGATAAGAAAAAGACAAGACAAGAAATAAAGCAAACAAGTCATCCTACCCGAACTGCTCGAGAAAAAAGACTTGAATTCAGCCTCAAGCTTCTTAAGGCGGGAACTTCGGATTGAAATCCTCCTCCGGATCCTACATCGCCTTCAAATCACGAACATAATCCCAAGGAGCATAAGAAGGAGACAAAGAAGGAGAATTCCCAACCCTAGAAGAAGTCAAGGGTCTGGGCAAGAGTTAACTTTTCTGCCACAAAAGCGATCGAATCAACCGCTTTATGCGACCGGCAAAAGAAGAAGTCCCAAAGAAGAAGATGAAGCCACCACCGGGGCCAGAATCCACAACCGGATGAGGATCGAGCACGACGCCCGACCCATAGCTCCAACACTCACGGTCCTCTCGTAATCGGAAGCCGAAGCTAAAGACCTACAAGAACAAAAAGAAGCTAAAGACAAATGACACCAAAAGGAGGAAAAGAAGTCGGCACCGACCTAGGAGCACACGGCGAATAGCAAGTCGAGGACGAGGAGGCGGAGGCGGCATAATCACATCTAAACCCACCAACAACTCGGCGGTGGAAGGAGGAGGATCCGGCAAGGACTCCAAAGCCGAGAAGGAGAAGAAGTCGCACGAGGGCTACAAAAAGCCAAGTCAGAACAAAAACAACAAAGAAGTATGTATACCAAAGCCAAAAAGACAACACTTACCGACGAAGAAGAGGAGAATCATCAACATCTTCACCTCATCTTCAAAAAAGAAGAACAGATACACCGCCCGCAAAAAGAGAAGAATCAAGACTACTTTCCAAAAAAAAGAGCGAATAAAAGTAAAACCAAACAACCTCTCACCTATCAAAAGGTTACCCGATGGTTGAAGGGAAGGAGAAGAACGCGCCCGTTTACGAAGCTGCTGAAAGAGGAAGAATCCCCGCAAAGAAGCCTCTTGGCGCCAAAGACGAGTAACTCGAGGAAGGGTCACCGGCTGGTAAGGAACATATTCAATGGTTCCCCTCACAAAAATACTCGGCAAATCAACTCGACCTTCGGATACCTGGCCAGAAGCCGAAGGAGCAGCCAAGGGAGCAGGCGGAGGAGCAATCTCTCCATCAACATAGAGAGAGGCATCAACGTTAAAATCCCTGCCAAAAGGCTTCAAAAAAGACAAGAAACTAGTCAATCTCAATCAAAAGAACTCAGAAATATAGTTATAAATAGGAAGAAACACTTACAGCAGGGGGAGGCTTATCAGCAGAGTACTCGAATCCAATCATTGGGACCACCGACGCGCCTTTCAAAATCTTCTGGAGACGAACAAGCATCTCTTCATCTGACAACTCGATCGTGGCCACCATACGAGAGGGATCCTCGGCAACCGAGTACTCAAAGCCAAAATTCTCACGCGCCTTCAAAGGTTGTACTCGGCGACGGAGGTAACTTGCCACGATAGCAAAATCGGACAAGCCATTCTGCTTCAAGTACCTAATCCTACTAAAAAGAGGTTCAAGAAGAGACAACTCGGCAGAAGTGAGCTGCTCTTTCTCCCACCGATCATTAGGAACAGGCGGGACCCCCGAATAGGTTTGGAGTGCTGGAGCACCAGCACCTCCATCAAGATTACCGGCATAAAACCACTCGGACCGCCAATCCTTCACGGAGTCAACAAGATCATAGTCAAAGAAGTGGCTCGACTTACGCCCCTGCCGGAATTGGATCCCACATCCACCAAGGGCGTGAAGGGAATCATTGCGGGGCTGCGGCTTGAGACGGAAAAGAAAACAGAACAGATTAAGAGAGGGAGGAATGCCAAGGAAAGTTTCACAAAAATGGACAAAAAACAGAAAGATGAAGAACCCCATTCGGGGTAAGATCATGAAGAGAGATGGAAAAGAAGCGAAAGAAAACGGTGGAGGAAGGAACAAGCCCAGCAGCAAACAAAGCCCGGCACGAACAAAAGAAACAAAAAGCACAATCTCCCCCGGCGAGGAACGGGGACACGATGCTCACCAGGCGCAACCCAACCGGAGAATTCCTTGGGCTGAATCATACCCAAATCCTGCAGGCTCAACCAGGATGCCTCTCTTGGGTAGTCGGGCGGGGAAGTTCTTTGCGATGGCCTTCATAGCAAAGAAACTCGAGGATTCAAATTTGCCGACCTCCTCCTCAAGAACAGACTTCTCCACCTTGTCGACTTCTTAGAAGCCACCTTCTTCCTTCCCATGCAACGAATCAAGCACCCAAACTAAGAAGAGGATGCGTGGCGGCAATGTAAGAGCAAAGATTTGGGGATTTTTTCTACGACGCTAGGGTTTCAGGAAGCAAAGGCAAGGTAAAGAAGAAGAACAAGAACCGCACTAATTTATAGACCGGTCTTAAAAAGGCCCACTTAAGGGGCAACGGTAAAAAGGCCAACGGATACAAGGCGCGATAAAGGGAAAGGCCCAATGGCGCTTAAATCACGGAATAACGGTCTTTATCCCGTTACCCACCAACGATAAAGTAATCGTGTCGCGTTACAAGGAAAGATAGCTTTGCCAATATTACCATAACAAGTCGACCCAAAAGAAGACGGCCACCAAGAACTCAGTCAAAGGAAGCCATCAACTTCGAGCCAAAACAAGTCTACTAAAAGATATACAGTCTTCATATCAACCAAAAACAAGTCGGCTCGAAGGCGGACAACCGTAAACTCAGGACAAAACAACTCGGATCATTGCAGGATCAAATATTCTTCAATATTACAGGATACAAGGTTATAAGTCTTACAAGACCCATCGAATTCAGAAGAAAACCAAAGCAATAGCTACAAGGAACCCAGTGGAATTCTGCCATAGAAAACAATTACGCAGAACCCCCAGACAACCAAGGTGATAGCCATTGCCGACCCAGACTACCTCTGAGACAGTCCGGGCCGAGCAGATCCAAAGCAACCTAGATACACCAACACAGCGCATCTAAGATCGCCAAAAGTAGCACTGACTCCTCAAGCATCACATCAGGCCTCTCTAGCCACAAGTTGAATCGGACCCCATGTGAACAAGAGGGCTCCAGCTCTGCGTTGGCCGGTCGCTGCTTTGCACCGCACAGCTAGAGGACTGTGCGGATCGGCAACCTTCCCACACAGAGCATATGTCTGGCAGAGTGGAAAAGAAGAACTAAGAGTGCAAAATGACCCAGCATAAGGCACATCTCAAGACTTCTTCTACCTACCAGAACGAGCCTCCAATCACAATGCTACTCCGGGATTAGTCTGCCTCTAATCCCTATCTCAAGAATTCTTCTACCCACTAAATAGACCATATTGGAAGAACAAGAAAGAAGCCCGGGGGCTGTTCAACCTCACAAACTATCATTGTCACAAAAAGAGGAAGAAGCATACTACAAGACTCTGAAAACAACCGAAAGGGAAGTACAATTTATAGGCCAAGATCGGTGTACATGGACCAAGCTCACCAATTCAGAAAAAGCATTGATAAGGACAATAAAAGAAGGCGAAGAAAGAGAGCAACGAAGGGTATATTCCGGGCATATCCCAAAGACAAGAAAAGTCTTTATACCACCACCACCCAACACCCAACCAATAAAAGCGGACATAAAGGGCAAGTAAAAGCAAAGTCACGAGCCGTTGTCCGTTTCCTACACGTAAGAACTTCGAGAAAAAAGCCGGAGGCTGCAGCTAAGGAAGAACTCGGAAAAAGCTCGGGGGCTGCAACTTAAGAAGAACTCGGAAAAAGCCCGGGGGCTGCAGCTAAGGAAGAACTCGGAAAAAGCTCGGGGGCTGCGGCTAAAGAAGAACTCGGAAAAAAAGCTCGAGGCGGCACTAAAAGAAGAACCCCGACTACTTTTCGGAAAAGAATTCAAGCTCAGGGGCTACAACTTCAAAGCCATCATGCTACTCTAGACCCTCCAGCTCTTTGTTCCAAAAAGCAAGAGGCTCGGGGGCTACACTCATTGAGTGCGCCAATAGGCGCACGTCAATCAAAAAGCCACCAACCGACTACTTTTTAGGCTACGATTTCAAAAGACATCATGCTACCCTGACCCTCCAGCTCTTTGTTCCAAAAAGCAAGAGGCTCGGAGGCTACACTCATTGAGTGCGCCTATGGGCGCACATCGACCGAAAGCCATCACCCGACTTCTTTTCTGACAAAAAATAACTCGGACGAAGGCTCGGGGGCTACAGGGCATACACCATCAACTTTTTTCTTTTTCTCAAGATCCTCCAGCTACTTATAAATAAGTAGCAAGAGGCTCGGGGGCTACACTCAATGAGTGCGCCTACGGCGCACAAAAGGCAACAATTCTTCAGCTAGACCACTTCGAAGCATCACTCCAGAAGCAAGGCGCTCCCCGAGTTCTACTTCAAAATGCTCGGGGGCTTGTCGATACAGGACGTAGACGGCTACTCACCATTACGACTCCCGTCAGGACAAGGGCAAGGAGGACGTATCTGAGTAAAATACGGACCATCCTAGTTAGACGAATAGAAAGTAACTTCATAATCGGGACAAAACACTTCCTAGGAATCCGACTAGGACTAGAAACCATAGCTCGGCTCTTTTCCTCTTATAAAAAGGAGCCGAGCACCCTCTTTTTGTAACAGATTTAACAATACACGATCACACATCAATCCAACGCAAAAGGCCAAGGCCGACTGGAGTAGAGCTTTTACTCGACGACGAGGGCTCGAACCAGGATAAACCGTGTGTCTCTTGCGTGAAACCGCCGAGTCCTAGTTGTTCGCCGAGATCTGAATCAACTGCTACGGGAACCCCGTGGCAGGCTATCGGTGGTCAAACACTGACAACCTCCAAGGCTTCAAGATCCAGAACGAAGTCTCTCAACACTAGCTCTCAAGTAGCTAATCTATTACATTGAAGAGTCTAGCCCTAATCTCCCTGGTGTGTCGATCTCCATGAGAGTATGATCCTTTCAAGGGACGCCTCTCAAATGGATCCCAATGAATAATGAATTAGGGTTTCCAGGGGATGCCTCTCCCATGAGGTCCTGCCCTCCTTTTATAGCCCTGGGCGATGATCGTGAGCCATCGGATCAAACCGACATTGGCGGACGGCTGAGATTGAAACCCTAAGGCGGTGGAGCAACCTGGGCGAAGGCCCAGACCGGTCGGTCTGGGGTGGGACCGGGCGGTCCCCCCTGGTGGCCGCTGGCCCTCTGCTTCGGCGTGGTGTCTTCTGGTCTCTTCTAGAATCTTCCTGCGTTGCCTTGGCGCCCAATTTTCCGTTCTATGTTCCGATAAGCTCCTGGGATTGCGTCTTTTCCAGTTTACACCTGCAGAAATAGTAAAACACCAAAACTCGTAGAATTCTGTCAGTGCAAACCCTATACCTACTTTGGTGATCACAATTGCATCCTTTTCATGGCTAGTTGACGGTTGAATTCATACAATAACGACTGTCAACAACTCCCCCAAGCTTAACCTTTGCTAGTCCCTTAGCAAAGAAAACTCAGAAAAGTTATTGTAAGATATTTTTATGTTTAAGCATTGTAGCCATCTCGGAGCAACTCCCTAAAAGTATGCCGGCAGTCAGACAGAAATTCTCCTCCAAGTTATACAATAACTGAGTTGACTTTCAAACTTACCTAATTTACCTTTGACTGTGGGGCTTATTAGCTCTTCCTTGGGTCTTGAGTACTTGACAGACAGAAAGATCCCATCTAAGCACTATGTCTCAAGCCCTTCGATCAACAATCATTCTGGAGTTTTTAGAGGTTTTCAAATAAAACTCAGAGCTTCCCATGTATGACACTCTCAGGTCTCTCAATATATATGTGGTATTTGTGGATTCTCACCAAGGCAGTAATGATGGTTGCCTTTCTTTTCATCCTATAACTAAAGCTTATGTGGAGCTCATAGGTAAGGAGAAAACATGAAAGAGCAAACTTGTAATGCATGTGTTGTAAAGTCAAACAATGGATCCATAGAGAAACAAGTCATGCAAATCGAATCAAGATGTATAAGTGGATGGATATGATGGATATATGGTAGAACCTAATTCTACTTTAGCTCCTTGGATGTTTCTCTCTTCTTAAAAATTGGCCGGAGGTTATGAGCTATCTTTTCCTCTCTCTTTTTTTTTTTTTTAGTCGAGTCATCTACATCTACGTACCCATTGTTTTGCATTGGGACACTTGTCCATCTTTCTTTTCTTCTCCCCTTTTTCTCTCTTATTTCTTATTTTTAAATATCTTTTTGTATAGCTCATAGCACTCCTTTTGGCATTGATGGATGTGGAGAGATAACAACAGGAACATGGAGCATTTATTGGGTGGCTAACCTAATAGAATATTTTTAGTGTTCTCTCCCAGTGTAGGAGAAAAATATTTTTGGAATGGATGTAGGTAAAATGGTATGTTATTGCGCCTACCCCAGTGTAGAGTAGTGCATATGGAGGTGGATCTTGATTCAAGAGCATGACAAATTTCTCACCAGGGTCACAAAGGTTGACAAAACTCAATGCAAGACAAGTAGCATATATGTGGAAGTTTAACTAGCCTATCTTATCATGTTTGGCTCTGGTGGGAATGTAAGCTTTGTCATGTAGGAACTCATCATATTTTTGTATTTTTTAAAAAAATAAATCTCTAGAACTCTAGTGTCACTTAGAACAAGATAGATAGCAGCTCAGACTTTCTCAATCTTATCGATCAGGTACCTAGACTTAGTTCAAGCATATGCAACCCACAAGTTTTAGGCTCAGAGCAAATCTTCATGTCAAAACAGTTAGAGCTAAAACTTGGGAAAACTTGTGTCTAAACTCTAGGCATTTCAAAGGTGTTGTAACAGAGCAGCTTATCATCATTTCAGATCATCTCGAGGGCTTCCTTTTTATTGACTCTATCTAGACAAACATTTTTATTTGGTTTTCTATTTTTCAAGACTCATACTATATAAGACTCTAAAGACTCTAAAAAGCATGGACCTTCATGTGTCCATATATTTTTTGGTATTTTTAAGTTTTCTTAGATACTATGGTGAACCTTCATGTGCTCACATATTTTTGGTATTTTTTTTATTTTTATGATTGACTCGATAATCGTGTAGGTACACTTACACCTGGTACCTAGGGATGCTTTCCCCAAGCCGGTTGTTGTCGTGGTTGAGCATTGAAGCCGAAAGCAGTCCTCTCGATGGAGCTCATGCTTGCAAGAGCTGGTGTAGCCGGGAACCTTAATCTCATCCAACAAGAAGTTGCTTCCTCTACACGGTGATTAGCCGTGTGTAGGGAAGGTGTACTTCAAGTGATGACGATGATGATTCCTAGGTGGACTAGCTCTTAGAGTCATCTGCAGCAAACATCTCACAAAACACCAAAACTCGTGGAACGGGTTAGGATAAACAGTTAGTGGTTAGCCGTTTCATAGACTTGTTGTTGTGAGAGGTTTTCAAAGATTATTACAGTTCATACAGTGCCACAAGATGCTCAAGTAATTATTTTTGGATTTTCTTTTTATCGAACAGAAAAAGGAAATATGCATGCTACTTTTTATTTTTTTTTTTTTAGGCCACCACGTTGAACACTCCTTTAGTTTGCACTATAGGGATGTCACATGGGGCTTTGAGTTTTTAGATGCAAAATGGATGTATTATTTTTTTCCCCTTTTTTTAATGCAGTGCTAGTGCAGAAGAGTAAACATGCTGAATAACAGGAAGTAAATATGGATAACTACCGACTTACCTTTCGGTGAGGGTTCGGTGGTTTTAAGTCTACTGAACCAGACTTCTCCTTTGTAGGTTTTTTTTGGATGAGTGCCTCGTTTGATGATGGAGATGAAGGACTGGATGATTATACTTTCTCGTGCCAAACTTATTAGAATCTTGGACTTGATATTGGTTGGACAGGTTCATCCTCCTTGTTCATCCATCTTGTTCTTTTGAGGTTGATTCCTTTAGTGTTTCATTGATCGAGGCTCCTCGTTGACAATATTCACCTTGACCTATTTTGCACCGTCTGATCCAGGAGATGAGAACACAGACGGTTGCCTTTTCTTCTATCAACCCCTTTTTTTTATCTTCACTGATTTTGGGTTGATGAGTTGGTGGTGTCCATTGGAGCTGCAAACTTGGGTTCCTCTTTGATTTTTTTTTCTTCAAATGGCGGGTGGAAAGTTTATTCTTCTTTGATGATGCACCAGCCGTCTTGATGATCGAGAAAAGAACTCCATTTGTACTTGCATGACAGCTTCATCTCTAATGACTTGTGGGTGTCATCCTCCTTCCATGATTGTCCACAAACTTGGGAGACAACATCGACATACCACCATTGATGACTGAAGTTTATTGATATAGGGATGCACACTATGATGTAGTGGGATCTCGTCATCCTGGTCTTTGTTGTCGACATCCGGGTGTCTTCGAAGATGATGATGAGAGCAGGCATCAGTGTGGCCTATATAGGGAAAGTTGCATCCTGCTTGTCATCGCCTTCCTCACTTGAAGACAGAGTAAGGGTCACTCCAGTTCTATGTCATGGATCCACGTCATGTTCCTTAGCCAACCACAAACTTGCCTTGTGTTCCTTTGACTTATATGCAAACATGCTTGGGATGGTGAACTGTGACAGAGCACACAGGGTAGGTTGACTGGCCAATGCATGGAATGAGCTGATCAATCTACTCTTACTGTCCTGAAGGTCCCTTTTTGTCTTGCAGGGTGATTGGTCCACTATCATGGTGAAGTGTAGGAAGTGTTGAAGTGTTCTCACATTGATTTCTTTCTAACATGGTCCTTTCTATACACTTGTTATTCTTCCTTTTTATTTCAAACCATGAATAGATATTTATTCTTTCTTTCCTGTAAAAATATTAGTGGACACATACCCGAAGGATTGCAACAAATTTAAAATATGGATTATTGTCCATTTTCATCTACGCTAATGAAAAGATGGTTTCGGGGATCACTTTTAGCATAGATTTTGGTTATCATATATATATATATATATATATATATATATATATATATATATATATATATATATATATATATATATATATTTTTGTTTGCTACATTCATTCATGGCTAAAGGCAAAGGTAACTTTGCAAAGAAAAAGATAAACTTTGATACTTACAGTTCTTCTATGAATGATGAGTCGTTCTTCTTTTGCGCAAAGCTATTGGACTTTATCACAAGCCTTGATTCATCTCTGATGTGAGTTCATCTCAGGACTTACCCAGATTGTATTTGTGAGCTTTCTCTGGGGGGGGTTAGTCGACAAAATAATAACCAGTCTACTATACTATACTTTTGGTTCGAAAATCAAATTAGACACACATCTAATTTGATTTAGGAAAGCATTTTAACCTAAGCACCACGCTTAATTTAAAACGCCTTTGGAAGCAAGATCAAAATATCTATGATTTAAACTAAGCACCATGCTTAATTTAAAAGATATATGAAGATACTCCAAGCCTAAGCATAGTATAGCAAACAGAGGTAGCATGAGAGCATATGGAGATTTACTCAAATAGAGATGAAAGCATGATCATGTATGGTGAGAATGTTTTGTTGTTTTTTTTATTATTTTTAAGTAGAGATGCAAGTGTTGTGCATGTGTGCAAAGAACTAATCATGTTATGGATTTAATATGTGGTAGAGTAGATACATGGATTGTTCAAAGCAAACATACAGTGGAATGCAACATGATAACTACTCATTAAATTTAAAGTCCATGAGCAAGACTTTCTCACCTTTCTTGATCATCCTTGCCATGACTCACAATGGAGTTGTGAGTAGTGCAGCGTCCTTGTTCGTCACACGTGATATGATTGAATTCTTGTGACGAAGACCTTTTTCTCCAATCTACACACGGTTAGAATAATATATACAAGTCTATACATACCTGTGAGATGGCAGGGTTCCAATGTTGATGAATCATGAATGTTCAGGTACCCTGGATTCTTTAATATCTCCCTTTGTCTTGTTATTGCGAATTTCGCCAAAAAGGTGGAACCATTGATTTTCTCGCTTATTCCACAACTCAACAAACACAAGGGTAATCCTACTAAAGCTAGTGGTGGACCAGGTTAGCGCATATCAAGATCAATATCAGAATCTTTACGCCAATTATTTTCCCGCAACGGCGCCAAAAAATGCTTGTTGACACCTCTTAATGTTATCTCTAGTAACGGTGCTAAAAAATGCTTGTGGGCATAGCATCGCTACTAGAACGCCAAGTTGTCATCCCCAATAACACTAAGAGGTGTGGTATTAAATCATGCCACCAATTAGAATATAGAAATAGTATCCGCAAGCGCCTGAGATCAAATACTATTGTAGCATTTTACCTAGAGTATTACTAGGTTGTCATTTATATTTTACCACTGGGAAACAATGGCTAAAGACATTGATAATTCACCATCATGTATCTACTAACTAGTATACCAACTAGACCTAAGCAGGGGGTAAGTGGTAAATGATAAGAGTTATGCACAATATCACACACGAGAGGAGAATCCTATAATATATAGTCAACTAACTTGAGAGGACTAAGGGAGAGATCAAGGTTCCTATGTACTTCTCTATTACTCGGGTTCTATTCTAGTTGACACTAGAATGTAATGAATGCATGGGTAAGTATAGCACACACCATAGCACTTCGGGGCAGCAGTACCTTTCCAACTCTCGAATAAGACTAGCAAGAAGGTAGTTGGGGAAGGCTGCCAAAAGCCCTATGAATCTCCAACCCCGACGTGGTGGAATACGAAGGCCACATAGAGCTGTCACCCCTATGGGCTACCACAACTAACCGTAAGAATTGGGCGCAACCTCAGGTAACCTATAGCCTAGACACCATGTCTACACTATCGATTACTACTCTAGCCACATATAATAACTAGAGCACCTAATACAGGCGGAGATCCTATGCTAAGATGCAATAACTACACTAATCATACAAATAAGGCATAGAAGTAAATAGAGAAGATAATTAGACTAAAGCATAAGTCTTGCAAAGATAAGATATAGAGATATACCAGACCTTCAAGGCTCCAAGATCCAGAACGAAGTCTCTCAACCCTAGCTCTCAAGTAGCTAATCTATTCATTGAAGAGTCTAGCCCTAATCTCCCTGGTGTGTCGATCTCCATGAGAGTATGATCCTTTCAAGGGACGCCTCTCAAATGGATCCCAACGAATAATAAATTAGGGTTTCCAGGGGATGCCTCTCCCATGAGGTCCTGCCCTCCTTTTATAGCCCTGGGCGATGATCGTGAGCCATCGGATCAAACCGACATTGGCGGGGCGGCCGAGATTGAAACCCTAAGGCGGTGGAGCAACCTGGGCGAAGCGGGCCCCGATTGGGCCAGGGCCCAGACCGGCCGGTCTGGGGTGGGACCGGCCGGTCCCCCCGGTGGCCGCTGGCCCTCCGCTTCGGCGTGGTGTCTTCTGGTCTCTTCTAGAATCTTCCTGCGTTGCCTTAGCGCCCAATTTCCCGTTCTATGTTCCGATAAGCTCCTGGGATTGCGTCTTTTCCAGTTTACACCTGCAGAAATAGTAAAACACCAAAACTCGTGGAATTCTGTCAGTGCAAACCCTATACCTACTTTGGTGATCACAATTGCATCCTTTTCATGGCTAGTTGACGGTTGAATTCATACAATAACGACCGTCAACGGCCGGTCCCACCTGGTGGCCTCCGGGCCCCCCGGCCGGCCTGGTGCCTTCTCGTCTCTTCTGGAATCTTTCTGTGTAGCCGTGGAGTCCGTTTTCCGTTTCCTTGTTCCGATAAGCTTGTATGTTTGTGCCTTTTCTGGTTTTCGCCTGCATAAATAGTAAAACACCAAAACTCATGGAATTCGGTCAGTGTAAACCCTATGTCTACTTTGGTGATCACATTTGCATCCTTTTCATGGCTAGTTGACGGTTGAATTAATACAATAGTGCCCGTCAACAACGTCGAGGGCCTCGGAGACCGCCATGGCCTCGGCGTGCTCGATTGCCTCGACGTCGCAGTTGAACGCATGCTCGTAGGAGGAGCCGACGGTGATGACGCCGTTGGGGCCTGGCATCTTGAGGAGGAGGTAGGTGTAGTTGGGGGCGGCCATGAACTTCGCGTACGCGGGACGTCCGAGGATTCCATGATAGGTTCCTCGGAAGTCGACCACATCGAAGGTGATGACCTCCCTGCGGAAGTTCGATGGCGTCCCGAAGAAGACCGGAAGATCGATCTGCCCGAGGGGCCAAGCTCGCTTGCCTGGCACACTATGCCCTGAAAAGGAGAGCTGCTGGGCCGAAGCTGCGGGCGCTCAATCCCCAACAGGCTGAGGGTGTCAAAGTAGAGGATGTTGAGGGCGCTGCCGCCGTCCATCAACACCTTGGTGAGCCGTACGTTGCCGATGATGGGGTCGACCACGAGCGGGTACCGTCCTGGGTTCGGCACGTGGAGTAGGTGGTCGTTGATGTTGAAGGTGATGGTGTTGGCGGACCACGCGGCAGTGCTAGCGGAGTGGCGGGGCGCACCGAGAAGACCTCACGACGCTCGCGCTTGATCTGGCACGGAGTGAGGTTCGCCGGCAGCCCCCCAATGACCATGAAGACGTCGTGGACCTTGGGGAATCCCTCGTCTTTGTCCTCTTCCTCCTTTTTTCTCTTGTCCTCGGGCGGGAGAAGCTTCTGGTAGAAACGGCAGGCCAAGTCACACTCCCCCATGGTGTCCTTGACGGGGAACTTGTGGAAAGGACAGGGCTTCTTGAGCATGTCGTCGAACGCCCCGGGCCCTGGGGGGCCTCGGGGGGCCTTACGGTCGGCCGCGGCGACAATGTCGTCTTCGGAGTCTGCCTCCTTCTTGCCCTTCTTCCCCTTGTGCTTGTTCCTCTTGTTCTTCTTGGGGTTGTGGGATGTGTCCCCCTCGGCGTCACCTTCCTTCCGCTTCCCTTTGTTGTTGCCATTGCAAAAAATCGCTCCCACCGCCTCCTCGCCGGAGGCGAAGTTTGTCGCCACCTCGAACAACCCGTTGGCGGTGGTTGGCATCTTCCGGTCCAGCTCGTGGAAGAGCTCCTTGCAGGTTGTGCCATCAAGGAATGCGCTGATGATGGCGGTGCCGGCTACGTTGAGCAGCTCAGTGCACTTCTTCGAGAAGTGCCGGATGAAATTCCGCAGCGTCTCGTCGGGCTTCTGGCGGCAGCTGCGGAGGTCTCACGAGTTTTCAGGGCGCACGTATGTGCCCTGGAAGTTCCCCACGAAAACCTTGACCAGATCGGACCAGTCGCGGATCGTGCGGGCGGGAAGATGCTCCAGCCAAGCTTGTGCCGAGTCACCCAGGTGAAGCGGAAGGTTGCGGATGATGAGCCTGTCGTCGTCCGCACCGCCTAGCCGGCACGCTAGGCGGTAGTCGTTGAGCCACACCTCGGGGTTCGCTTCTCCCGAGTACTTGGTGAGGTTGGCCGGCTGGCGGAACCGGAAAGGGAACCGGGCGTTGCGGATCTCCCGGCTGAAGGCACAGGGCCCCGGGGGATCGGCATCATCACGGTCCACGTCGTTGTCGTGCACCTGCCCCGCCTCTGCGGTGGCGGTCGCGTCGGCCCGTGCTCCGGCTTCCCTCGCGGCGTTGTTGATGGCGTTGCGCGCGTCGCCGTCGTCGAGGCTGCCGCGGTTGTTCTGAATGCGCTCGCGGACCGGCCTTCGTGGCGGATCGATGGACCGAGGCTTCGCTCGCGGCGAGGGCACCTCGTCCTCCTGCGTCCCTCTGCGCTGAAGCCCGGGAGGCCGAGCTCTTGGCCTTTCTTGGGCGGCGGCGGTCTCGATGTAGCCCGCATCTCATCTCGAATCCGTCGCCCCTCCGGGGTGGATGGCTCCGGCATCGCCCGAGGAGGAGAAGAACGCCGCTTGCGACATTAAAAACTTCTTGTATTTGGAAGATGGGGGGGCGTTCCCCTCCCTCGTCGTTGATGATCCTGCAGTTGACATCGCGGCGCCGCTGGGGCTCGGGTTAGGCAGGCGGGGCTCGAGTTTGCGCGTCGCGTGGTGCTCACGCTCGAACGCCTCTATCTTCTGCCTCGATGGTGGGGTGCCGGACCACGAGGGTAGCCGGGATCGCCGGGTCCTCGAGGGGGACCCATGCGCGCGAATCTGCTGCTCTCCGGCCCGTGGGCGGGGCGTCTTTAGAGTCCTGAGGCGTTGCGCTGCCGGAGCCGGCCTTGTGGTGTGCTGGGGTCGCGATCCTGGTCGCCGTCGCCGTCTCCGTTGCCGCCGTCGCCGAGGTCGCCGATCTCCACGTGAAAGCACTCACGGGTCGGGTCGTACATGTCATCCGGCGAGTCCCGTCGGGTACCGGGCGTATGCATGCGCCCGGCATTAGCCCACGGGGCTCCGTGGCCTCAGGGTAGCGCCATATTGCGTGGACGTAGCGGGACCCGGAATAGTCTACTCCTGCCCACCTGGTCCGGTGCCCCTCAAGGTCGGGGTAGGACGCGGCTAAAGCAGACGTGTCCGGATCCCGGGCGAAGCGCAGCTAGTGGCCGGGGAGCTCATCATAGGCCCCCAAGCTGGTGGAGACCAACGGCGCGTGCGTGGTGGCGGCGTTGGTGAGGCCGAACGACGGTGGTGGTGTGGGCGGTCGCGAGGCGTTAGGGCGGCCTTCGCCGCCCAAATGCAACGTGGCGGACCCTCCTCCAGGCTCCTAGCGGCGTGGCGCGCGCCGAGCACGGCGGGCATGTGCTTCTGGCGCCTCTGCGCCCGGGCCCGTGGCGGGGCGCCGAGGCCTCGTCCGGGAGTCTCAGGGCCCTGGGTGGAAGGAGCTCCATGTCGTACTGGGTGCCCAGAGACACGAACTCAAGATCCCCGAACCGGATCACGGTACCCAGCTCCAGCGGCTGTGCTGGAGGAACGTTGGAGCCGAAAACGTCCTGAGATGCCTCGTCGCGGTTGTTGGCCATTCCGGAGTTTTGGCGGGAAGAGAAGCGAAAACACGCACTGTTCCCCTACCAGGCGCGTCAACTGTCGGTGCTAGCACCAACGAGTAAATTTGTGGTGCGTGCTCCTAACTCCGGAAGGTGTGCAAGATGGACACAAGGGTTTATACTGGTTCGGGCAAGAGAAGGCTCTACGTCCAGTGGGGGAGGAAGACTTGTATTATCTTGCACCGAAGTGCTTGTATGTAGGGGTGTACAAGCGGTTGAGAGGGGGAGATGGTCTCAAGTCTCGTGAGTGATTGAGGCGAGTGCCAATATCGTGCTTGCGTGAGCCTGCCTGATAAGGGGCCCGGTCCTCCCCTTTTATAGCCGCAAGGGGTGAACAGGGATTACATAGAGTGCCGGCGCGTGAGTAGTAGCTTTTCCCTCCTGATTCGAGGCCTCGGAGCCCGCCATCCTTCTTGTGCCGAGGCCTTGGCGTGGGCTTTAGTACTGTAGGGCTTGTCCCGCTGCAGGGCATGGGCGTGGCTGTGAGGAGTCGCATCCTCAGTCTTGGCGACGGAAGGAACGGATGTCCCTGTAGAAGTTGATGGAGAGGCCAGGGGAGGCATATCTGACCCCTGTAGCGTGCTGTAGCTTTGACTCGCTCCGGTTCCGAGGCTCGGAGGGCCTCGGAGCTCCCATCTGCCGCACGGGCGGTTGGCACAGAGAGAGCCGTCATCGGGCATCGCCGTCCATCCGAGGCTCAAACCCGGAGGGATTGTTGTTTGACCGGCTCTTCGTCCGGCCCGACTCCGCATCAGAAGATGATGCTTTGGGTGACGGCCCTTGACGTGGCGGCTGTCGCCTTGAAGCTTCGGCGACCTGACCTGGCAGAAAGGTTAGGCGCCTCCATTGTGGTGGATAACGTAATCCCGAGCGGGTGAGAGTTGTGACAAGCGGCTCCCATCCTCGCCAGGGGATAACGCCACTTGACGGGAACTGTAGGAAGGCGGGCGGCGGATATACGCCAGAGTCGGAGGCCCGGGGTTTGACCAGGGAAGTGCGGCGCGCCCGTCCCGAGGCCTAGGCACGGGGGCTCGGGCGGGACGGAAAGCGGGAGCTCGTTCGAGGCGTCCGCGTGAGGGTTCCAGGCGAGACGGAGATGTGTGCGCTCGTCCCGAGGCCTCACTGGGAGGGCTCGGCCGAGGCGGAAAGCGGGAGCTCGCCCGAGGCCTCGGGCCGGGAGGGCTCGGCCGAGGCGGAAAGTTAGCGCCCCGTCCGAGGCCTCGGCGGAGAGGCTCGGGCCGAAACGGAGAGCAAGTGTGTTGGGCCTTGGTGGGCCGTGCTTTGTCGCGTGGCCTGGTTTTGCGTCTGTTGGGTCTGATTTATGCGATCTGTTTGGGGGTCCTAATTTTGGTACCCGACATATTCTTTTCTCTTTTTTTTCCACGACAATCATTGTCAGCGGCGGAAAATCATTCTCAACTTTTAAAGGTGGGTGACTATCCCTCAAAATCAGTTATCAGGGGCAGCTCATCTCTAAAAATGTCTTATTCTTAAGATCAATGTCGTAGTAGTGGTTTCGAAAATCATCACTAAGACTTGGATGGTTTCTAAAAAGGACATCTACAGTATATATGTGGTAGTGATTGCTCCATCATTGTTGCTCCGATGGGATGGGAGGACGAAGGAGCTAGAGCAATGCAATCCCTACGCCTAATTATTCTCCAGAACTTCTGCCATCTCCTTGTCACTCAAGGATGACTTGCCGATCAACCGCTGTCACTTGTTGGTAGCTGCCGTGTTTAGTATCTTCAGAACGTTGTGCCATCCATCAGCGAAGGACTTTTATTTAGATCACAGATGCCGTTGGCTGCGCTGATCGCCTCTGATCGTCTCCGAGAAAGCATCATAAACTTGAGCTCATCTTATGTGAGCTATTAGTCCTGCCGAACAGTACTTAATCAGTCATGAGACCGTGTGCATGCATGCATACATACATACATACATACCTGAGATTTCATGCTAAGCAGTAATCATTAAATAAACTGTGCTTAAATGATGGAAAAATGAAGAGCAGCACAGTTTCATAAAATCTGATGTTACAGAGATCATAACCGGACCATAAAAGCAGTAATCACTAAACTGGCCAAACAAAATGTTTATATCACCTGGCAGTACACACTAAACTGGCCAAACAAAATGCACCTGGCAGTACATGAGACTTGTATCTTTGCCGTAGAATGTCTTTGGGACAAATTTTCAACCAACTTTGAGTACATGAGTCATGATTGTCAATGGCTAGCTAATTGCAAGGTGGTACACAAATTTAAGAAAGATGTAAGATATACCTTGACAATTCAAACTGAAGATGATAAAACACGCCAGAGCTGAAATAAATGTAATGGAACATAAATGGCAAGGAGTCCTTCAGAAGTTAGGCGAAGAAAGATGATTATTGTTCAACCTAGCTGATACACTTTAACTCTATCTCTGAAATCTGAATAATGCAAATTGTTAAGGAAAAGACCATACTGACATAAATTAGATGTAGATAGACAAATAAGTAGGCACTACTAACCGCAAGTGCAAGCCGGGACTGAACAAATCCGTCCATATCGCGAAGGCCAGTAACTGTAGTGAGTTAGTGACCCATAATCATGTTACCAAGCAATACTCTCTGGTGACAGAACTGTGTGTACTTAATGGCAGTAGTTGTCTTGCACTGATATCCAACCATTTGGAGTGCCATCATAAACAACCAAGACTGGTTTGCATCCATCAAAATGCCAAATAACCTGGCGGGGACATTCATATTAATCACAACCAGTTAACAAGAATCTACACTTCTTTTTTTGATAAAACTGGAGGGGTTTGCACTCCTACAGATATTTATTGAATAAAAGCAGGCAAAATGTTTACAGTTAACAAGAATCTACACCTCTTTTGATCCATCTCACCACTTATTTCATTCGACCATTAGTGACTTAGCGCTATACTTGTATAACACCTTGTACCGGAGCCATGGGCTACTAGTCGACTGCAACAATGAGGGGAAGTTGTCTTCCCTAACACTAGCATATAACACACCAGAAACAATAAGAGCAAAAGGAGGCCATCAGATATCCACAACCAAATTACGCAATAGCAGACAGTGACAATTTGACACAAGTACTTGCAATCAGGAGACCGTTTGCTGGTTCTTCCGGCTCAAAACTGCAATAGGGAATCAAGAAATCAGACATAGATCAATCACACGCTTCACTCCTGCACAAAGCTCTCTACTGTTGGTTGTGAGTGAGAAATCAGATACATATGGCTGGCTGAGAAATCAGATATATGGTTTGCTGGTGGCTGGCTGACTGCTAAACAGCTAAAGCTACAATACAAGTATATGAAGCCCTGAGGTGAGCAAGCAGGTTGGTCAAGCTGATAACATGAAAGATATTGAACTCCTGGTCCTGGACTTGCGGTAAATGACCTGAGCAACCGGAGCTGTCGCGCAGACCGGTGAGAAGCGGCAAGGCAAAGTAGAGGAGTATTTGATTTCTCTAACTCGTGAATTTTATTTGTTCTCATACGTTGCAACAAGGCTCAGTATATATAGGAATCGAGCTTCGTACTATTCTTAGGCGCGAATTATTCTAATATGAACATGAGTCATAAAATCCAAGTTACATAAACACAATATGTTTTAGAATGAGACTTTATATCGATCATCGTTAGACACATGAGTTGTTCTAAAAGTTATTTATGATCATGAATCTCGGATCTAGATCAAATACGAGACAGAGATGTGACAAGAACTAACTAGAGATGCCAACATATATAGTGAAGAGTTATGTGCTGACATTCCGTAGCAGTTATGTCTTTTGGATCACGTAGGCAATGTGACTGCATATAACCCATGTTATAGTCTGCTTGGCATTATTCAGCTTTAGCTTCTTGCTAAAGTACATGGAGCGAGGAGGTAATGAGACAAAACAAAAATCTGTTTTTATAGTGTATTCGCTTCTAATTAAAAACCACCACTAAAATGGGCCTCAATCTAAATCC